>CM065422.1:35389622-35902122 GCA_033060865.1 Dorcus hopei
GGTCTTCCCTTGACAAGAAGGAGACGTGTGGGCGTTAACACAGAAACCGAGTCTGGTAGCATGGGACGTCGCACTTTATGAGTATCAGCCAAGATGAGCTGCCCTGCGCGTTGATTGGGCGTCTATCTCAATCAGATGGCTCTGGTCCCAGGGCTCGAGGGGAGAAGGGCTAACTCGCTCAGGTGCCGCTCGTAGCGTTTTAGGGCATGATTAGGGAGCTGGTCTGTCTGTCTGTCTGCATCTACAGTGTTCCCGACGGGGCCCGATGTTTGAACTGCGGATCTCAGTTCCGGCACCAGCCTGGATAGCTAGTAGAGATTAGATAGGTCTTCCTTGACAAAAAGGGGCGTGGGGCGTGCAACACCGAACCAGTCTGGTAGCAGGACATCACTTTATAGTGTCAGCCAAGATGAGCTGCCCTGCGCGTTGATTGGGCGTATCTCAATCAGATGGCTCTGGTCGGGGCTCGAGGGGAGAAGGGCTAACTCGCTCAGGTGCCGCTCGTAGCGTTTTAGTGTATGATTAGGGAGCTGGTCTGTCTGTCTGTCTGCATCTACAGTGCCCCGACAGGGCCCGACGTGTGAACTGCGGATCTCAGTTCCGGCACTAGCCTGGATAGCTAATAGGTCTCCCTTGACAAGAAGGGGCGTGGGGCGTGCAACACCGAACCAGTCTGGTAGCAGGACGTCACTTTATAGTGTCAGCCAAGATGAGCTGCCCTGTGCGTTGATTGGGCATATCTCAATCCGATGGCTCTGGTCGGGGCTCGAGGGGAGAAGGGCTAACTCGCTCAGGTGCCGCTCGTAGCGTTTTAGGGTATGATTAGGGAGCTGGTCTGTCTGTCTGACTGTCTGCATCTACAGTGCCCCGACAGGGCCCGACGTGTGAAATGCGGATCTCAGTTCCGGCACTAGCCTGGATAGCTAGTAGAGATTAGATAGGTTTCCCTTGACAAGAATGGGCGTGGGGCGTGCAACACCGAACTAGCCTGGTAGCAGGACGTCACTTTATAGTGTCAGCCAAGATGAGCTGCCCTGCGCGTTGATTGGGCGTATCTCAATCCGATGGTTCTGGTCGGGGCCCGAGGGGAGAAAGGCTAACTCGCTCAGGTGCCGCTCGTAGCGTTTTAGGGTATGATTATGGAGCTGGTCTGTCTGTCTGTCTGTCTGCATCTACAGGGCCCGACGTGTGAACTGCGGATCTCAGTTGCGGCACTAGTCTGGATAGCTAGTAGAGATTAGATGGTTCTCCCTTGACAAGAAGGGGCGTGGGGCGTGCATCACAGGAACCAGTCTGGTAGCAGGACGTCACTTTTTGTGTCAGCCAAGATGAGCTGCCCTGCGCGTTGATTGAGCGTATCTCAATTCGATGGCTCTGGTCGGAGCTCGAGGGGAGAAGGGCTAACTCGCTCAGGTGCCGCTCGTAGCGTTTTAGGGTATTATTAGGGAGCTGGTCTGTCTGTCTGTCTGTCTGCATCTACATTGCCGCGACAGGGAACGACGACGTGTGAACTGCGGATCTCAGTTCCGGCACCTAGCCTGGATAGCTAGTGAGAGATTAGATAGGTCATGCTCTTGACAAGAAGGGGCGTGGACGTACAGCTTTCCGAACCAGTCTGGTAGCAGGACGTCACTTTTTAGTGTCAGCCAGGATGAGCTGCCCTGCGCGTTGATTGGGCGTATCATCAATCGATGTAAGCTCTGGTCAGGGCTCGAGGGGAGAAGGACTAACTCGCTCAGGTGCCGCTTGTAGCGTTTTAGGGTATGATTAGAGAGCTGGTCTGTCTGTCTGTCTGTCTGCATCTACGGGCCCCGACAGGGCCCGACGTGTGAACTGCGGATCTCAGTTCCGGCACCAGCCTGGATAGCTAGTAGAGATTAGATAGATCAGCCTTGACAAGAAAAGGGAGTGAGGCGTGCAACACCGAACCAGTCAGGTAGCAGGACGTCACTTTATAGTGTCAGCCAAGATGAGCTGCCCTGCGCGTTGATTGGGCGTATCAATCCGATGGCTCTGGTCGGGGCCCGAGGGGAGAAAGGCTAGTTCGCTCAGGTGCCACTCGTAGCGTTTTAGGGTATGATTAGGTAGCTTGTCTGTCTGTCTGTCTGTCTGCATCTACAGTGCCCCGACAGGGCGCGACGTGCGAAATGCGGATCTCAGTTCCGGCACTAGCCTGGATAGCTAGTAGAGATTAGATGGGTCTCCCTTGACTTGGAGCGTGCAACACCGAACCAGTCTGGTAGCAGGACGACACTTTATTGTGTCAGCCAAGATGAGCTGCCCTGCGCGTTGATTGGGCGTATCTCAATCCGATGGTTCTGGTCGGGGCTCGAGAGGAGAAGCGCTAACTCGCTCAGGTGCCGCTCGTAGCGTTTTAGGGTATTATTAGGGAGCTGGTCTGTCTGTCTGTCTGTCTGCATCTACAGTGCCCCGACAGGGCCCTACGTGTGAACTGCGGATCTCAGTTCCGGCACTAGCCTGGATAGCTAGTAGAGATTAGATAGGTCTCCCTTGACAAGAAGGGGCGTGGGGCGTGCAACACCGAACCAGTCTGGTAGCAGGACGTCACTTTTTGTGTCAGCCAAGATGAGCTGCCCTGCGCGTTGATTGGGCGTATCCCAATCCGATGGCTCTGGTCGGGGCTCGAGGGGAGAAGGGCTAACTCGCCCAGGTGCCGCTCGCAGCGTTTTAGGGTATGATTAGGAAGCTGGTCTGACTGTCTGCATCTACAGTGCCCCGACAGGGCCCGACGTGTGATCTGCGGATCTCAGTTCCGGCACTAGCCTGGATAGCTAGTTGAGATTAGATAGGTCTGCCTTGACAAGAAGGGACGTGGGGCGTGCAACACCGAACTAGTCTGGTAGCAGGACGTCACTTTATAGTGTCAGCCAAGATGAGCTGCCCTGTGCGTTGATTGGGCGTATCTCAATCCGATGGCTCTGGTCGGGGCTCGAGGGGAGAAGGGCTAACTCGATCAGGTGCCGCTCGTAGCGTTTTAGGGTATGATTAGGGAGCTGGTCTGTCTGTCTGCATCTACAGTGCCCCGAGAGGGCCCGACATGTGAACTGCGGATCTCAGTTTCTGCACTAGCCTGGATAGCTAGTAGAGATTAGATTGGTCTCCCTTGACAAGAAGGGGCTTGGTGCGTGCAACACCGAACCAGTCTGGTAGTACGACGTCAGCCAAGATGAGCTGCCCTGCGCGTTGTTTGGGCGTATCTCAATCCGATGGCTCTGGTCGGGGCTCGAGGGGAGAAGGGCTAACTCGCTCAGGTGCCGCTCGTAGCGTATGATTAGGGAGCTGGTCTGTCTGTCTGACTGTCTGCATCTACAGTGCCCCCACAGGGCTACACGTGTGAACTGCGGATCTCAGTTCCGGCAATAGCCTGGATAGCTAGTGGAGATTAGATAGGTCTCCCTTGACAAGAAGGTACGTGGGGCGTGCAACACCGAACCAGTCTGGTAGCAGGACGTCATTTATAGTGTCAGCCAAGATGAGCTGCCCTGCGCGTTGTTTGGGTGTATCTCAATCCGATGGCCCTGGTCGGGGCTCGAGGGGTGAAGGGCTAACTCGCTCAGGTGCCGCTCGTAGCGTTTTAGGGTATTATTAGGGAGCTGGTCTGTCTGTCTGACTGTCTGCATCTACAGTGCCCCGACAGGGCCCGACGTGTGAACTGCGGATCTCAGTTCCGGCACTAGCCTGGATAGCTAGTAGAGATTAGATAGGTCTCCCTTGACAAGAAGGGGCGTGGGGCGTGCAACACCGAACCAGTCTGGTAGCAGGACGTCACTTTATAGTGTCAGCCAAGATGAGCTGCCCTGCGCGTTGATTGGGCGTATCTCAATCCGATGGCTCTGGTCGGGGCTCGAGGGGAGAAGGGCTAACTCGCTCAGGTGCCGCTCGTAGCGTTTTAGGGTATGATTAGGGAGCTGGTCTGTCTGTCTGTCTGTCTGCATTTACAGTGCCCCGACAGAGCCCGACGTGTGAACTGCGGATCTCAGTTCCGGCACTCGCCTGGATAGCTAGTAGAGATTAGATAGGTCTGCCTTGACAAGAAAAGGGCGTGGGGCGTGCAACACCGAACCAGTCTGGTAGCAGGACGTCACTTTATAGTGTCAGCCAAGATGAGCAGCCCTGCGCGTTGATTGGGCGTATCTCAATCCGATGGCTTTGGTCGGCGCTCGAGGGGAGAAGTGCTAGCTCGCTCAGGTGCCGTTCGTAGCGTTTTAGGGTATGATTAGGGAGCTGGTCTGTCTGTCTGTCTGTCTGCATCTACAGTGCCCCGACAGGGCCCGACGTGTGAACTGCGGATCTCAGTTCCGGCACTAGCCTGGATAGCTAGTAGAGATTAGATAGGTCTCCCTTGACAAGAAGGGGCGTGGGGCGTGCAACACCGAACCAGTCTGGTAGCAGGACGTCACTTTATAGTGTCAGCCAAGATGAGCTGCCCTGCGCGTTGATTGGGCGTATCTCAATCCGATGGCTCTGGTCGGGGCTCGAGGGGAGAAGTGCTAACTCGCTCAGGTGCCGTTCGTAGCGTTTTAGGGTATGATTAGGGAGCTGGTCTGTCTGTCTGTCTGTCTGTCTGCATCTACAGTGCCCCGACAGGGCCCGACGTGTGAACTGCGGATCTCAGTTCCGGCACTAGCCTGGATAGCTAGTAGAGATTAGATAGGTCTCCCTTGACAAGAAGGGGCGTGGGGCGTGCAACACCGAACCAGTCTGGTAGCAGGACGTCACTTTATAGTGTCAGCCAAGATGAGCTGCCCTGCGCGTTGATTGGGCGTATCTCAATCCGATGGCTCTGGTCGGGGCTCGAGGGGAGAAGTGCTAGCTCGCTCAGGTGCCGTTCGTAGCGTTTTAGGGTATGATTAGGGAGCTGGTCTGCCTGTCTGTCTGTCTGTCTGCATCTACAGTGCCCCGACAGGGCCCGAAGTGTGAACCGCGGATCTCAGTTCCGGCACTAGCCTGGATAGCTAGTAGAGATTAGATAGGTCTCCCTTGACAAGAAGGGACGTGGGGCGTGCAACACCGAACCAGTCTGGTAGCAGGACGTCACTTTATAATGTCAGCCAAGATGAGCTGCCCTGCGCGTTGTATGGGCGTATCTCAATCCGATGGCTCTGGTCGGGGCTCGAGGGGAGAAGGGCTAACTCGCTCAGGTGCCGCTCGTAGCGTTTTAGGGTATGATTAGGGAGCTGGTCTGTCTGTCTGTCTGTCTGTCTGCATCTACAGTGCCCCGACAGGGCCCGACGTGTGAACTGCGGATCTCAGTTCCGGCACTAGCCTGGATAGCTAGTAGAGATTAGATAGGTCTCCCTTGACAAGAAGGGGCGTGGGGCGTGCAACACCGAACCAGTCTGGTAGCAGGACGTCACTTTATAGTGTCAGCCAAGATGAGCTGCCCTGCGCGTTGATTGGGCGTATCTCAATCCGATGGCTCTGGTCGGGGCTCGAGGGGAGAAGGGCTAACTCGCTCAGGTGCCGCTCGTAGCGTTTTAGGGTATGATTAGGGAGCTGGTCTGTCTGTCTGTCTGTCTGCATCTACAGTGCCCCGACAGGGCCCGACGTGTGAACTGCGGATCTCAGTTCCGGCACTAGCCTGGATAGCTAGTAGAGATTAGATAGGTCTCCCTTGACAAGAAGGGGCGTGGGGCGTGCAACACCGAACCAGTCTGGTAGCAGGACGTCACTTTATAGTGTCAGCCAAGATGAGCTGCCCTGCGCGTTGATTGGGCGTATCTCAATCCGATGGCTCTGGTCGGGGCTCGAGGGGAGAAGGGCTAGCTCGCTCAGGTGCCGCTCGTAGCGTTTTAGGGTATGATTAGGGAGCTGGTCTGTCTGTCTGTCTATCTGTCTGCGTCTACAGTGCCCCGACAGGGCCCGACGTGTGAACTGCGGATCTCAGTTCCGGCATTAGCCTGGATAGCTAGTAGAGATTAGATAGGTCTCCCTTGACAAGAAGGGGCGTGGGGCGTGCAACACCGAACCAGTCTGGTAGCAGGACGTCACTTTATAGTGTCAGCCAAGATGAGCTGCCCTGCGCGTTGATTGGGCGTATCTCAATCCGATGGCTCTGGTCGGGGCTCGAGGGGAGAAGGGCTAACTCGCTCAGGTGCCGCTCGTAGCGTTTTAGGGTATGATTAGAGAGCTGGTCTGTCTGTCTGTCTGTCTGCGTCTACAGTGCCCCGACAGGGCCCGACGTGTGAACTGCGGATCTCAGTTCCGGCACTAGCCTGGATAGCTAGTTGAGATTAGATAGGTCTGCCTTGACAAGAAGGGGCGTGGGGCGTGCAACACTGAACTAGTCTGGTAGCAGGACGTCACTTTATAGTGTCAGCCAAGATGAGCTGCCCTGCGCGTTGATTGGGCGTATCTCAATCCGATGGCTTTGGTCGGCGCTCGAGGGGAGAAGGGCTAGCTCGCTCAGGTGCCGTTCGTAGCGTTTTAGGGTATGATTAGGGAGCTGGTCTGTCTGTCTGTCTGTCTGTCTGCATCTACAGTGCCCCGACAGGGCCCGACGTGCGAAATGCGGATCTCAGTTCCGGCACTAGTCTGGATAGCTAATAGAGATTAGATAGGTGGGGCGTGCAACACCGAACCAGCCTTGTAGCAGGAGGTCACTTTATAGTGTCAGCCAAGTTGAGCTGCCCTGTGCGTTGATTGGGCGTACCTAAATCCGATGGCTCTGGTCGGGGCTCGAGGGGAGAAGGGCTAACTCGCTCATGTGCTGCTCGTAGCGTTTTAGGGTATGATTAGGGAGCTGGTCTGTCTGTATGTCTGTCTGCATCTACAGTGCCCCGATAGGGCTCGAAATGTGAACTGCGGATCTCAGTTAAGGCATTAGCCTGGATAGCTAGTAGAGATTAGATAGGTCTCCCTTGACAAGAAGGGGCGTGGGGCGTACAACACCGAACCAGTCTAGTAGCAGGACGTCACTTTATAGTGTCAGCCAAGATGAGCTGCCCTGCGCGTTGATTGGGCGTATCTCAATCCGATGGCTCTGGTCTGGGCTCGAGGGGAGAAGGGCTAACTAGCTCAGGTGCCGCTCGTAGCGTTTTAGGGTATGATTATGGAGCTGGTCTGTCTGTCTGTCTGTCTGCATCTACAGTGCCCCGACAGGGCCCGACGTGTGAAATGCGGATCTCAGTTCCGGCACTAGCCTGGATAGCTAGTAGAGATTAGATAGGTCTCCCTTGACAAGAAGGGGCGTGGGGCGTGCAACACCGAACCAGTCTGGTAGCAGGACGTCACTTTATAGTGTCAGCCAAGATGAGTTGCCCTGCGCGTTGATTGGGCGTATCTCAATCCGATGGCTCTGGTCGGGGCTCGAAGGGAGAAGTGCTAGCTCGCTCAGGTGCCGCTCGTAGCGTTTTAGGGTATGATTAGGGAGCTGGTCTGTCTGTCTGTCTGTCTGCATCTACAGTGCCCCGACAGGGCCCGACGTGTGAACTGCGGATCTCAGTTCCGGCACTAGCCTGGATAGCTAGTAGAGATTAGATAGGTCTCCCTTGACAAGAAGGGGCGTGGGGCGTGCAACACCGAACCAGTCTGGTAGCAGGACGTCACTTTATAGTGTCAGCCAAGATGAGCTGCCCTGCGCGTTGATTGGGCGTATCTCAATCCGATGGCTCTGGTCGGGGCCCGAGGGGAGAAGGGCTAGCTCGCTCAGGTGCCACTCGTAGCGTTTTAGGGTATGATTAGGGAGCTGGTCTGTCTGTCTGTCTGTCTGCATCTACAGTGTCCCGACAGGGCCCGACGTGTGAAATGCGGATCTCAGTTCCGGCACTAGCCTGGATAGCTAGTAGAGATTAGATAGGTCTCCCTTGACAAGAAGGGGCGTGGGGCGTGCAACACCGAACCAGCCTGGTAGCAGGACGTCACTTTATAGTGTCAGCCAAGATGAGCTGCCCTGTGCGTTGATTGGGCGTATCTCAAATCCGATGGCTCTGGTCGGGGACCGAGGGGAGAAAGGTGCCACTCGTAGCGTTTTAGGGTATGATTAGGGGGCTTGTCTGTCTGTCTGTCTGTCTGCATCTACAGTGCCCCGACAGGGCGCGACGTGTGAACTGCGGATCTCAGTTCCGGCACTAGCCTGGATAGCTAGTAGAGATTAGATAGGTCTCCCTTGACAAGAAGGGTCGTGGAACGTGCAACACCGAACCAGTCTGGTAGCAGGACGTCACTTTATAGTGTCAGCCAAGATGAGCTGCCCTGCGCGTTGATTGGGCGTATCTCAATCCGATGGCTCTGGTCGGGGCTCGAGGAGAGAACGGCTAACTTGTTCAGGTACCGCTCGTAGCGTTTTGGGATATTATTAGGGAGCTGGTCTGTCTGTCTGTCTGTCTGCATCTACAGTGCCCCGACAGGGCCCGACGTGTGAACTGCGGATCTCAGTTCCGGCACTAGCCTGGATAGCTAATAGGTCTCCCTTGACAAGAAGGGGCGTGGGGCGTGCAACACCGAACCAGTCTGGTAGCAGGACGTCACTTTATAGTGTCAGCCAAGATGAGCTGCCCTGCGCGTTGATTGGGCGTATCTCAATCCGATGGCTCTGGTCGGGGCTCGAGGGGAGAAGGGCTAACTCGCTCAGGTGCCGCTCGTAGCGTTTTAGGGTATGATTAGGGAGCTGGTCTGTCTGTCTGTCTGTCTGCATCTACAGTGCCCCGACAGGGCCCGACGTGTGAACTGCGGATCTCAGTTCCGGCACTAGCCTGGATAGCTAGTAGAGATTAGATAGGTCTCCCTTGACAAGAAGGGGCGTGGGGCGTGCAACACCGAACCAGTCTGGTAGCAGGACGTCACTTTATAGTGTCAGCCAAGATGAGCTGCCCTGCGCGTTGATTGGGCGTATCTCAATCCGATGGCTCAGGTCGGGGCTCGAGGGGAGAAGGGCTAACTCGCTCAGGTGCCGCTCGTGGCGTTTTAGGGTATGATTAGGGAGCTGGTCTGTCTGTCTGTCTGTCTGCATCTACAGTGCCCCGACAGGGCGCGACGTGCGAAATGCGGATCTCAGTTCCGGCACTAGCCTGGATAGCTAGTAGAGATTAGATAGGTCTCCCTTGACAAAAAGGGGCGTGGGGCGTGCAACACCGAACCAGTCTGGTAGCAGGACGTCACTTTATAGTGTCAGCCAAGATGAGCTGCCCTGCGCGTTGATTGGGCGTATCTCAATCCGATGGCTCTGGTCGGGGCTCGAGGGGAGAAGGGCTAACTCGCTCAGGTGCCGCTCGTAGCGTTTTAGGGTATGATTAGGGAGCTGGTCTGTCTGTCTGTCTGTCTGCATCTACAGTGCCCCGACAGGGCCCGACGTGTGAACTGCGGATCTCAGTTCCGGCACTAGCCTGGATAGCTAGTAGAGATTAGATAGGTCTCCCTTGACAAGAAGGGGCGTGGGGCGTGCAACACCGAACCAGTCTGGTAGCAGGACATCACTTTATAGTGTCAGCCAAGATGAGCTGCCCTGCGCGTTGATTGGGCGTATCTCAATCCGATGGCTCTGGTCGGGGCTCGAAGGGAGAAGGGCTAACTCGCTCAGGTGCCGCTCGTAGCGTTTTAGGGTATGATTAGGGAGCTGGTCTGTCTGTCTGACTGTCTGCATCTACAGTGCCCCGACAGGGCCCGACGTGTGAACTGCGGATCTCAGTTCCGGCACTAGCCTGGATAGCTAGTAGAGATTAGATAGGTCTCCCTTGACAAGAAGGGGCGTGGGGCGTGCAACACCGAACCAGTCTGGTAGCAGGACGTCACTTTATAGTGTCAGCCAAGATGAGCTGCCCTGCGCGTTGATTGGGCGTATCTCAATCCGATGGCTCTGGTCGGGGCTCGAGGGGAGAAGTGCTAACTCGCTCAGATGTCACTCGTAGCGTTTTAGGGAATGATTAGGGAGCTGGTCTGTCTGTCTGTCTGTCTGCATCTACAGTGCCCCGACAGGGCCCGACGTGTGAACTGCGGATCTCAGTTCCGGCACTCGCCTGGATAGCTAGTAGAGATTAGATAGGTCTCCCTTGATAAGGGAAATGGGGCGTGCAACACCGAACCAGTCTGGTAGCAGGCCGTCACTTTATAGTGTCAGCCAAAATTAGCTGCCCTGCGCGTTGATTGGGCGTATCTCAATCCTATGGCTCTAGTCGGGGCACGAGGGAGAAGGGCTAACTCGCTCAGGTGCCGCTCGTAGCGTTTTAGGGTATGATTAGGGAGCTGGTCTGTCTGTCTGTCTGTCTGCAACTAGTGCCCAAACAGGGCCCGACGTGTGAACTGCGGATCTCAGTTCCGGCACTAGCCTGGATAGCTAGTAGAGATTAGATAGGTCTCCCTTGACAAGAAGGGGCGTGGGGCGTGCAACACCGAACCAGTCTGGTAGCAGGACGTCACTTTATAGTGTCAGCCAAATTGAGCTGCCCTGCGCGTTGATTGGGCGTATCTCAATCCGATGGTTCTGGTCGGGGCTCGAAGGGAGAAGGCTTAATCGCTCACGTGCCGCTCGTAGCGTTTTAGGGTATGATTAGGGGGCTTGTCTGTCTGTCTGTCTGTCTGCATCTACAGTGCCCCGACAGGGCGCGACGTGCGAAATGCGGATCTCAGTTCCGGCACTAGCCTGGATAGCTAGTAGAGATTAGATAGGTCTCCCTTGACAAGAAGGGGCGTGCAACACCGAACCAGCCTGGTAGCAGGACGTCACTTTATAGTGTCAGCCAAGATGAGCTGCCCTGCGCGTTGATTGGGCGTATCTCAATCCGATGGCTCTGGTCGGGGCTCGAGGGGAGAAGGGCTAACTCGCTCAGGTGCCACTCGTAGCGTTTTAGGGTATGATTAGAGAGCTGGTCTGTCTGTCTGTTTGTCTGCATCTACAGTGCCCCGATAGGGCGCGACGTGTGATCTGCGGATCTCAGTTCCGGCACTAGCCTGGATAGCTAGTAGAGATTAGATAGGTCTCCCTTGACAAGAAGGGGCGTGGGGCGTGCAACACCGAACCAGTCTGGTAGCAGGACGTCACTTTATAGTGTCAGCCAAGATGAGCTGCCCTGCGCGTTGATTGGGCGTATCTCAATCCGATGGCTCTGGTCGGGGCTCGAGGGGAGAAGGGCTAACTCGCTCAGGTGCCGCTCGTAGCGTTTTAGGGTATGATTAGGGAGCTGGTCTGTCTGTCTGTCTGTCTGCATCTACAGTGCCCCGACAGGGCCCGACGTGTGAACTGCGGATCTCAGTTCCGGCACTAGCCTGGATAGCTAGTAGAGATTAGATAGGTCTCCCTTGACAAGAAGGGGCGTGGGGCGTGCAACACCGAACCAGTCTGGTAGCAGGACGTCACTTTATAGTGTCAGCCAAGATGAGCTGCCCTGCGCGTTGATTGGGCGTATCTCAATCCGATGGCTCTGGTCGGGGCTCGAGGGGAGAAGGGCTAACTCGCTCAGGTGCCGCTCGTAGCGTTTTAGGGTATGATTAGGGAGCTGGTCTGTCTGTCTGTCTGTCTGCATCTACAGTGCCCCGACAGGGCCCGACGTGTGAACTGCGGATCTCAGTTCCGGCACTAGCCTGGATAGCTAGTAGAGATTAGATAGGTCTCCCTTGACAAGAAGGGGCGTGGGGCGTGCAACACCGAACCAGTCTGGTAGCAGGACGTCACTTTATAGTGTCAGCCAAGATGAGCTGCCCTGCGCGTTGATTGGGCGTATCTCAATCCGATGGCTCTGGTCGGGGCTCGAGGGAGAAGGGCTAACTCGCTCAGGTGCCGCTCGTAGCGTTTTAGGGTATGATTAGGGAGCTGGTCTGTCTGTCTGTCTGTCTGCATCTACAGTGCCCCGACAGGGCCCGACGTGTGAACTGCGGATCTCAGTTCCGGCACTAGCCTGGATAGCTAGTAGAGATTAGATAGGTCTCCCTTGACAAGAAAGGGCGTGGGGCGTGCAACACCGAACCAGTCTGGTAGCAGGACGTCACTTTATAGTGTCAGCCAAGATGAGCTGCCCTGCGCGTTGATTGGGCGTATCTCAATCCGATGGCTCTGGTCGGGGCTCGAGGGGAGAAGGGCTAGCTCGCTCAGGTGCCGCTCGTAGCGTTTTAGGGTATGATTAGGGAGCTGGTCTGTCTGTCTGTCTGTCTGCATCTACAGTGCCCCGACAGGGCTCGACGTGTGAAATGCGGATCTCAGTTCCGGCACTAGCCTGGATAGCTAGTAGAGATTAGATAGGTCTCCCTTGACAAGAAGGGGCGTGGGGCGTGCAACACCGAACCAGCCTGGTAGCAGGACGTCACTTTATAGTGTCAGCCAAGTTGAGCTGCCCTGTGCGTTGATTGGGCGTACCTAAATTCGATGGCTCTGGTCGGGGACCGAGGGGAGAAAGGCTAGTTCGCTCAGGTGCCACTCGTAGCGTTTTAGGGTATGATTATGGAGCTGGTCTGTCTGTCTGTCTGTCTGCATCTACAGTGCCCCGACAGGGCGCTACGTGTGATCTTCGGATCTCAGTTCCGGCACTAGCCTGGATAGCTAGTAGAGATTAGATAGGTCTCCCTTGACAAGAAGGGGTGTGAGGCGTGCAACACCGAACCAGTCTGGTAGCAGGACGTCATTTTATAGTGTCAGCCAAGATGAGCTGCCCTGCGCGTTGATTGGGCGTATCTCAATCCGATGGTTCTGGTCGGGGCTCGAGAGGAGAAGCGCTAACTCGCTCAGGTGCCGCTCGTAGCGTTTTAGGGTATTATTAGGGAGCTGGTCTGTCTGTCTGTCTGTCTGCATCTACAGTGCCCCGACAGGGCCCTACGTGTGAACTGCGGACCTCAGTTTCAGCACTAGCCTGGATAGCTAGTAGAGATTAGATAGGTCTCCCTTGACAAGAAGGGGCGTGGGGCTTGCAACACCGAACCAGTCTGGTAGCAAGACGTCACTTTATAGTGTCAGCCAAGTTGAGCTGCCCTGCGCGTTGATTGGGCGTATCTCAATCCGATGGCTCTGGTCGGGGCTCGAGGGGAGAAGGGCTAATTCGCTCAGGTGCCGCTCGTAGCGTTTTAGGGTATGATTAGGGAGCTGGTCTGTCTGTCTGTCTGTCTGCATCTACAGTGCCCCGACAGGCCCGACGTGTGAACAGCGGATCTCAGTTCCGGCACTAGCCTTGATAGCTAGTAGAGATTAGATAGGTCTCCCTTGACAAGAAGGGGCGTGGGGCGTGCAACACCGAACCAGTCTGGTAGCAGGACGTCACTTTATAGTGTCAGCCAAGATGAGCTGCCCTGCGCGTTGATTGGGCGTATCTCAATCCGATGGCTCTGGTCGGGGCACGAGGGAGAAGTGCTAACTCGCTCAGGTGCCGCTCGTAGCGTTTTAGGGTATGATTAGGGAGCTGGTCTGTCTGTCTGTCTGTCTGCATCTACAGTGCCCCGACAGGGCCCGACGTGTGAACTGCGGATCTCAGTTCCGGCACTAGCCTGGATAGCTAGTAGAGATTAGATAGGTCTCCCTTGACAAGAAGGGGCGTGGGGCGTGCAACACCGAACCAGTCTGGTAGCAGGACGTCACTTTATAGTGTCAGCCAAGATGAGCTGCCCTGCGCGTTGATTGGGCGTATCTCAATCCGATGGCTTTGGTCGGCGCTCGAGGGGAGAAGTGCTAGCTCGCTCAGGTGCCGTTCGTAGCGTTTTAGGGTATGATTAGGGAGCTGGTCTGTCTGTCTGTCTGTCTGTCTGCATCTACAGTGCCAAGACAGGGCCCGACGTGTGATCTGCGGATCTCAGTTCCGGCACTAGCCTGGATAGCTAGTAGAGATTAGATAGGTCTCCCTTGACAAGAAGGGGCGTGGGGCGTGCAACACCGAACCAGTCTGGTAGCAGGACATCACTTTATAGTGTCAGCCAAGATGAGCTGCCCTGCGCGTTGATTGGGCGTATCTCAATCCTATGGCTCTAGTCGGGGCACGAGGGAGAAGGGCTAACTCGCTCAGGTGCCGCTCGTAGCGTTTTAGGGTATGATTAGGGAGCTGGTCTGTCTATCTGACAGTCTGCATCTACAGTGCCCCGACAAGGCCGACGTGTGATCTGCGGATCTCAGTTCCGGCACTAGCCTGGATAGCTAGTAGAGTTTAGATAGGTCTCCCTTGACAAGAAGGGGCGTGGGGCGTGCAACACCGAACCAGTCTGGTAGCAGGACGTCACTTTATAGTGTCAGCCAAGATGAGCTGCCCTGCGCGTTGATTGGGCGTATCTCAATCCGATGGCTCTGGTCGGGGCACGAGGGAGAAGGGCTAACTCGCTCAGGTGCCGCTCGTAGCGTTTTAGGGTATGATTAGGGAGCTGGTCTGTCTGTCTGTCTGTCTGCATCTACAGTGCCCCGACAGGGCCCGACGTGTGAACTGCGGATCTCAGTTCCGGCACTAGCCTGGATAGCTAGTAGAGATTAGATAGGTCTCCCTTGACAAGAAGGGGCGTGGGGCGTGCAACACCGAACCAGTCTGGTAGCAGGACGTCACTTTATAGTGTCAGCCAAGATGAGCTGCCCTGCGCGTTGATTGGGCGTATCTCAATCCGATGGCTCTGGTCGGGGCTCGAGGGAGAAGGGCTAACTCGCTCAGGTGCCGCTCGTAGCGTTTTAGGGTATGATTAGGGAGCTGGTCTGTCTGTCTGTCTGTCTGCATCTACAGTGCCCCGACAGGGCCCGACGTGTGAACTGCGGATCTCAATTCCGGCACTAGCCTGGATAGCTAGTAGAGATTAGATAGGTCTCCCTTTGACAAGAAGGGGCGTGGGGCGTGCAACACTGAACCAGTCTGGTAGCAGGACGTCACTTTATAGTGTCAGCCAAGATGAGCTGCCCTGTGCGTTGATTGGGCGTATCTCAATCCGATGGCTCTGGTCGGGGCTCGAGGGGAGAAGGGCTAACTCGCTGAGGTGCCCCTCGTAGCGTCTTAGGGTATGATTAGGGAGCTGGTCTATCTGTCTGTCTGTCTGCATCTACAGTGAACCGACAGGGCCCGGCGTATGAACTGCGGATCTCAGTTCTGGCACTAACCTGGATAGCTAGTAGAGATTAGATAGGTCTCCCTTGACAAGAAGGGGCGTTGGACATGCAACACCGAACCAGTCTGGTAGCAGGACGTCACTTTATAGTGTCAGCCAAGATGAGCTGCCCTGTGCGTTGATTGGGCGTATCTCAATCCGATGGCTCTGGTCGAGGCTCGAGGGGAGAAGGGCTAACTCGCTCAGGTGCCGCTCGTAGCGTTTTAGGGTATGATTAGGGAGCTGGTCTGTCTGTCTGTCTGTCTGCATCTACAGTGCCCCGACAGGGCCCGACGTGTGAACTGCGGATCTCAGTTCCGACACTAGCCTGGATAGCTAGTAGAGATTAGATAGGTCTCCCTTGACAAGAAGGGGCGTGGGGCGTGCAACACCGAACCAGTCTGGTAGCAGGACGTCACTTTATAGTGTCAGCCAAGATAAGCTGCCCTGCGCGTTGATTGGGCGTATCTCAATCCGATGGCTCTGGTCGGGGCTCGAGGGGAGAAGGGCTATCTCGCTCAGGTGGGGCTCGTAGCGTTTTAGGGTGATTAGGGAGCTGGTCTGCCTGTCTGTCTGTCTGTCTGCATCTATAGTGCCCCGACAAGGCCCGACGTGTGAACAGCGGATCTCAGTTCCGGCACTAGCCTTGATAGCTAGTAGAGATTAGATAGGTCTCCCTTGACAAGAAGGGGCGTGGGGCGTGCAACACCGAACCAGTCTGGTAGCAGGACGTCACTTTATAGTGTCAGCCAAGATGAGCTGCCCTGCGCGTTGATTGGGCGTATCTCAATCCGATGGCTCTGGTCGGGGCTCGAGGGGAGAAGGGCTAAATCGCTCAGGTGCCGCTCGTAGCGTTTTAGGGTATGATTAGGGAGCTGGTCTGTCTGTCTGTCTGTCTGCATCTACAGTGTCCCGACAGGGAGCGACGTGTGAAATGCGGATCTCAGTTCCGGCACTAGCCTGGATAGCTAGTAGAGATTAGATAGGTCTCCCTTGACAAGAAGGGGCGTGGGGCGTGCAACACCGAACCAGCCTGGTAGCAGGACGTCACTTTATAGTGTCAGCCAAGATGAGCTGCCCTGTGCGTTGATTGGGCGTATCTCAAATCCGATGGCTCTGGTCGGGGACCGAGGGGAGAAAGGCTAGTTCGCTCAGGTGCCACTCGTAGCGTTTTAGGGTATGATTAGGGGGCTTGTCTGTCTGTCTGTCTGTCTGCATCTACAGTGCCCCGACAGGGCGCGACGTGCGAAATGCGGATCTCAGTTCCGGCACTAGCCTGGATAGCTATTAGAGATTAGATGGGTCTCCCTTGACTTGGAGCGTGCAACACCGAACCAGTCTGGTAGCAGGACGACACTTTATAGTGTCAGCCAAGATGAGCTGCCCTGCGCGTTGATTGGGCGTATCTCAATCCGATGGCTCTGGTCGGGGCCCGAGGGGAGAAAGGCTAGTTCGCTCAGGTGCCACTCGTAGCGTTTTAGGGTATGATTAGGTAGCTTGTCTGTCTGTCTGTCTGTCTGCATCTACAGTGCCCCGACAGGGCGCGACGTGCGAAATGCGGATCTCAGTTCCGGCACTAGCCTGGATAGCTAGTAGAGATTAGATGGGTCTCCCTTGACATGGAGCGTGCAACACCGAACCAGTCTGGTAGCAGGACGACACTTTATTGTGTCAGCCAAGATGAGCTGCCCTGCGCGTTGATTGGGCGTATCTCAATCCGATGGTTCTGGTCGGGGCTCGAGGGGAGAAAGGCTAACTCGCTCAGGTGCCGCTCGTAGCGTTTTAGGGTATGATTAGCGAGCTGATCTGTCTGTCTGTCTGTCTGCATCTACAGTGCCCCGACAGGGCCCGACGTGCGAAATGCGGATCTCAGTTCCGGCACTAGCCTGGATAGCTAGTAGAGATTAGATAGGTCTCCCTTGACAAGAAGGGGCGTGCAACACCGAACTAGTCTGGTAGCAGGACGTCACTTTATAGTGTCAGCCAAGATGAGCTGCCCTGCGCGTTGATTGGGCGTATCTCAATCCGATGGCTCTGGTCGGGGCTCGAGGGGAGAAGGGCTAACTCGCTCAGGTGCCGCTCGTAGCGTTTTAGGGTATGATTAGGGAGCTGGTCTGTCTGTCTGACTGTCTGCATCTACAGTGCCCCGACAGGGCCCGACGTGTGAACTGCGGATCTCAGTTCCGGCACTAGCCTGGATAGCTAGTAGAGATTAGATAGGTCTCCCATGACAAGAAGGGGCGTGCAACACCGAACCAGTCTGGTAGCAGGACGTCACTTTATAGTGTCAGCCAAGATGAGCTGCCCTGCGCGTTGATTGGGCGTATCTCAATCCGATGGCTCTAGTCGGGGCACGAGGGGAGAAGGGCTAACTCGCTCAGGTGCCGCTCGTAGCGTTTTAGGGTATGATTAGGGAGCTGGTCTGTCTGTCTGTCTGTCTGCATCTACAGTGCCCCGACAGGGCCCGACGTGTGAACTGCGGATCTCAGTTCCGGCACTAGCCTGGATAGCTAGTAGAGATTAGATAGGTCTCCCTTGACAAGAAGGGGCGTGGGGCGTGCAACACCGAACCAGTCTGGTAGCAGGACGTCACTTTATAGTGTCAGCCAAGATGAGCTGCCCTGCGCGTTGATTGGGCGTATCTCAATCCGATGGCTCTGGTCGGGGCTCGAGGGGAGAAGGGCTAACTCGCTCAGGTGCCGCTCGTAGCGTTTTAGGGTATGATTAGGGAGCTGGTCTGTCTGTCTGTCTGTCTGCATCTACAGTGCCCCGACAGGGCCCGACGTGTGAACTGCGGATCTCAGTTCCGGCACTAGCCTGGATAGCTAGTAGAGATTAGATAGGTCTCCCTTGACAAGAAGGGGCGTGGGGCGTGCAACACCGAACCAGTCTGGTAGCGGGACGTCACTTTATAGTGTCAGCCAAGATGAGCTGCCCTGTGCGTTGATTGGGCGTCTCTCAATCCGATGGCTCTGGTCGGGGCACGAGGGTAGAAGGGCTAACTCGCTCAGGTGCCGCTTGTAGCGTTTTAGTGTATGATTAGGGAGATGGTCTGTCTGTCTGTCTGTCTGTCTGCATCTACAGTGCCCCGACAGGGCCCGACGTGTGAACTGCGGATCTCAGTTCCGGCACTAGCCTGGATAGCTAGTAGAGATTAGATAGGTCTCCCTTGACTTGGAGCGTGCAACACCGAACCAGTCTGGTAGCAGGACGTCACTTTATAGTGTCAGCCAAGATGAGCTGCCCTGCGCGTTGATTGGGCGTATCTCAATCCGATGGCTCTGGTCGGGGCTCGAGGGGAGAAGGGCTAACTCGCTCAGGTGCCGCTCGTAGCGTTTTAGGGTATGATTAGGGAGCTGGTCTGTCTGTCTGTCTGTCTGCATCTACAGTGCCCCGACAGGGCCCGACGTGTGAACTGCGGATCTCAGTTCCGGCACTAGCCTGGATAGCTAGTAGAGATTAGATAGGTCTCCCTTGACAAGAAGGGGCGTGGGGCGTGCAACACCGAACCAGTCTGGTAGCAGGACGTCACTTTATAGTGTCAGCCAAGATGAGCTGCCCTGCGCGTTGATTGGGCGTATCTCAATCCGATGGCTCTGGTCGGGGCTCGAGGGGAGAAGGGCTAACTCGCTCAGGTGCCGCTCGTAGCGTTTTAGGGTATGATTAGGGAGCTGGTCTGTCTGTCTGACTGTCTGCATCTACAGTGCCCCGACAGGGCCCGACGTGTGAACTGCGGATCTCAGTTCCGGCACTAGCCTGGATAGCTAGTAGAGATTAGATAGGTCTCCCATGACAAGAAGGGGCGTGCAACACCGAACCAGTCTGGTAGCAGGACGTCACTTTATAGTGTCAGCCAAGATGAGCTGCCCTGCGCGTTGATTGGGCGTATCTCAATCCGATGGCTCTGGTCGGGGCTCGAGGGGAGAAGGGCTAACTCGCTCAGGTGCCGCTCGTAGCGTTTTAGGGTATGATTAGGGAGCTGGTCTGTCTGTCTGTCTGTCTGCATCTACAGTGCCCCGACAGGGCCCGACGTGTGAACTGCGGATCTCAGTTCCGGCACTAGCCTGGATAGCTAGTAGAGATTAGATAGGTCTCCCTTGACAAGAAGGGGCGTGGGGCGTGCAACACCGAACCAGTCTGGTAGCAGGACGTCACTTTATAGTGTCAGCCAAGATGAGCTGCCCTGCGCGTTGATTGGGCGTATCTCAATCCGATGGCTCTGGTCGGGGCCCGAGGGGAGAAGGGCTAACTCGCTCAGGTGCCGCTCGTAGCGTTTTAGGGTATGATTAGGGAGCTGGTCTGTCTGTCTGTCTGTCTGCATCTACAGTGCCCCGACAGGGCCCGAAGTGTGAACTGCGGATCTCAGTTCCGGCACTAGCCTGGATAGCTAGTAGAGATTAGATAGGTCTCCCTTGACAAGAAAAGGGAGTGGGGCGTGCAACACCGAACCAGTCTGGTAGCAGGACGTCACTTTATAGTGTCAGCCAAGAAGAGCTGCCCTGCGCGTTGATTGGGCGTATCTCAATCCGATGGCTCTGGTCGGGGCTCGAGGGGAGAAGGGCTAACTCGCTCAGGTGCCGCTCGTAGCGTTTTAGGGTATGATTAGGGAGCTGGTCTGTCTGTCTGTCTGTCTGCATCTACAGTGCCCCGACAGGGCCGACGTGTGATCTGCGGATCTCAGTTCCGGCACTAGCCTGGATAGCTAGTAGAGATTAGATAGGTCTCCCTTGACAAGAAGGGGCGTGGGGCGTGCAACACCGAACCAGTCTGGTAGCAGGACGTCACTTTATAGTGTCAGCCAAGATGAGCTGCCCTGCGCGTTGATTGGGCGTATCTCAATCCGATGGCTCTGGTCGGGGCTCGAGGGGAGAAGGGCTAACTCGCTCAGGTGCCGCTCGTAGCGTTTTAGGGTATGATTAGGGAGCTGGTCTGTCTGTCTGACTGTCTGCATCTACAGTGCCCCGACAGGGCCCGACGTGTGAACTGCGGATCTCAGTTCCGGCACTAGCCTGGATAGCTAGTAGAGATTAGATAGGTCTCCCTTGACAAGAAGGGGCGTGGGGCGTGCAACACCGAACCAGTCTGGTAGCAGGACGTCACTTTATAGTGTCAGCCAAGATGAGCTGCCCTGCGCGTTGATTGGGCGTATCTCAATCCGATGGCTCTGGTCGGGGCACGAGGGTAGAAGGGCTAACTCGCTCAGGTGCCGCTCGTAGCGTTTTAGGGTATGATTAGGGAGCTGGTCTGTCTGTCTGTCTGTCTGCATCTACAGTGCCCCGACAGGGCCCGACGTGTGAACTGCGGATCTCAGTTCCGGCACTAGCCTGGATAGCTAGTAGAGATTAGATAGGTCTCCCTTGACAAGAAGGGGCGTGGGGCGTGCAACACCGAACCAGTCTGGTAGCAGGACGTCACTTTATAGTGTCAGCCAAGATGAGCTGCCCTGCGCGTTGATTGGGCGTATCTCAATCCGATGGCTCTGGTCGGGGCACGAGGGTAGAAGTGCTAACTCGCTCAGGTGCCGCTCGTAGCGTTTTAGGGTATGATTAGGGAGCTGGTCTGTCTGTCTGTCTGTCTGCATCTACAGTGCCCCGACTGGGACCGACGTGTGAACTGCGGATCTCAGTTCCGGCACTAGCCTGGATAGCTAGTAGAGATTAGATAGGTCTCCCTTGACAAGAAGGGGCGTGGGGCGTTCAACACCGAGGCAGTCTGGTAGCAGGACGTCACTTTATAGTGTCAGCCAAGAAGAGCTGCCCTGCGCGTTGATTGGGCGTATCTCAATCCGACGGCTATGGTCGGGGCTCGAGGGGAGAAGGGCTAACTCGCTCAGGTGCCGCTCGTAGCGTTTTAGGGTATGATTAGGGAGCTGGTCTGTCTGTCTGACTGTCTGCATCTACGACAGGGCCCGACGTGTGAACTGCGGATCTCAGTTCCGGCACTAGCCTGGATAGCTAGTAGAGACTAGATAGGTCTCCCATGACAAGAAGGGGCGTGCAACACCGAACCAGTCTGGTAGCAGGACGTCACTTTATAGTGTCAGCCAAGATGAGCTGCCCTGCGCGTTGATTGGGCGTATCTCAATCCGATGGCTCTGGTCGGGGCTCGAGGGGAGAAGGGCTAACTCGCTCAGGTGCCGCTCGTAGCGTTTTAGGGTATGATTAGGGAGCTGGTCTGTCTGTCTGACTGTCTGCATCTACAGTGCCCCGACAGGGCCCGACGTGTGAACTGCGGATCTCAGTTCCGGCACTAGCCTGGATAGCTAGTAGAGATTAGATAGGTCTCCCTTGACAAGAAGGGGCGTGGGGCGTGCAACACCGAACCAGTCTGGTAGCAGGACGTCACTTTATAGTGTCAGCCAAGATGAGCTGCCCTGCGCGTTGATTGGGCGTATCTCAATCCGATGGCTCTGGTCGGGGCACGAGGGGAGAATGGCTAAATAGCTCAGGAGCCGCTCGTAGCGTTTTAGGGTATGATTAGGGAGCTGGTCTGTCTGTCTGTCTGTCTGCATCTACAGTGCCCCGACAGGGCCCGACGTGTGAACTGCGGATCTCAGTTCCGGCACTAGCCTGGATAGCTATTAGAGATGAGATAGGTCTCCCTTGACAAGAAGGGGTGTGGGGCGTGCAACACCGAACCAGTCTGGTAGCAGGACGTCATTTTATAGTGTCAGCCAAGATGAGCTGCCCTGCGCGTTGATTGGGCGTATCTCAATCCGATGGCTCTGGTCGGGGCCCGAGGGGAGAAAGGCTAGTTCGCTCAGGTGCCACTCGTACTGTTTTAGGGTATGATTAGGGAGCTGGTCTGTCTGTCTGTCTGTCTGCATCTACAGTGCCCCGACAATGCCTGACGTGCGAAATGCGGATCTCAGTTCCGGCACTAGTCTGGATAGCTAATAGAGATTAGATAGGTCTCCCTTGACAAGAAGGGGCGTGGGGCGTGCAACACCGAACCAGTCTGGTAGCAGGACGTCACTTTATAGTGTCAGCCAAGATGAGCTGCCCTGCGCGTTGATTGGGCGTATCTCAATCCGATGGCTCTGGTCGGGGCACGAGGGAGAAGGGCTAACTCGCTCAGGTGCCGCTCGTAGCGTTTTAGGGTATGATTAGGGAGCTGGTCTGTCTGTCTGTCTGTCTGCATCTACAGTGCCCCGACAGGGCCCGACGTGTGAACTGCGGATCTCAGTTCCGGCACTAGCCTGGATAGCTAGTAGAGATTAGATAGGTCTCCCTTGACAAGAAGGGGCGTGGGGCGTGCAACACCGAACCAGTCTGGTAGCAGGACGTCACTTTATAGTGTCAGCCAAGATGAGCTGCCCTGCGCGTTGATTGGGCGTATCTCAATCCGATGGCTCTGGTCGGGGCTCGAGGGGAGAAGGGCTAACTCGCTCAGGTGCCGCTCGTAGCGTTTTAGGGTATGATTAGGGAGCTGGTCTGTCTGTCTGACTGTCTGCATCTACAGTGCCCCGACAGGGCCCGACGTGTGAACTGCGGATCTCAGTTCCGGCACTAGCCTGGATAGCTAGTAGAGATTAGATAGGTCTCCCTTGACAAGAAGGGGCGTGGGGCGTGCAACACCGAACCAGTCTGGTAGCAGGACGTCACTTTATAGTGTCAGCCAAGATGAGCTGCCCTGCGCGTTGATTGGGCGTATCTCAATCCGATGGCTCTGGTCGGGGCTCGAGGGAGAAGGGCTAACTCGCTCAGGTGCCGCTCGTAGCGTTTTAGGGTATGATTAGGGAGCTGGTCTGTCTGTCTGTCTGTCTGTCTGCATCTACAGTGCCCCGACAGGGCCCGACGTGTGAACTGCGGATCTCAGTTCCGGCACTAGCCTGGATAGCTAGTAGAGATTAGATAGGTCTCCCTTGACAAGAAGGGGCGTGGGGCGTGCAACACCGAACCAGTCTGGTAGCAGGACGTCACTTTATAGTGTCAGCCAAGATGAGCTGCCCTGCGCGTTGATTGGGCGTATCTCAATCCGATGGCTCTGGTCGGCGCTCGAGGGAGAAGGGCTAACTCGCTCAGGTGCCGCTCGTAGCGTTTTAGGGTATGATTAGGGAGCTGGTCTGTCTGTCTGTCTGTCTGCATCTACAGTGCCCCGACAGGGCCCGACGTGTGAACTGCGGATCTCAGTTCCGGCACTAGCCTGGATAGCTAGTAGAGATTAGATAGGTCTCCCTTGACAAGAAGGGGCGTGGGGCGTGCAACACCGAACCAGACTGGTGGCAGGACGTCACTTTATAGTGTCAGCCAAGATGAGCTGCCCTGCGCGTTGATTGGGCGTATCTCAATCCGATATCTCTGAAGAGAAGAGCTAACTCGCTCAGGTGCCGCTCGTAGCGTTTTAGTGTATGATTAGGGAACTGGTCTGTCTGTCTGACTGTCTGCATCTACAGTGCCTCGACAGGGCCCGACGTGTGAACTGCGGATCTCAGTTCCGGCACTAGCCTGGATAGCTAGTAGAGATTAGATAGGTCTCCCTTGACAAGAAGGGGCGTGGGGCGTGCAACACCGAACCAGTCTGGTAGCAGGACGTCACTTTATAGTGTCAGCCAAGATGAGCTGCCCTGCGCGTTGATTGGGCGTATCTCAATCCGATGGCTCTAGTCGGGGCTCGAGGGGAGAAGGGCTAACTCGCTCAGGTGCCGCTCGTAGCGTTTTAGGGTATGATTATGGAGCTGGTCTATCTGTCTGTCTGTCTGCATCTACAGTGCCCCGACAGGGCCCGACGTGTGAACTGCGGATCTCAGTTCCGGCACTAGCCTGGATAGCTAGTAGAGATTAGATAGGTCTCCCTTGACAAGAAGGGGCTTGGGGCGTGCAACACCGAACCAGTCTGGTAGCAGGACGTCACTTTATAGTGTCAGCCAAGATGAGCAACCCTGCGCGTTGATTGGGCGTATCACAATCCGATGGCTCCGGTCGGGGCTCGAGGGGAGAAGGGCTAGCTCGCTCAGATGCCGCTCGTAGCGTTTTAGGGTATGATTAGGGAGCTGGTCTGTCTGTCTGTCTGTCTGCATCTACAGTGCCCCGACAGGGCCCGACGTGTGAACTGCGGATCTCAGTTCCGGCACTAGCCTGGATAGCTAGTAGAGATTAGATAGGTCTCCCTTGACAAGAAGGGGCGTGGGGCGTGCAACACCGAACCAGTCTGGTAGCAGGACGTCACTTTATAGTGTCAGCCAAGATGAGCTGCCCTGCGCGTTGATTGGGCGTATCTCAATCCGATGGCTCTGGTCGGGGCTCGAGGGGAGAAGGGCTAACTCGCTCAGGTGCCGCTCGTAGCGTTTTAGGGTATGATTAGGGAGCTGGTCTGTCTGTCTGTCTGTCTGTCTGCATCTACAGTGCCCCGACAGGGCCCGACGTGTGAACTGCGGATCTCAGTTCCGGCACTAGCCTGGATAGCTAGTAGAGATTAGATAGGTCTCCCTTGACAAGAAGGGGCGTGGGGCGTGCAACACCGAACCAGTCTGGTAGCAGGACGTCACTTTATAGTGTCAGCCAAGATGAGCTGCCCTGCGCGTTGATTGGGCGTATCTCAATCCGATGGCTCTGGTCGGGGCTCGAGGGGAGAAGGGCTAACTCGCTCAGGTGCCGCTCGTAGCGTTTTAGGGTATGATTAGGGAGCTGGTCTGTCTGTCTGTCTGCATCTACAGTGCCCCGACAGGGCCCGACGTGTGAACTGCGGATCTCAGTTCCGGCACTAGCCTGGATAGCTAGTAGAGATTAGATAGGTCTCCCTTGACAAGAAGGGGCGTGGGGCGTGCAACACCGAACCAGTCTGGTAGCAGGACGTCACTTTATAGTGTCAGCCAAGATGAGCTGCCCTGCGCGTTGATTGGGCGTATCTCAATCCGATGGCTCTGGTCGGGGCTCGAGGGGAGAAGGGCTAACTCGCTCAGGTGCCGCTCGTAGCGTTTTAGGGTATGATTAGGGAGCTGGTCTGTCTGTCTGACTGTCTGCATCTACAGTGCCCCGACAGGGCCAGACGTGTGATCTGCGGATCTCAGTTCCGGCACTAGCCTGGATAGCTAGTAGAGATTAGATAGGTCTCCCTTGACAAGAAGGGGCGTGGGGCGTGCAACACCGAACCAGTCTGGTAGCAGGACGTCACTTTATAGTGTCAGCCAAGATGAGCTGCCCTGCGCGTTGATTGGGCGTATCTCAATCCGATGGCTCTGGTCGGGGCTCGAGGGGAGAAGGGCTAACTCGCTCAGGTGCCGCTCGTAGCGTTTTAGGGTATGATTAGGGAGCTGGTCTGTCTGTCTGTCTGTCTGCATCTACAGTGCCCCGACAGGGCTCGACGTGTGAACTGCGGATCTCATTCCGGCACTAGCCTGGATAGCTAGTAGAGATTAGATATATCTCCCTTGACAAGAAGGGGCGTGGGGCGTGCAACACCGAACCAGACTGGTAGCAGAACGTCACTTTATAGTGTCAGCCAAGATGAGCTGCCCTGCGCGTTGATTGGGCGTATCTCAATCCGATGGCTCTGGTCGGGGCACGAGGGTAGAAGGGCTAACTCGTTCAGGTGCCGCTCGTAGCGTTTTAGGGTATGATTAGGGAGCTGGTCTGTCTGTCTCTCTGTCTGCATCTACAGTGCCCCGACAGGGCCCGACGTGTGAACTGCGGATCTCAGTTCCGGCACTAGCCTGGATAGCTAGTAGAGATTAGATATGTCTCCCTTGACAAGAAGGGACGTGGGGCGTGCAACACCGAACCAGTCTGGTAGCAGGACGTCACTTTATAATGTCAGCCAAGATGAGCTGCCCTGCGCGCTGATTGGGCGTATCTCAATCCGATGGCTCTGGTCGGGGCTCGAGGGGAGAAGGGCTAACTCGCTCAGGTGCCGCTCGTAGCGTTTTAGGGTATGATTAGGGAGCTGGTCTGTCTGTCTGTCTGTCTGCATCTACAGTGCCCCGACAGGGCCCGACGTGTGAACTGCGGATCTCAGTTCCGGCACTAGCCTGGATAGCTAGTAGAGATTAGATAGGTCTCCCTTGACAAGAAGGGGCGTGGGGCGTGCAACACCGAACCAGTCTGGTAGCAGGACGTCACTTTATAGTGTCAGCCAAGATGAGCTGCCCTGCGCGTTGATTGGGCGTATCTCAATCCGATGGCCCTGGTCGGGGCTCGAGGAAGGGCTAACTCGCTCAGGTGCCGCTCGTAGCGTTTTAGGGTATGATTAGGGAGCTGGTCTGTCTGTCTGACTGTCTGCATCTACAGTGCCCCGACAGGGCCCGACGTGTGAACTGCGGATCTCAGTTCCGGCACTAGCCTGGATAGCTAGTAGAGATTAGATAGGTCTCCCTTGACAAGAAGGGGCGTGGGGCGTGCAACACCGAACCAGTCTGGTAGCAGGACGTCACTTTATAGTGTCAGCCAAGATGAGCTGCCCTGCGCGTTGATTGGGCGTATCTCAATCCGATGGCTCTGGTCGGGGCTCGAGGGGAGAAGGGCTAACTCGCTCAGGTGCCGCTCGTAGCGTTTTAGGGTATGATTAGGGAGCTGGTCTGTCTGTCTGTCTGTCTGCATCTACAGTGCCCCGACAGGGCCCGACGTGTGAACTGCGGATCTCAGTTCCGGCACTAGCCTGGATAGCTAGTAGAGATTAGATAGGTCTCCCTTGACAAGAAGGGGCGTGGGGCGTGCAACACCGAACCAGTCTGGTAGCAGGACGTCACTTTATAGTGTCAGCCAAGATGAGCTGCCCTGCGCGTTGATTGGGCGTATCTCAATCCGATGGCTCTGGTCGGCGCTCGAGGGGAGAAGGGCTAACTCGCTCAGGTGCCGTTCGTAGCGTTTTAGGGTATGATTAGGGAGCTGGTCTGTCAGTCTGTCTGTCTGTCTGCATCTACAGTGCCAAGACGTGTGATCTCAGTTCCGGCACTAGCCTGGATAGCTAGTAGAGATTAGATAGGTCTCCCTTGACAAGAAGGGGCGTGGGGCGTGCAACACCGAACCAGTCTGGTAGCAGGACGTCACTTTATAGTGTCAGCCAAGATGAGCTGCCCTGCGCATTGATTGGGCGTATCTCAATCCGATGGCTCTGGTCGGCGCTCGAGGGGAGAAGGGCTAACTCGCTCAGGTGCCGCTCGTAGCGTTTTAGCGTATGAATAGGGAGCTGGTCTGTCTGTCTGCCTGTTTGCATCTACAGTGCCCCGACAGGGCCCGACGTGTGAACTGCGGATCTCAGTTCCGGCACTAGCCTGGATAGCTAGTAGAGATTAGATAGGTCTCCCTTGACAAGAAGGGGCGTGGGGCGTGCAACACCGAACCAGTCTGGTAGCAGGACGTCACTTTATAGTGTCAGCCAAGATGAGCTGCCCTGCGCGTTGATTGGGCGTATCTCAATCCGATGGCTCTAGTCGGGGCACGAGGGAGAAGGGCTAACTCGCTCAGGTGCCACTCGTAGCGTTTTAGGGTATGATTAGGGAGCTGGTCTGTCTGTCTGTCTGTCTGCATCTACAGTGCCCCGACAGGGCCCGACGTGTGAACTGCGGATCTCAGTTCCGGCACTAGCCTGGATAGCTAGTAGAGATTAGATAGGTCTCCCTTGACAAGAAGGGGCGTGGGGCGTGCAACACCGAACCAGTCTGGTAGCAGGACGTCACTTTATAGTGTCAGCCAAGATGAGCTGCCCTGCGCGTTGATTGGGCGTATCTCAATCCGATGGCTCTGGTCGGGGCTCGAGGGGAGAAGGGCTAACTCGCTCAGGTGCCGCTCGTAGCGTTTTAGGGTATGATTAGGGAGCTGGTCTGTCTGTCTGTCTGTCTGCATCTACAGTGCCCCGACAGGGCCCGACGTGTGAACTGCGGATCTCAGTTCCGGCACTAGCCTGGATAGCTAGTAGAGATTAGATAGGTCTCCCTTGACAAGAAGGGCGTGGGGCGTGCAACACCGAACCAGTCTGGTAGCAGGACGTCACTTTATAGTGTCAGCCAAGATGAGCTGCCCTGCGCGTTGATTGGGCGTATCTCAATCCGATGGCTCTGGTCGGGGCTCGAGGGGAGAAGGGCTAACTCGCTCAGGTGCCGCTCGTAGCGTTTTAGGGTATGATTAGGGAGCTGGTCTGTCTGTCTGTCTGTCTGCATCTACAGTGCCCCGACAGGGCCCGACGTGTGAACTGCGGATCTCAGTTCCGGCACTAGCCTGGATAGCTAGTAGAGATTAGATAGGTCTCCCTTGACAAGAAGGGGCGTGGGGCGTGCAACACCGAACCAGTCTGGTAGCAGGACGTCACTTTATAGTGTCAGCCAAGATGAGCTGCCATGTGCGTTGATTGGGCGTATCTCAATCCGATGGCTCTGGTCGGGGCTCGAGGGGAGAAGGTCTAACTCGCTCAGGTGCCGCTCGTAGCGTTTTAGGGTATGATTAGGGAGCTGGTCTGTCTGTCTGTCTGTCTGCATCTACAGTGCCCCGACAGGGCCGAAGTGTGATCTGCGGATCTCAGTTCCGCCACTAGCCTGGATAGCTAGTAGAGATTAGATAGGTCTCCCTTGACAAGAAGGGGCGTGCAACACCGAACCAGTCTGGTAGCAGGACGTCACTTTATAGTGTCAGCCAAGATGAGCTGCCCTGCGCGTTGATTGGGCGTATCTCAATCCGATGGCTCTGGTCGGGGCTCGAGGGGAGAAGGGCTAACTCGCTCAGGTGCCGCTCGTAGCGTTTTAGGGTATGATTAGGGAGCTGGTCTGTCTGTCTGACTGTCTGCATCTACAGTGCCCCGACAGGGCCCGACGTGTGAACTGCGGATCTCAGTTCCGGCACTAGCCTGGATAGCTAGTAGAGATTAGATAGGTCTCCCTTGACAAGAAGGGGCGTGGGGCGTGCAACACCGAACCAGTCTGGTAGCAGGACGTCACTTTATAGTGTCAGCCAAGATGAGCTGCCCTGCGCGTTGATTGGGCGTATCTCAATCCGATGGCTCTGGTCGTGGCTCGAGGGGAGAAGGGCTAACTCGCTCAGGTGCCGTTCGTAGCGTTTTAGGGTATGATTAGGGTGCTGGTCTGTCTGTCTGTCTGTCTGTCTGCATCTACAGTGCCCCGACAGGGCCCGACGTGTGAACTGCGGATCTCAGTTCCGGCACTAGCCTGGATAGCTAGTAGAGATTAGATAGGTCTCCCTTGACAAGAAGGGGCGTGGGGCGTGCAACACCGAACCAGTCTGGTAGCAGGACGTCACTTTATAGTGTCAGCCAAGATGAGCTGCCCTGTGCGTTGATTGGGCGTATCTCAATCCGATGGCTCTGGTCGGGGCACGAGGGTAGAAGGGCTAACTCGCTCAGGTGCCGCTCGTAGCGTTTTAGGGTATGATTAGGGAGCTGGTCTGTCTGTCTCTCTGTCTGCATCTACAGTGCCCCGACAGGGCCCGACGTGTGAACTGCGGATCTCAGTTCCGGCACTAGCCTGGATAGCTAGTAGAGATTAGATAGGTCTCCCTTGACAAGAAGGGACGTGGGGCGTGCAACACCGAACCAGTCTGGTAGCAGGACGTCACTTTATAGTGTCAGCCAAGATGAGCTGCCCTGCGCGTTGATTGGGCGTATCTCAATCCGATGGCTCTGGTCGGGGCTCGAGGGGAGAAGGGCTAACTCGCTCAGGTGCCGCTCGTAGCGTTTTAGGGTATGATTAGGGAGCTGGTCTGTCTGTCTGTCTGTCTGTCTGCATCTACAGTGCCCCGACAGGGCCCGACGTGTGAACTGCGGATCTCAGTTCCGGCACTAGCCTGGATAGCTAGTAGAGATTAGATAGGTCTCCCTTGACAAGAAGGGGCGTGGGGCGTGCAACACCGAACCAGTCTGGTAGCAGGACGTCACTTTATAGTGTCAGCCAAGATGAGCTGCCCTGCGCGTTGATTGGGCGTATCTCAATCCGATGGCTCTGGTCGGGGCTCGAGGGGAGAAGGGCTAACTCGCTCAGATGCCGCTCGTAGCGTTTTAGGGTATGATTAGGGAGCTGGTCTGTCTGTCTGTCTGTCTGCATCTACAGTGCCCCGACAGGGCCCGACGTGTGAACTGCGGATCTCAGTTCCGGCACTAGCCTGGATAGCTAGTAGAGATTAGATAGGTCTCCCTTGACAAGAAGGGGCGTGGGGCGTGCAACACCGAACCAGTCTGGTAGCAGGACGTCACTTTATAGTGTCAGCCAAGATGAGCTGCCCTGCGCGTTGATTGGGCGTATCTCAATCAGATGGCTCTGGTCGGGGCTCGAGGGGAGAAGGGCTAACTCGCTCAGGTGCCGCTCGTAGCGTTTTAGGGTATGATTAGGGAGCTGGTCTGTCTGTCTGACTGTCTGCATCTACAGTGCCCCGACAGGGCCCGACGTGTGAACTGCGGATCTCAGTTCCGGCACTAGCCTGGATAGCTGATAGGTCTCCCTTGACAAGAAGGGTCGTGGGGCGTGCAACACCGAACCAGTCTGGTAGCAGGCTGTCACTTTATAGTGTCAGCCAAGATTAGCTGCCCTGAGCGTTGATTGGGCGTATCTCAATCCTATGGCTCTAGTCGGGGCACGAGGGGAGAAGGGCTAACTCGCTCAGGTGCCGCTCGTAGCGTTTTAGGGTATGATTAGGGAGCTGGTCTGTCTGTCTGTCTGTCTGCAACTAGTGCCCAAACAGGGCCCGACGTGTGAACTTCGGATCTCAGTTCCGGCACTAGCCTGGATAGCTAGTAATAGATAATCTCTACAGATTAGATAGGTCTCCCTTGACACGAAGGGGCGTGGGACGTGCAACACCGCACCAATCTGGAAGCAGGACATCACTTTATAGTGTCAGCCAAGATGAGCTGCCCTGCGCGTTGATTAGACGTATCTCAATCCGATGGCTCTGGTCGGGGCTCGAAGGGAGAACGGCTAACTCGCCCAGGTGCCGCTCGCAGCGTTTTAGTGTGTGATTAGAGAGCTGGTCTGTCTGTCTGTCTGTCTGCATCTACAGTGCCCCGACAGGGCCCGACGTGTGATCTGCGGATCTCAGTTCCGGCACTTGCCTGGATAGCTAGTAGAGATTAGATAGGTCTCCCTTGACGAGAAGGGGCGTGGGGGGTGCAACACCGAACCAGTCTAGTAGCAGGACATCACTTTATAGTGTCAGCCAAGATGAGCTGCCCTGCGCGTTGATTGGGCGAATCTCAATCCGTTGGCTCTGGTCGGGGTTCGAGGGGAGCAGGGCTAACTCGCTCAGGTGCCGCTCGTCGCGTTTTAGTGTATGATTAGGGAGCTGGTCTGTCTGTCTGTCTGTCTGTCTGCATCTACAGTGCCCCGACAGGGCCCGACGTGTGAACTGCGGATCTCAGTTCCGGCACTAGCCTGGATAGCTAGTAGAGATTAGAAAGGTCTGCCTTGACAAGAAAAGGGCGTGGGGCGTGCAACACCGAACCAGTCTGGTAGCAGGACGTCACTTTTTGTGTCAGCCAAGATGAGCTGCCCTGCACGTTGATTGGGCGTATCTCAATCCGATGGCTCTGGTCGGTGCTCGAGGGGAGAAGGGCTAACTCGCTCAGGTGCCGCTCGTCGCGTTTTAGTGTATGATTAGGGAGCTGGTCTGTCTGTCTGCATCTACGGTGCCCCGACAGGGCCCCACGTGTGAACTGAGGATCTCAGTTCCGGCACTAGCCTGGATAACTAGCAGAGATTAGATAGGTCTCCCTTGACAAGAAGGGGCGTGGGGCGTGCAACACCGAACCAGTCTGGTAGCAGGACGTCACTTTATAGTGTCAGTCAAGATGAGCTGCCCTGCGCGTTGATTGGGCGTGCCTCAATCCGATGACTCTGGTCGGGGCTCGAGGGGAGAAGGGCTAACTCGCTCAGGTGCCGCTCGTAGCGTTTTAGGGTATGATTAGGGAGCTGGTCTGTCTGTCTGACTGTCTGCATCTACAGTGCCCCGACAGGGCCCGACGTGTGAACTGCGGATCTCAGTTCCGGCACTAGCCTGGATAGCTAGTAGAGATTAGATAGGTCTCCCTTGACAAGAAGGGGCGTGGGGCGTGCAACACCGAACCAGTCTGGTAGCAGGACGTCACTTTATAGTGTCAGGCAAGATGAGCTGCCCTGCGCGTTGATTGGGCGTATCTCAATCCGATGGCTCTGGTCGGGGCTCGAGGGGAGAAGGGCTAACTCGCACAGGTGCCGCTCGTAGCGTTTTAGGGTATGATTAGGGAGCTGCTCTGTCTGTCTGTCTGTCTGCATCTAAAGTGCCCCGACAGGGCCCGACGTGTGAACTGCGGATCTCAGTTCCGGCACTAGCCTGGATAGCTAGTAGAGATTAGATAGGTCTCCCTTGACAAGAAGGGGCGTGGGGCGTGCAACACCGAACCAGTCTGGTAGCAGGACGTCACTTTATAGTGTCAGCCAAGATGAGCTGCCCTGCGCGCTGATTGGTCGTATCTCAATCCGATGGCTCTGGTCGGGGCTCGATGGGAGAAGGGCTAACTCGCTCAGGTGTCGCTCGTAGCGTTTTAGGGTATGATTACTGAGCTGGTCTGTCTGTCTGCATCTACAGTGCACCGACAGGGCCGACGTATGATCTGCGGATCTCAGTTCCGGCACTAGCCTGGATAGCTAGTAGAGATTAGATAGGTCTCCCTTGACAAGAAGGGGCGTGGGGCGTGCAACACCGAACCAGTCTGGTAGCAGGACGTCACTTTATAGTGTCAGCCAAGATGAGCTGCCCTGTGCGTTGATTGGGCGTATCTCAATCCGATGGCTCTGGTCGGGGCTCGAGGGGAGAAGGGCTAACTCGCTCAGGTGCCGCTCGTAGCGTTTTAGGGTATGATTAGGGAGCTGGTCTGTCTGTCTGTCTGTCTGCATCTACAGTGCCCCGACAGGGCCCGACGTGTGAACTGCGGATCTCAGTTCCGGCACTAGCCTGGATAGCTAGTAGAGATTAGATAGGTCTCCCTTGACAAGAAGGGGCGTGGGGCGTGCAACACCGAACCAGTCTGGTAGCAGGACGTCACTTTATAGTGTCAGCCAAGATGAGCTGCCCTGCGCGTTGATTGGGCGTATCTCAATCCGATGGCTCTGGTCGGGGCTCGAGGGAGAAGGGCTTACTCGCTCAGGTTCCTCTCGTTGCGCTTTAGGGTATGATTAGGGAGCTGGTCTGTCTGTCTGTCTGTCTGCATCTACAGTGCCCCGACAGGGCCCGACGTTTGAACTGCGGATCTCAGTTCCGGCACTAGCCTGGATAGCTAGTAGAGATTAGATAGGTCTCCCTTGACAAGAAGGGGCGTGGGGCGTGCAACACCGAACCAGTCTGGTAGCAGGACGTCACTTTATAGTGTCAGCCAAGATGAGCTGCCCTGCGCGTTGATTGGGCGTATCTCAATCCGATGGCTCTGGTCGGGGCTCGAGGGGAGAAGGGCTAACTCGCTCAGGTGCCGCTCGTAGCGTTTTAGGGTATGATTAGGGAGCTGGTCTGTCTGTCTGTCTGTCTGCATCTACAGTGCCCCGACAGGGCCCGACGTGTGATCTGCGGATCTCAGTTCCGGCACTAACCTGGATAGCTAGTTGAGATTAGATAGGTCTGCCTTGACAAGAAGGGACGTGGGGCGTGCAACACCGAACTAGTCTGGTAGCAGGACGTCACGTTATAGTGTCAGCCAAGATGAGCTGCCCTGCGCGTTGATTGGGCGTATCTCTATCCGATGGCTCTGGTCGGGGCTCGATGGGAGAAGGGCTAACTCGCTCAGATGCCACTCGTAGCGTTTTAGGGATTGATGAGGGAGCTGGTCTGTCTGTCTGTCTGTCTGCATTTACAGTGCCCCGACAGAGCCCGACGTGTGAACTGCGGATCTCAGTTCCGGCACTCGCCTGGATAGCTAGTAGAGATTAGATAGGTCTCCCTTGACTTGGGGCGTGCAACACCGAACCAGTCTGGTAGCAGGACGTCACTTTATAGTGTCAGCCAAGATGAGCTGCCCTGCGCGTTTTCTGGGCGTATCTCAATCCGATGGCTCTGGTAGGGGCTCGAGGGAGAAGGGCTAACTCGCTCAGGTGCCGCTCGTAGCGTTTTAGGGTATGATTAGGGAGCTGGTCTGTCTGTCTGTCTGTCTGTCTGCATCTACAGTGCCCCGACAGGGCCCGACGTGTGAACTGCGGATCTCAGTTCCGGCACTAGCCTGGATAGCTAGTAGAGATTAGATAGGTCTCCCTTGACAAGAAGGGGCGTGGGGCGTGCAACACCGAACCAGTCTGGTAGCAGGACGTCACTTTATAGTGTCAGCCAAGATGAGCTGCCCTGCGCGTTGATTGGGCGTATCTCAATCCGATGGCTCTGGTCGGGGCTCGAGGGAGAAGGGCTAACTCGCTCAGGTGCCGCTCGTAGCGTTTTAGGGTATGATTAGGGAGCTGGTCTGTCTGTCTGTCTGTCTGCATCTACAGTGCCCCGACAGGGCCCGACGTGTGAACTGCGGATCTCAGTTCCGGCACTAGCCTGGATAGCTAGTAGAGATTAGATAGGTCTGCCTTGACAAGAAAAGGGCGTGGGGCGTGCAACACCGAACCAGTCTGGTAGCAGGACGTCACTTTATAGTGTCAGCCAAGATGAGCTGCCCTGCGCGTTGATTGAGCGTATCAATCCGATGGCTCTGGTCGGGGCTCGAGTGGACAAGTGCTAACTCGCTCAGGTGCCGCTCGTAGCGTTTTAGGGTATGATTAGAGAGCTGGTCTGTCTGTCTGCATCTACGGTCACCGACAGGGCCCGACGTGTGAACTGCGGATCTCAGTTCCGGCACTAGCCTGGATAGCTAATAGGTCTCCCTTGACAAGAAGGAGCGTGGGGCGTGCAACACCGAACCAGTCTGGTAGCAGGACGTCACTTTATAGTGTCAGCCAAGATGAGCTGCCCTGTGCGTTGATTGGGCATATCTCAATCCGATGGCTCTGGTCGGGGCTCGAGGGGAGAAGGGCTAACTCGCTCAGGTGCCGCTCGTAGCGTTTTAGGGTATGATTAGGGAGCTGGTCTGTCTGTCTGTCTGTTTGCATCTACAGTGCCCCGACAGGGCCCGACGTGTGAACTGCGGATCTCAGTTCCGGCACTAGCCTGGATAGCTAGTAGAGATTAGATAGGTCTCCCTTGACAAGAAGGGGCGTGGGGCGTGCAACACAGAACCAGTCTGGTAGCAGGACGTCACTTTATAGTGTCAGCCAAGATGAGCTGCCCTGCGCGTTGATTGGGCGTATCTCAATCCGATGGCTCTGGTCGGCGCTCGAGGGGAGAAGGGCTAGCTCGCTCAGGTGCCGTTCGTAGCGTTTTAGGGTATGATTAGGGAGCTGGTCTGTCTGTCTGTCTGTCTGCATTTACAGTGCCCCGACAGAGCCCGACGTGTGAACTGCGGATCTCAGTTCCGGCACTCGCCTGGATAGCTAGTAGAGATTAGATAGGTCTCCCTTGACAAGAAGGGGCGTGCAACACCGAACTAGTCTGGTAGCAGGACGTCACTTTATAGTGTCAGCCAAGATGAGCTGCCCTGCGCGTTGATTGGGCGTATCTCAATCCGATGGCCCTGGTCGGGGCTCGAGGGGAGAAGTGCTAACTCGCTCAGGTGCCGCTCGTAGCGTTTTAGGGTATGATTAGGGAGCTGGTCTGTCTGTCTGACTGTCTGCATCTACAGTGCCCCGACAGGGCCCGACGTGTGAACTGCGGATCTCAGTTCCGGCACTAGCCTGGATAGCTAGTAGAGATTAGATAGGTCTCCCTTGACAAGAAGGGGCGTGGGGCGTGCAACACCGAACCAGTCTGGTAGCAGGACGTCACTTTATAGTGTCAGCCAAGATGAGCTGCCCTGCGCGTTGATTGGGCGTATCTCAATCCGATGGCTCTGGTCGGGGCTCGAGGGGAGAAGGGCTAACTCGCTCAGGTGCCGCTCGTAGCGTTTTAGGGTATGATTAGGGAGCTGGTCTGTCTGTCTGTCTGTCTGCATCTACAGTGCCCCGACAGGGCCCGACGTGTGAACTGCGGATCTCAGTTCCGGCACTAGCCTGGATAGCTAGTAGAGATTAGATAGGTCTCCCTTGACAAGAAGGGGCGTGGGGCGTGCAACACCGAACCAGTCTGGTAGCAGGACGTCACTTTATAGTGTCAGCCAAGATGAGCTGCCCTGCGCGTTGATTGGGCGTATCAATCCGATGGCTCTGGTCGGGGCTCGAGGGGAGAAGTGCTAACTCGCTCAGGTGCCGCTCGTAGCGTTTTAGGGTATGATTAGAGAGCTGGTCTGTCTGTCTGCATCTACGGTCACCGACAGGGCCCGACGTGTGAACTGCGGATCTCAGTTCCGGCACTAGCCTGGATAGCTAGTAGAGATTAGATAGGTCTCCCTTGACAAGAGAAGGACGTGAGGCGTGCAACACCGAACCAGTCTGGTAGCAGGACGTCACTTTTTGTGTCAGCCAAGATGAGCTGCCCTGCGCGTTGATTGGGCGTATCTCAATCCGATGGCTCTGGTCGGGGCTCGAGGGGAGAAGGGCTAACTCGCTCAGGTGCCGCTCGTAGCGTTTTAGGGTATGATTAGGGAGCTGGTCTGTCTGTCTGTCTGTCTGCATCTACAGTGCCCCGACAGGGCCCGACGTGTGAACTGCGGATCTCAGTTCCGGCACTAGCCTGGATAGCTAGTAGAGATTAGATAGGTCTCCCTTGACAAGAAGGGGCGTGGGGCGTGCAACACCGAACCAGTCTGGTAGCAGGACATCACTTTATAGTGTCAGCCAAGATGAGCTGCCCTGCGCGTTGATTGGGCGTATCTCAATCCGATGGCTCTGGTCGGGGCTCGAGGGGAGAAGTGCTAACTCGCTCAGGTGCCGCTCGTAGCGTTTTAGGGTATGATTAGAGAGCTGGTCTGTCTGTCTGCATCTACGGTCACCGACAGGGCCCGACGTGTGAACTGCGGATCTCAGTTCCGGCACTAGCCTGGATAGCTAGTAGAGATTAGATAGGTCTCCCTTGACAAGAAGGGGCGTGCAACACCGAACCAGCCTGGTAGCAGGACGTCACTTTATAGTGTCAGCCAAGATGAGCTGCCCTGTGCGTTGATTGGGCGTATCTCAATCCGATAGCTCTGAAGAGAAGGGCTAACTCGCTCAGGTGCCGCTCGTAGCGTTTTAGGGTATGATTAGGGAGCTGGTCTGTCTGTCTGTCTGCATCTACAGTGCCCCGACAGGGCCCGACGTGTGAACTGCGGATCTCAGTTCCGGCACTAGCCTGGATAGCTAGTAGAGATTAGATAGGTCTCCCTTGACAAGAAGGGGCGTGGGGCGTGCAACACCGAACCAGTCTGGTAGCAGGACGTCACTTTATAGTGTCAGCCAAGATGAGCTGCCCTGCGCGTTGATTGGGCGTATCTCAATCCGATGGCTCTGGTCGGGGCTCGAGGGGAGAAGGGCTAACTCGCTCAGGTGCCGCTCGTAGCGTTTTAGGGTATGATTAGGGAGCTGGTCTGTCTGTCTGTCTGTCTGCATCTACAGTGCCCCGACAGGGCCCGACGTGTGAACTGCGGATCTCAGTTCCGGCACTAGCCTGGATAGCTAGTAGAGATTAGATAGGTCTCCCTTGACAAGAAGGGGCGTGGGGCGTGCAACACCGAACCAGTCTGGTAGCAGGACGTCACTTTATAGTGTCAGCCAAGATGAGCTGCCCTGCGCGTTGATTGGGCGTATCTCAATCCGATGGCTCTGGTCGGGGCTCGAGGGGAGAAGGGCTAACTCGCTCAGGTGCCGCTCGTAGCGTTTTAGGGTATGATTAGGGAGCTGGTCTGTCTGTCTGTCTGTCTGCATCTACAGTGCCCCGACAGGGCCCGACGTGTGAACTGCGGATCTCAGTTCCGGCACTAGCCTGGATAGCTAGTAGAGATTAGATAGGTCTCCCTTGACAAGAAGGGGCGTGGGGCGTGCAACACCGAACCAGTCTGGTAGCAGGACGTCACTTTATAGTGTCAGCCAAGATGAGCTGCCCTGCGCGTTGATTGGGCGTATCTCAATCCGATGGCTCTGGTCGGGGCTCGAGGGGAGAAGGGCTAACTCGCTCAGGTGCCGCTCGTAGCGTTTTAGGGTATGATTAGGGAGCTGGTCTGTCTGTCTGTCTGTCTGCATCTACAGTGCCCCGACAGGGCCGACGTGTGAACTGCGGATCTCAGTTCCGGCACTAGCCTGGATAGCTAGTAGAGATTAGATAGGTCTCCCTTGACAAGAAGGGGCGTGGGGCGTGCAACACCGAACCAGTCTGGTAGCAGGACGTCACTTTATAGTGTCAGCCAAGATGAGCTGCCCTGCGCGTTGATTGGGCGTATCTCAATCCGATGGCTCTGGTCGGGGCTCGAGGGGAGAAGGGCTAACTCGCTCAGGTGCCGCTCGTAGCGTTTTAGGGTATGATTAGGGAGCTGGTCTGTCTGTCTGTCTGTCTGCATCTACAGTGCCCCGACAGGGCCCGACGTGTGAACTGCGGATCTCAGTTCCGGCACTAGCCTGGATAGCTAGTAGAGATTAGATAGGTCTCCCTTGACAAGAAGGGGCGTGGGGCGTGCAACACCGAACCAGTCTGGTAGCAGGACGTCACTTTATAGTGTCAGCCAAGATGAGCTGCCCTGCGCGTTGATTGGGCGTATCTCAATCCGATGGCTCTGGTCGGGGCTCGAGGGGAGAAGGGCTAAATCGCTCAGGTGCCGCTCGTAGCATTTTAGGGTACGATTAGAGAGCTGGTCTGTCTGTCTGTCTGTCTGTCTGTCTGCATCTACATTGCCCCGACAGGGCCCGACGTGTGAACTGCGGATCTCAGTTCCGGCACTAGCCTGGATAGCTAGTAGAGATTAGATAGGTCTCCCTTGACAAGAAGGGGCGTGGGGCGTGCAACACCGAACCAGTCTGGTAGCAGGACGTCACTTTATAGTGTCAGCCAAGATGAGCTGTCCTGTGCGTTGATTGGGCGTATCTCAATCCGATGGCTCTGGTCGGGGCTCGAGGGGAGAAGGGCTAACTCGCTCAGGTGCCGCTCGTAGCGTTTTAGGGTATGATTAGGGAGCTGGTCTGTCTGTCTGTCTGTCTGCATCTACAGTGCCCCGACAGGGCCCGACGTGTGAACTGCGGATCTCAGTTCCGGCACTAGCCTGGATAGCTAGTAGAGATTAGATAGGTCTCCCTTGACAAGAAGGGGCGTGGGGCGTGCAACACCGAACCAGTCTGGTAGCAGGACGTCACTTTATAGTGTCAGCCAAGATGAGCTGCCCTGCGCGTTGATTGGGCGTATCTCAATCCGATGGCTCTGGTCGGGGCTCGAGGGGAGAAGGGCTAACTCGCTCAGGTGCCGCTCGTAGCGTTTTAGGGTATGATTAGGGAGCTGGTCTGTCTGTCTGTCTGTCTGTCTGCATCTACAGTGCCCCGACAGGGCCCGACGTGTGAACTGCGGATCTCAGTTCCGGCACTAGCCTGGATAGCTAGTAGAGATTAGATAGGTCTCCCTTGACAAGAAGGGGCGTGCAACACCGAACCAGTCTGGTAGCAGGACGTCACTTTATAGTGTCAGCCAAGATGAGCTGCCCTGCGCGTTGATTGGGCGTATCTCAATCCGATGGCTCTGGTCGGGGCTCGAGGGGAGAAGGGCTAACTCGCTCAGGTGCCGCTCGTAGCGTTTTAGGGTATGATTAGGGAGCTGGTCTGTCTGTCTGTCTGTCTGCATCTACAGTGCCCCGACAGGGCCCGACGTGTGAACTGCGGATCTCAGTTCCGGCACTAGCCTGGATAGCTAGTAGAGATTAGATAGGTCTCCCTTGACAAGAAGGGGCGTGGGGCGTGCAACACCGAACCAGTCTGGTAGCAGGACGTCACTTTATAGTGTCAGCCAAGATGAGCTGCCCTGCGCGTTGATTGGGCGTATCTCAATCCGATGGCTCTGGTCGGGGCTCGAGGGGAGAAGGGCTAACTCGCTCAGGTGCCGCTCGTAGCGTTTTAGGGTATGATTAGGGAGCTGGTCTGTCTGTCTGTCTGTCTGCATCTACAGTGCCCCGACAGGGCCCGACGTGTGAACTGCGGATCTCAGTTCCGGCACTAGCCTGGATAGCTAGTAGAGATTAGATAGGTCTCCCTTGACAAGAAGGGGCGTGGGGCGTGCAACACCGAACCAGTCTGGTAGCAGGACGTCACTTTATAGTGTCAGCCAAGATGAGCTGCCCTGCGCGTTGATTGGGCGTATCTCAATCCGATGGCTCTGGTCGGGGCTCGAGGGGAGAAGGGCTAACTCGCTCAGGTGCCGCTCGTAGCGTTTTAGGGTATGATTAGGGAGCTGGTCTGTCTGTCTGTCTGTCTGCATCTACAGTGCCCCGACAGGGCCCGACGTGTGAACTGCGGATCTCAGTTCCGGCACTAGCCTGGATAGCTAGTAGAGATTAGATAGGTCTCCCTTGACAAGAAGGGGCGTGGGGCGTGCAACACCGAACCAGTCTGGTAGCAGGACGTCACTTTATAGTGTCAGCCAAGATGAGCTGCCCTGCGCGTTGATTGGGCGTATCTCAATCCGATGGCTCTGGTCGGGGCTCGAGGGGAGAAGGGCTAACTCGCTCAGGTGCCGCTCGTAGCGTTTTAGGGTATGATTAGGGAGCTGGTCTGTCTGTCTGTCTGTCTGTCTGCATCTACAGTGCCCCGACAGGGCCCGACGTGTGAACTGCGGATCTCAGTTCCGGCACTAGCCTGGATAGCTAGTAGAGATTAGATAGGTCTCCCTTGACAAGAAGGGGCGTGGGGCGTGCAACACCGAACCAGTCTGGTAGCAGGACGTCACTTTATAGTGTCAGCCAAGATGAGCTGCCCTGCGCGTTGATTGGGCGTATCTCAATCCGATGGCTCTGGTCGGGGCTCGAGGGGAGAAGGGCTAACTCGCTCAGGTGCCGCTCGTAGCGTTTTAGGGTATGATTAGGGAGCTGGTCTGTCTGTCTGTCTGTCTGCATCTACAGTGCCCCGACAGGGCCCGACGTGTGAACTGCGGATCTCAGTTCCGGCACTAGCCTGGATAGCTAGTAGAGATTAGATAGGTCTCCCTTGACAAGAAGGGGCGTGGGGCGTGCAACACCGAACCAGTCTGGTAGCAGGACGTCACTTTATAGTGTCAGCCAAGATGAGCTGCCCTGCGCGTTGATTGGGCGTATCTCAATCCGATGGCTCTGGTCGGGGCTCGAGGGAGAAGGGCTAACTCGCTCAGGTGCCGCTCGTAGCGTTTTAGGGTATGATTAGGGAGCTGGTCTGTCTGTCTGTCTGTCTGCATCTACAGTGCCCCGACAGGGCCCGACGTGTGAACTGCGGATCTCAGTTCCGGCACTAGCCTGGATAGCTAGTAGAGATTAGATAGGTCTCCCTTGACAAGAAGGGGCGTGGGGCGTGCAACACCGAACCAGTCTGGTAGCAGGACGTCACTTTATAGTGTCAGCCAAGATGAGCTGCCCTGCGCGTTGATTGGGCGTATCTCAATCCGATGGCTCTGGTCGGGGCTCGAGGGGAGAAGGGCTAACTCGCTCAGGTGCCGCTCGTAGTGTTTTAGGGTATGATTAGGAGCTGGTCTGTCTGTCTGTCTGTCTGCATCTACAGTGCCCCGACAGGGCCCGACGCTTGAACTACGGATCTCAGTTCCGGCACTAACCTGGATAGCTAGTAGAGATTAGATAGGTCTCCCTTGACAAGAAGGGGCGTGGGGCGTGCAACACCGAACCAGTCTGGTAGCAGGACGTCACTTTATAGTGTCATCCAAGAAGAGCTGCCCTGTGCGTTGATTGGGCGTATCTCAATCCGATGGCTCTGGTCGGGGCACGAGGGTAGAAGGGCTAACTCGCTCAGATGCCACTCGTAGCGTTTTAGGGTATGATTAGGGAGCTGGTCTGTCTGTCTCTCTGTCTGCATCTACAGTGCCCCGACAGGGCCCGACGTGTGAACTGCGGATCTCAGTTCCGGCACTAGCCTGGATAGCTAGTAGAGATTAGATAGGTCTCCCTTGACAAGAAGGGACGTGGGGCGTGCAACACCGAACCAGTCTGGTAGCAGGACGTCACTTTATAGTGTCAGCCAAGATGAGCTGCCCTGCGCGTTGATTGGGCGTATCTCAATCCGATGGCTCTGGTCGGGGCTCGAGGGGAGAAGGGCTAACTCGCTCAGGTGCCGCTCGTAGCGTTTTAGGGTATGATTAGGGAGCTGGTCTGTCTGTCTGTCTGTCTGCATCTACAGTGCCCCGACAGGGCCCGACGTGTGAACTGCGGATCTCAGTTCCGGCACTAGCCTGGATAGCTAGTAGAGATTAGATAGGTCTCCCTTGACAAGTAGGGCGTGGGGCGTGCAACACCGAACCAGTCTGGTAGCAGGACGTCACTTTATAGTGTCAGCCAAGATGAGCTGCCCTGCGCGTTGATTGGGCGTATCTCAATCCGATGGCTCTGGTCGGGGCTCGAGGGGAGAAGGGCTAACTCGCTCAGGTGCCGCTCGTAGCGTTTTAGGGTATGATTAGGGAGCTGGTCTATCTGTCTGTCTGTCTGCATCTACAGTGCCCCGACAGGGCCCGACGTGTGAACTGCGGATCTCAGTTCCGGCACTAGCCTGGATAGCTAGTAGAGATTAGATAGGTCTCCCTTGACAAGATTACGGCGTGGGGCGTGCAACACCGAACCAGTCTGGTAGCAGGACGTCACTTTATAGTGTCAGCCAAGATGAGCTGCCCTGCGCATTGATTGGGCGTATCTCAATCCGATGGCTCTGGTCGGGGCTCGAGGGGAGAAGGGCTAACTCGCTCAGGTGCCGCTCGTAGCGTTTTAGCGTATGATTAGGGAGCTGGTCTGTCTGTCTGTCTGTTTGCATCTACAGTGCCCCGACAGGGCCCGACGTTTGAACTGCGGATCTAAGTTCCGACACTAGCCTGGATAGCTAGTAGAGATTAGATAGGTCTCCCTTGACAAGAAGGGGCGTGGGGCGTGCAACACCGAACCAGTCTGGTAGCAGGACGTCACCTTATAGTGTCAGCCAAGATGAGCTGCCCTGCGCGTTGATTGGGCGTATCTCAATCCGATGGCTCTGGTCGGGGCACGAGGGAGAAGGGCTAACTCGCTCAGGTGCCGCTCGTAGCGTTTTAGGGTATGATTATGAGGTAGCCTGTCTGTCTGTCTGTCTGTATCTTCAGTGCCCAAACAGGGCCCGACGTGTGAACTGCGGATCTCAGTTCCGGCACTAGCCTGGATAACTACCAGAGATTAGATAGGTCTCCCTTGACAAGAAGGGGCGTGGGGCGTGCAACACCGAACCAGTCTGGTAGCAGGACGTCACTTTATAGTGTCAGCCAAGATGAGCTGCCCTGCGCGTTGATTGGGCGTATCTCAATCCGATGGCTCTGGTCGGGGCTCGAGGGGAGAAGGGCTAACTCGCTCAGGTGCCGCTCGTAGCGTTTTAGGGTATGATTAGTGAACACGTCTGTCTGCCCGTCAGTCTGTCAGTCTGCATCTACAGTGCCCCGACAGGGCCCGACGAGTGAACAGCGGATCTCAGAACCGGCACTAGCCTGGATAGCTAGTAGAGATTAGATAGGTCTGCCTTGACAAGAAGGGCGTGGGGCGTGCAACACCGAACCAGTCTGGTAGCAGGACGTCACTTTATAGTGTCAGCCAAGATGAGCTGCCCTGCGCGTTGATTGGGCGTATCTCAATCCGATGGCTCTGGTCGGGGCTCGAGGGGAGAAGGGCTAACTCGCTCAGGTGCCGCTCGTAGCGTTTTAGGGTATGATTAGGGAGCTGGTCTGTCTGTCTGTCTGTCTGTCTGCATCTACAGTGCCCCGACAGGGCCCGACGTGTGAACTGCGGATCTCAGTTCCGGCACTAGCCTGGATAGCTAGTAGAGATTAGATAGGTCTCCCTTGACAAGAAGGGGCGTGGGGCGTGCAACACCGAACCAGTCTGGTAGCAGGACGTCACTTTATAGTGTCAGCCAAGATGAGCTGCCCTGCGCGTTGATTGGGCGTATCTCAATCCGATGGCTCTGGTCGGGGCTCGAGGGGAGAAGGGCTAACTCGCTCAGGTGCCGCTCGTAGCGTTTTAGGGTATGATTAGGGAGCTGGTCTGTCTGTCTGTCTGTCTGTATCTACAGTGCCCCGACAGGGCCCGACGTGTGAACTGCGGATCTCAGTTCCGGCACTAGCCTGGATAGCTAGTAGAGATTAGATAGGTTTCCCTTGACAAGAAGAGGAGTGGGGCGTGCAACACCGAACCAGACTGGTAGCAGGACGTCACTTTATAATGTCAGCCAAGATGAGCTGCCCTGCGCGTTGATTGGGCGTATCTCAATCCGATGGCTCTAGTCGGGGCACGAGGGAGAAGGGCTAACTCGCTCAGGTGCCACTCGTAGCGTTTTAGGGTATGATTAGGGAGCTGGTCTGTCTGTCTGTCTGTCTGCATCTACAGTGCCCCGACAGGGCCCGACGTGTGAACTGCGGATCTCAGTTCCGGCACTAGCCTGGATAGCTAGTAGAGATTAGATAGGTCTCCCTTGACAAGAAGGGGCGTGCAACACCGAACCAGTCTGGTAGCAGGACGTCACTTTATAGTGTCAGCCAAGATGAGCAACCCTGCGCGTTGATTGGGCGTATCACAATCCGATGGCTCCGGTCGGGGCTCGAGGGGAGAAGGGCTAGCTCGCTCAGATGCCGCTCGTAGCGTTTTAGGGTATGATTAGGGAGCTGGTCTGTCTGTCTGTCTGTCTGCGTCTACAGTGCCCCGACAGGGCCCGACGTGTGAACTGCGGATCTCAGTTCCGGCACCAGCCTGGATAGCTAATAGGTCTCCCTTGACAAGAAGGGGCGTGGGGCGTGCAACACCGAACCAGTCTGGTAGCAGGACGTCACTTTATAGTGTCAGCCAAGATGAGCTGCCCTGTGCGTTGATTGGGCGTATCTCAATCCGATGGCTCTGGTCGGGGCACGAGGGTAGAAGGGCTAACTCGCTCAGATGCCGCTCGTAGCGTTTTAGGGTATGATTAGGGAGCTGGTCTGTCTCTCTGTCTGTCTGCATCTACAGTGCCCCGACAGGGCCGACGTGTGAACTGCGGATCTCAGTTCCGGCACTAGCCTGGATAGCTAGTAGAGATTAGATAGGTCTCCCTTGACAAGAAGGGGCGTGGGGCGTGCAACACCGAACCAGTCTGGTAGCAGGACGTCACTTTATAGTGTCAGCCAAGATGAGCTGCCCTGCGCGTTGATTGGGCGTATCTCAATCCGATGGCTCTGGTCGGGGCTCGAGGGGAGAAGGGCTAACTCGCTCAGGTGCCGCTCGTAGCGTTTTAGGGTATGATTAGGGAGCTGGTCTGTCTGTCTGTCTGTCTGTCTGCATCTACAGTGCCCCGACAGGGCCCGACGTGTGAACTGCGGATCTCAGTTCCGGCACTAGCCTGGATAGCTAGTAGAGATTAGATAGGTCTCCCTTGACAAGAAGGGGCGTGGGGCGTGCAACACCGAACCAGTCTGGTAGCAGGACGTCACTTTATAGTGTCAGCCAAGATGAGCTGCCCTGCGCGTTGATTGGGCGTATCTCAATCCGATGGCTCTGGTCGGGGCTCGAGGGGAGAAGGGCTAACTCGCTCAGGTGCCGCTCGTAGCGTTTTAGGGTATGATTAGGGAGCTGGTCTGTCTGTCTGTCTGTCTGCATCTACAGTGCCCCGACAGGGCCCGACGTGTGAACTGCGGATCTCAGTTCCGGCACTAGCCTGGATAGCTAGTAGAGATTAGATAGGTCTCCCTTGACAAGAAGGGGCGTGGGGCGTGCAACACCGAACCAGTCTGGTAGCAGGACGTCACTTTATAGTGTCAGCCAAGATGAGCTGCCCTGCGCGTTGATTGGGCGTATCTCAATCCGATAGCTCTGGTCGGGGCTCGAGGGGAGAAGGGCTAACTCGCTCAGGTGCCGCTCGCAGCGTTTTAGGGTATGATTAGGGAGCTGGTCCGACTGTCTGTCTGTCTGTCTGCATCTACAGTGCCCCGACAGGGCCCGACGTGTGAACTGCGGATCTCAGTTCCGGCACCAGCCTGGATAGCTAGTAGAGATTAGATAGGTCTCCCTTGACAAGAAGGGGCGTGGGGCGTGCAACACCGAACCTGTCTGGTAGCAGGACATCACCTTATAGTGTCAGCCAAGATGAGCTGCCCTGCGCGTTGATTGGGCGTATCTCAATCCGATGGCTCTGGTCGGGGCTCGATTGGAGAAGGGCTAACTCGCTCAGGTGCCGCTCGTAGCGTTTTAGGGTATGATTAGGGAGCTGGTCTGTCTGTCTGTCTGTCTGCATCTACAGTGCCCCGACAGGGCCCGACGTGTGAACTGCGGATCTCAGTTCCGGCACTAGCCTGGATAGCTAGTAGAGATTAGATAGGTCTCCCTTGACAAGAAGGGGCGTGGGGCGTGCAACACCGAACCAGTCTGGTAGCAGGACGTCACTTTATAGTGTCAGCCAAGATGAGCTGCCCTGCGCGTTGATTGGGCGTATCTCAATCCGATGGCTCTGGTCGGGGCTCGAGGGGAGAAGGGCTAACTCGCTCAGGTGCCGCTCGTAGCGTTTTAGGGTATGATTAGGGAGCTGGTCTGTCTGTCTGACTGTCTGCATCTACAGTGCCCCCACAGGGCTAGACGTGTGAACTGCGGATCTCAGTTCCGGCAATAGCCTGTATAGCTAGTAGAGATTAGATAGGTCTCCCTTGACAAGAAGGTACGCGGGGCGTGCAACACCGAACCAGTCTGGTAGCAGGACGTCACTTTATAGTGTCAGCCAAGATGAGCTGCCCTGCACGTTGATTGGGCGTATCTCAATCCGATGGCTCTAGTCGGGGCTCGAGGGGAGAAGGGCTAACTCGCTCAGGTGCCGCTCGTAGCGTTTTAGGGTATGATTAGGGAGCTGGTCTGTCTGTCTGACTGTCTGCATCTACAGTGCCCCGACAGGGCCCGACGTGTGAACTGCGGATCTCAGTTCCGGCACTAGCCTGGATAGCTAGTAGAGATTAGATAGGTCTCCCTTGACAAGAAGGGGCGTGGGGCGTGCAACACCGAACCAGTCTGGTAGCAGGACGTCACTTTATAGTGTCAGCCAAGATGAGCTGCCCTGCGCGTTGATTGGGCGTATCTCAATCCGATGGCTCTGGTCGGGGCTCGAGGGGAGAAGGGCTAACTCGCTCAGGTGCCGCTCGTAGCGTTTTAGGGTATGATTAGGGAGCTGGTCTGTCTGTCTGTCTGTCTGTCTGCATCTACAGTGCCCCGACAGGGCCCGACGTGTGATCTGCGGATCTCAGTTCCGGCACTAGCCTGGATAGCTAGTTGAGATTAGATAGGTCTGCCTTGACAAGAAGGGACGTGGGGCGTGCAACACCGAACTAGTCTGGTAGCAGGACGTCACTTTATAGTGTCAGCCAAGATGAGCTGCCCTGCGCGTTGATTGGGCGTATCTCAATCCGATGGCTCTGGTCGGGGCTCGAGGGGAGAAGGGCTAACTCGCTCAGGTGCCGCTCGTAGCGTTTTAGGGTATGATTAGGGAGCTGGTCTGTCTGTCTGACTGTCTGCATCTACAGTGCCCCGACAGGGCCCGACGTGTGAACTGCGGATCTCAGTTCCGGCACTAGCCTGGATAGCTAGTAGAGATTAGATAGGTCTCCCTTGACAAGAAGGGGCGTGGGGCGTGCAACACCGAACCAGTCTGGTAGCAGGACGTCACTTTATAGTGTCAGCCAAGATGAGCTGCCCTGCGCGTTGATTGGGCGTATCTCAATCCGATGGCTCTGGTCGGGGCTCGAGGGGAGAAGGGCTAACTCGCTCAGGTGCCGCTCGTAGCGTTTTAGGGTATGATTAGGGAGCTGGTCTGTCTGTCTGTCTGTCTGCATCTACAGTGCCCCGACAGGGCCCGACGTGTGAACTGCGGATCTCAGTTCCGGCACTAGCCTGGATAGCTAGTAGAGATTAGATAGGTCTCCCTTGACAAGAAGGGGCGTGGGGCGTGCAACACCGAACCAGTCTGGTAGCAGGACGTCACTTTATAGTGTCAGCCAAGATGAGCTGCCCTGCGCGTTGATTGGGCGTATCTCAATCCGATGGCTCTGGTCGGGGCTCGAGGGGAGAAGGGCTAACTCGCTCAGGTGCCGCTCGTAGCGTTTTAGGGTATGATTAGGAGCTGGTCTGTCTGTCTGTCTGTCTGCATCTACAGTGCCCCGACAGGGCCGACGTGTGAACTGCGGATCTCAGTTCCGGCACTAGCCTGGATAGCTAGTAGAGATTAGATAGGTCTCCCTTGACAAGAAGGGGCGTGGGGCGTGCAACACCGAACCAGTCTGGTAGCAGGACGTCACTTTATAGTGTCAGCCAAGATGAGCTGCCCTGCGCGTTGATTGGGCGTATCTCAATCCGATGGCTCTGGTCGGGGCTCGAGGGGAGAAGGGCTAACTCGCTCAGGTGCCGCTCGTAGCGTTTTAGGGTATGATTAGGGAGCTGGTCTGTCTGTCTGTCTGCATCTACAGTGCCCCGACAGGGCCGACGTGTGAACTGCGGATCTCAGTTCCGGCACTAGCCTGGATAGATAGTAGAGATTAGATAGGTCTCCCTTGACAAGAAGGGGCGTGGGGCGTGCAACACCGAACCAGTCTGGTAGCAGGACGTCACTTTATAGTGTCAGCCAAGATGAGCTGCCCTGCGCGTTGATTGGGCGTATCTCAATCCGATGGCTCTGGTCGGGGCTCGAGGGGAGAAGGGCTAACTCGCTCAGGTGCCGCTCGTAGCGTTTTAGGGTATGATTAGGGAGCTGGTCTGTCTGTCTGTCTGTCTGCATCTACAGTGCCCCGACAGGGCCCGACGTGTGAACTGCGGATCTCAGTTCCGGCACCAGCCTGGATAGCTAGTAGAGATTAGATAGGTCTCCCTTGACAAGAAGGGGCGTGGGGCGTGCAACACCGAACCAGTCTGGTAGCAGGACGTCACTTTATAGTGTCAGCCAAGATGAGCTGCCCTGCGCGTTGATTGGGCGTATCTCAATCCGTTGGCTCTGGTCGGGGCTCGAGGGGAGAAGGGCTAACTCGCTCAGGTGTCGCTCGTAGCGTTTTAGGGTATGTTTAGGGAGCTGGTCTGTCTGTCTGTCTGTCTGCATCTACAGTGCCAAGACAGGGCCCGACGTGTGATCTGCGGATCTCAGTTCCGGCACTAGCCTGGATAGCTAGTAGAGATTAGATAGGTCTCCCTTGACAAGAAGGGGCGTGGGGCGTGCAACACCGAACCAGTCTGGTAGCAGGACGTCACTTTATAGTGTCAGCCAAGATGAGCTGCCCTGCGCGTTGATTGGGCGTATCTCAATCCGATGGCTCTGGTCGGGGCTCGAGGGGAGAAGGGCTAACTCGCTCAGGTGCCGCTCGTAGCGTTTTAGGGTATGATTAGGGAGCTGGTCTGTCTGTCTGTCTGTCTGCATCTACAGTGCCCCGACAGGGCCCGACGTGTGAACTGCGGATCTCAGTTCCGGCACTAGCCTGGATAGCTAGTAGAGATTAGATAGGTCTCCCTTGACAAGAAGGGGCGTGGGGCGTGCAACACCGAACCAGTCTGGTAGCAGGACGTCACTTTATAGTGTCAGCCAAGATGAGCTGCCCTGCGCGTTGATTGGGCGTATCTCAATCCGATGGCTCTGGTCGGGGCTCGAGGGGAGAAGGGCTAACTCGCTCAGGTGCCGCTCGTAGCGTTTTAGGGTATGATTAGGGAGCTGGTCTGTCTGTCTGTCTGTCTGCATCTACAGTGCCCCGACAGGGCCCGACGTGTGAACTGCGGATCTCAGTTCCGGCACTAGCCTGGATAGCTAGTAGAGATTAGATAGGTCTCCCTTGACAAGAAGGGGCGTGGGGCGTGCAACACCGAACCAGTCTGGTAGCAGGACGTCACTTTATAGTGTCAGCCAAGATGAGCTGCCCTGCGCGTTGATTGGGCGTATCTCAATCCGATGGCTCTGGTCGGGGCTCGAGGGGAGAAGGGCTAACTCGCTCAGGTGCCGCTCGTAGCGTTTTAGGGTATGATTAGGGAGCTGGTCTGTCTGTCTGTCTGTCTGCATCTACAGTGCCCCGACAGGGCCCGACGTGCGAAATGCGGATCTCAGTTCCGGCACTAGCCTGGATAGCTAGTAGAGATTAGATAGGTCTTACTTGACAAGAAGGGCCGTGATGCGTGCAACACCGAACCAGTCTGGTAGCAGGCCGTCACTTTATAGTGTCAGCCAAAATTAGCTGCCCTGCGCGTTGATTGGGCGTATCTCAATCCTATGGCTCTAGTCGGGGCACGAGGGAGAAGGGCTAACTCGCTCAGGTGCCGCTCGTAGCGTTTTAGGGTATGATTAGGGAGGTAGCCTGTCTGTCTGTCTGTCTGTATCTTCAGTGCCCAAACAGGGCCCGACGTGTGAACTGCGGATCTCAGTTCCGGCACTAGCCTGGATAACTACCAGAGATTAGATAGGTCTCCCTTGACAAGAAGGGGAGTGGGGCGTGCAACACCGAACCAGTCTGGTAGCAGGACGTCACTTTATAGTGTCAGCCAAGATGAGCTGCCCTGCGCGTTGATTGGGCGTATCTCAATCCGATGGCTCTGGTCGGGGCTCGAGGGGAGAAGGGCTAACTCGCTCAGGTGCCGCTCGTAGCGTTTTAGGGTATGATTAGGGAGCTGGTCTGTCTGTCTGTCTGTCTGCATCTACAGTGCCCCGACAGGGCCCGACGTGTGAACTGCGGATCTCAGTTCCGGCACTAGCCTGGATAGCTAGTAGAGATTAGATAGGTCTCCCTTGACAAGAAGGGGCGTGGGGCGTGCAACACCGAACCAGTCTGGTAGCAGGACATCACTTTATAGTGTCAGCCAAGATGAGCTGCCCTGCGCGTTGATTGGGCGTATCTCAATCCGATGGCTCTGGTCGGGGCTCGAGGGGAGAAGTGCTAGCTCGCTCAGGTGCCGTTCGTAGCGTTTTAGGGTATGATTAGGGAGCTGGTCCGACTGTCTGTCTGTCTGTCTGCATCTACAGTGCCCCGACAGGGCCCGACGTGTGAACTGCGGATCTCAGTTCCGGCACTAGCCTTGATAGCTAGTAGAGATTAGATAGGTCTCCCTTGACAAGAAGGGGCGTGGGGCGTGCAACACCGAACCAGTCTGGTAGCAGGACGTCACTTTATAGTGTCAGCCAAGATGAGCTGCCCTGCGCGTTGATTGGGCGTATCTCAATCCGATGGCTCTGGTCGGGGCTCGAGGGGAGAAGGGCTAAATCGCTCAGGTGCCGCTCGTAGCGTTTTAGTGTATGATTAGGGAGCTGGTCTGTCTGTCTGTCTGTCTGCATCTACAGTGCCCCGACAGGGCCCGACGTGTGAACTGCGGATCTCAGTTCCGGCACCAGCCTGGATAGCTAGTAGAGATTAGATAGATCAGCCTTGACAAGAAGGGGCGTGGGGCGTGCAACACCGAACCAGTCAGGTAGCAGGACGTCAGCCAAGATGAGCTGCCCTGCGCGTTGATTGGGCGTATCTCAATCCGATGGCTCTGGTCGGGGCTCGAGGGGAGAAGGGCTAACTCGCTCAGGTGCCGCTCGTAGCGTTTTAGGGTATGATTAGAGAGCTGGTCTGTCTGTCTGTCTGTCTGTCTGCATCTACAGGCCCCGACAAGGCCCGACGTGTGAACTGCGGATCTCAGTTCCGGCACCAGCCTGGATAGCTAGTAGAGATTAGATAGGTCTGCCTTGACAAGGAAAGGGCGTGAGGCGTGCAACACCGAACCAGTCTGGTAGCAGGACGTCACTTTTTGTGTCAGCCAAGATGAGCTGCCCTGTGCGTTGATTGGGCGTATCTCAATCCGATGGCTCTGGTCGGGGCTCGAGGGGAGAAGGGCTAACTCGCTCAGGTGCCGCTCGTAGCGTTTTAGGGTATGATTAGGGAGCTGGTCTGTCTGTCTGTCTGTCTGCATCTACAGTGCCCCGACAGGGCCCGACGTGTGAACTGCGGATCTCAGTTCCGGCACTAGCCTGGATAGCTAGTAGAGATTAGATAGGTCTCCCTTGACAAAAAGGGCGTTGGGCGTGCAACACCGAACCAGTCTGGTAGCAGGACGTCACTTTATAGTGTCAGCCAAGATGAGCTGCCCTGCGCGTTGATTGGGCGTATCTCAATCCGATGGCTCTGGTCGGGGCTCGAGGGGAGAAGGGCTAACTCGCTCAGATGCCGCTCGTAGCGTTTTAGGGTATGATTAGGGAGCTGGTCTGTCTGTCTGTCTGTCTGCATCTACAGTGCCCCGACAGGGCCGAAGTGTGATCTGCGAATCTCAGTTCCGGCACTAGCCTGGATAGCTAGCACAGATTAGATAGGTCTCCCTTGACAAGAAGGGGCGTGGGGCGTGCAACACCGAACCAGTCTGGTAGCAGGACGTCACCTTATAGTGTCAGCCAAGATGAGCTGCCCTGCGCGTTGATTGGGCGTATCTCAATCCGATGGCTCTGGTCGGGGCTCGAGGGGAGAAGGGCTAACTCGCTCAGGTGCCGCTCGTAGCGTTTTAGGGTATGATTAGGGAGCTGGTCTGTCTGTCTGTCTGTCTGCATCTACAGTGCCCCGACAGGGCCCGACGTGTGAACTGCGGATCTCAGTTCCGGCACTAGCCTGGATAGCTAGTAGAGATTAGATAGGTCTTCCTTGACAAGAAGTTGCGTGGGGCGTGCAACACCGAACCAGTCTGGTAGCAGGACGTCACTTTATAGTGTCAGCCAAGATGAGCTGCCCTGCGCGTTGATTGGGCGTATCTCAATCCGATAGCTCTGGTCGGGGCTCGAGGGGAGAAGGGCTAACTCGCTCAGGTGCCGCTCGTAGCGTTTTAGGGTATGATTAGGGAGCTGGTCTGTCTGTCTGTCTGTCTGCATCTACAGTGCCCCAACAGGGCCCGACGTGTGAACTGCGGATCTCAGTGCCGGCACCAGCCTGGATAGCTAGTAGAGATTAGATAGGTCTCCCTTGACAAGAAGGGGCGTGCAACACCGAACTAGTCTGGTAGCAGGACGTCACTTTATAGTGTCAGCCAAGATGAGCTGCCCTGCGCGCTGATTGGGCGTATCTCAATCCGATGGCTCTGGTCGGGGCTCGATGGGAGAAGGGCTAACTCGCTCAGGTGCCGCTCGTAGCGTTTTAGGGTATGATTAGGGAGCTGGTCTGTCTGTCTGTCTGTCTGCATCTACAGTGCCCCGACAGGGCCGACGTGTGATCTGCGGATCTCAGTTCCGGCACTAGCCTGGATAGCTAGTAGAGTTTAGATAGGTCTCCCTTGACAAGAAGGGGCGTGGGGCGTGCAACACCGAACCAGTCTGGTAGCAGGACATCACTTTATAGTGTCAGCCAAGATGAGCTGCCCTGCGCGTTGATTGGGCGTATCTCAATCCGATGGCTCTGGTCGGGGCTCGAGGGGAGAAGGGCTAACTCGCTCAGGTGCCGCTCGTAGCGTTTTAGGGTATGATTAGGGAGCTGGTCTGTCTGTCTGACTGTCTGCATCTACAGTTCCCCGACAGGGCCCGACGTGTGAACTGCGGATCTCAGTTCCGGCACCAGCCTGGATAGCTAGTAGAGATTAGATAGGTCTCCCTTGACAAGAAGGGGCGTGGGGCGTGCAACACCGAACCAGTCTGGTAGCAGGACGTCACTTTTTGTGTCAGCCAAGATGAGCTGCCCTGCGCGTTGATTGGGCGTATCTCAATCAGATGGCTCTGGTCGGGGCTCGAGGGGAGAAGGGCTAACTCGCTCAGGTGCCGCTCGTAGCGTTTTAGGGTATGATTAGGGAGCTGGTCTGTCTGTCTGTCTGTCTGCATCTACAGTGCCCCGACAGGGCCCGACGTGTGAACTGCGGATCTCAGTTCCGGCACTAGCCTGGATAGCTAGTAGAGATTAGATAGGTCTCCCTTGACAAGAAGGGGCGTGGGGCGTGCAACACCGAACCAGTCTGGTAGCAGGACGTCACTTTATAGTGTCAGCCAAGATGAGCTGCCCTGCGCGTTGATTGGGCGTATCTCAATCCGATGGCTCTGGTCGGGGCTCGAGGGGAGAAGGGCTAACTCGCTCAGGTGCCGCTCGTAGCGTTTTAGTGTATGATTAGGGAGCTGGTCTGTCTGTCTGTCTGTCTGTCTGCATCTACAGTGTCCCCGACGGGGCCCGATGTTTGAACTGCGGATCTCAGTTCCGGCACTAACCTGGATAGCTAGTATAGATTAGATAGGTCTCCCTTGACAAGAAGGGGCGTGGGGCGTGCAACACCGAACCCTTCTGGTAGCAGGACGTCACTTTTTGTGTCAGCCAAGATGAGCTGCCCTGCGCGTTGATTGGGCGTATCTCAATCAGATGGCTCTGGTCTAGGCTCGAGGGGAGAAGGGCTAACTCGCTCAGGTGCCGCTCGTAGCGTTTTAGGGTATGATTAGGGAGCTGGTCTGTCTGTCTGTCTGCATCTACAGTGTCCCCGACAGGGCCAGACGAGTGAACTGCGGATCTCGGTTCCGGCGCTAGCCTGGATAGCTAGTAGAGATTAGATAGGTCTGCCTTGACAAGAAAAGGGCGTGGGGCGTGCAACACCGAACCCTTCTGGTAGCAGGACATCACTTTTTGGTGTCAGCCAAGATGAGCTGCCCTGCGCGTTGATTGGGCGTATCTCAATCCGATGGCTCTGGTCGGGGCTCGAGGGGAGAAGGGCTAACTAGCTCAGGTACCGCTAGCAGCGTTTTAGGGTAGGATTAGGGAGCTGGTCTGTCTGTCTGTCTGTCTGCATCTACAGTGCCCCGACAGGGCCCGACGTGTGAACTGCGGATCTCAGCTCCGGCACCAGCCTGGATAGCTAGTAGAGATTAGATAGGTCTGCCTTGACAAGAAAAGGGCGTGGGGTGTGCAACACCGAACCCTTCTGGTAGCAGGACATCACTTTATAGTGTCAGCCAAGATGAGCTGCCCTGCGCGTTTATTGGGCGTATCTCAATCCGATGGCTCTGGTCGGGGCTCGAGGGGAGAAGGGCTAACTCGCTCAGGTGCCGCTCGTAGCGTTTTAGGGCATGATTAGGGAGCTGGTCTGTCTGTCTGTCTGCATCTACAGTGCCCCGACAGGGCCCGACGTGTGAACTGCGGATCTCAGTTCCGGCACTAACCTGGATAGCTAGTAGAGATTAGATAGGTCTCCCTTGACAAGAAGGGGCGTGGGGCGTGCAACACCGAACCAGTCTGGTAGCAGGACGTCACTTTATAGTGTCAGCCAAGATGAGCTGCCCTGCGCGTTGATTGGGCGTATCTCAATCCGATGGCTCTGGTCGGGGCTCGAGGGGAGAAGGGCTAACTCGCTCAGGTGCCGCTCGTAGCGTTTTAGGGTATGATTAGGGAGCTGGTCTGTCTGTCTGTCTGTCTGCATCTACAGTGCCCCGACAGGGCCCGACGTGTGAACTGCGGATCTCAGTTCCGGCACCAGCCTGGATAGCTAGTAGAGATTAGATAGGTCTGCCTTGACAAGAAGGGGCGTGGGGCGTGCAACACCGAACCAGTCTGGTAGCAGGACATCACTTTATAGTGTCAGCCAAGATGAGCTGCCCTGCGCGTTGATTGGGCGTATCTCAATCCGATGGCTCTGGTCGGGGCTCGAGGGGAGAAGGGCTAACTCGCTCAGGTGCCGCTCGTAGCGTTTTAGGGTATGATTAGGGAGCTGGTCTGTCTGTCTGACTGTCTGCATCTACAGTGCCCCCACAGGGCTAGACGTGTGAACTGCGGATCTCAGTTCCGGCAATAGCCTGTATAGCTAGTAGAGATTAGATAGGTCTCCCATGACAAGAAGGGGCGTGCAACAACGAACCAGTCAGTTAGCAGGACGTCACTTTATAGTGTCAGACAAGATGAGCTGCCCTGCGCGTTGATTGGGCGTATCTCAATCCGATGGCTCTTGTCGGGGCTCGAGGGGAGAAGGGCTAACTCGCTCAGGTGCCGCTCGTAGCGTTTTAGGGTATGATTAGGGAGCTGGTCTGTCTGTCTGACTGTCTGCATCTACAGTGCCCCGACAAGGCCGACGTGTGATCTGCGGATCTCAGTTCCGGCACTAGCCTGGATAGCTAGTAGAGATTAGATAGGTCTCCCTTGACAAGAAGGGGCGTGGGGCGTGCAACACCGAACCAGTCTGGTAGCAGGACGTCACTTTATAGTGTCAGCCAAGATGAGCTGCCCTGCGCGTTGATTGGGCGTATCTCAATCCGATGGCTCTGGTCGGGGTTCGAGGGAAGAAGGGCTAACTCGCTCTGTTGCCGCTCGTAGCGTTTTAGGGTAGGATTAGGGAGCTGGTCTGTCTGTCTGTCTGTCTGCATCTACAGTGCCCCGACAGGGCCCGACGTGTGAACTGCGGATCTCAGTTCCGGCACTAGCCTGGATAGCTAGTAGAGATTAGATAGGTCTCCCTTGACAAGAAGGGGCGTGGGGCGTGCAACACCGAACCAGTCTGGTAGCAGGACGTCACTTTTTGTATCAGCCAAGATGAGCTGCCCTGCGCGTTGTTTGGGTGTATCTCAATCCAATGGCTCTGGTCGGGGTTCGAGGGAAGAAGGGCTAACTAGCTCAGGTGCCGCTAGCAGCGTTTTAGGGTATGATTAGGGAGCTGGTCTGTCTGTCTGTCTGTCTGCATCTACAGTGCCCCGACAGGGCCCGACGTGTGAACTGCGGATCTCAGCTCCGGCACCAGCCTGGATAGCTAGTAGAGATTAGATAGGTCTGCCTTGACAAGAAAAGGGCTGTTTATTAATTTTAGATATAGATACAATAAATTGTAACCTACATCTCCGGTGCTCCACCAATGGTACTACACCGGATCGTCCTGTTCCTAAACTATGTTAATTTCTTACTCTAATTATTTCAATCCTATATGCTACATTCTATATATTTAACACCTATCTAAATGAATACATCCTAATTCTAACTTTTTCCTTAACTATATTTCGTCGCCTCAATGTGCTGTTGAGATGTTACAATCGAGCGCCCTCAGCACCGGGGTTATTTCCGGCTTGTCTCCTTTGGCACCCGATCTCCTGTCTTCCGAAGAACTCTTCCCCTGTGAAACATCAGTAAGGGTTAGTTTCATGTTTACCTACGGCTCTTTTGAACAGATACTTATCTTTTGTCTTTGTCTCCTCTTCGGCTCCTTCGACGCCTTCTCGCGTTTGTCTTCTGCTACTTCCTCCTCCGAGGCTCCGAACGGACAGCTGTTCCCCCCACAGGTGTCCGCCTGCGATCTCACGGATCGCGATTTTGCCAATTCCTCGTTGAGACTGTCGAGCCGTCTTCTTACCTCGGATCGGCTGGGCTCTTCGCGAGTGACCGAGAAGATGTGCACTGGGGGTGGAGATGGGGCGGCCCCGTGCGGTCACCACCATCCCTGTCACTTCCGCAACTCGGTCTCGCTTGGCCCCCTTGCACGGTGTTCCACCCTTATTTTTTCGTTTCGATCGCCTCCCGCCTTAGGCATACGCCAACGGCATCCGTTCGCGTCCGCGCTTATCTACCCTCCGCCTACTTTTAGTTTTATCCGTCTCGCGCTTCCTGCTATCCTATTCTGCTTCGCCTTTGCTAATCATGTTTTAATCGCGGCAGATCTTTCGCGGCTTCGTTGAATAGTCCCCACCATTCGGCGCTTTCCTCGTCGTTTATTTCTGCCGCGTTTCTTGGCCAGTGCAGCCCTTTCCCTATCGCTTTCGTTTCGAATTTAGCTCTCCATTCTTCCGTTTCCGGGCAATCAAACATCACGTGCTCTGCCGTATCTCGCTCTCCGCATCTGCACAGCGGGTTATCTTTCCGTCCTATCTTGTGCAAGTATCCGTTGAAATTTCCGTGGCCTGTTAACAATTCTACCGCTTGGTACGATAATCTTTTATCCGCCTTTTTCCCCATTTCTACGTGTTTGATGAACTTCCGTGTCCATCTGCCCGTACTCGCGTTTTCCCATCTCTCTTGCCATTCGTGTTTGGCGAGTGTCGTTATTCCGTTTCTGATTCTGTTTGCCGATATTTTTGTGTACGCTGCTTCCGCATGTTCGTCTGACGCCGCTTCTTTCGCTAATTCATCGGCCCTTTCGTTCCCGCGCGTTCCTACGTGTGCTCTTGTCCACTTTAATTTTGCTCCGGTTTCTTTGACTATTTTCCATGTCTCATATTGCAGTTCCGTGGGCTTCCTCATACTTTTTAGCGCGTCTAGTGCCGACCTGCTGTCCGATATTATTTGGTAGTTTTCTATTCTCATTTCGCGCGCGTATTTTGCTGCCGCGTTTATCGCGATCAATTCCGCCTGATAATTGTCGTTCTCGTTCGTAAGTTTCACTTTTCTTTGTGAATTTCTACGTCTTGTGCGTACACGACGAACGCCGCTCCCGTCCCCTCTTCGGATTTTGAACCGTCCGTATATATTTTAATCCCTATTTCGCGGTCGGAAGCTTCTTCCGTTTCGTAGCTCACTTCGCGTCTCTCTGCCGGATGTACTTTCGTTTCGAAGATCTCAGTTTTCTCTATGTTTCCCGGTTCGGTTCTGATACCTGTTTCGGTTTCTATCTCGTCGCGGTCCAGCTCCGCTACCGCTCTGCGTTTCGCCAATTCTAACATTCTTAGGTCCGCCGGAAGTATTCCTGATATGACCGCCGCCGCTTCCGTTGACGTAGTCGAATACGCTCTCGCCGCTCTGATCGCCGATAGTCGTTGTACCCCTAACAGTTTTTTCTTTTCTTTGACTCCGCACGCTTTCGCCCATATCGGCGCCGCATATAACATGCACGGTTCTATTGCGCCCTTGTATATTTCCGCCGCAGCTCTTCCGTTGAGCCCCCACGTTAGCTTCGCCGCGGCACCTATTTTATTTGTTATCTCCCTTGCTTTAGATGTCGCGTATTGTACGTGCGCCTTGAAATTCAATTTATTATCCAATATTACTCCCAGATATTTTACTTCGTCTTTGCAGTATATGGTTTCGCCTCCTAGCTTGAAAGTCGGTTTCTGTTGCCCCGGCTTTTTCCCGTAAAAAATGGCCTCTGACTTCGTCGCATTGAAAGTCAATTTGTTTGTCCTGCTCCACGCGGATATGTTTTCCAGTGCCTCGTTCGCTACACTTTTTAGTGTTTTGTACTGTTTGGCTCGCACGAGTAAAACCGTGTCGTCCGCGAAAGCTACTATTTCGCTCCCCCTGGGCAATTCAATTTCGAAGATTCCGTCGTACAGTATGTTCCAGTATCCAGGCCCGGACCTGGATCCCTGCGGGCACCCTCTCGTGACTTTTTCGCCTCTCGCGTTCCCGGTTCGTCTATTATCGCCTCTCTATTTGAAAAATACGACTCCGCGATTTTTACTAAGTTTTTGGGGCACTCCTTTCTTTTAAGCTGACTTATAATCTGCGGCCACCACGCGTGATCGAACGCGCCTTTTATATCTAACATTATTGCCGTGCCGTACTCGCCGTTAGCTTTTGCGTTTTTTATAAACTTCGTGACTTTCTCTATCGCGTCCACGGTTGACTTCCCCTTTCTAAATCCGTACTGTCCGTCGTTCATTTTACCTTCGGAATACGCGTGATATTCGATTCGGTTAATTATCAAACTGTCTAGTGCCTTGCCTATGACCGGTAGTAGGCTAATTGGCCTGTAACTTTTTACGTCGCTTCTGTCAGTTTTACCCGCTTTCGGTATGATTTTGATCAACTGCTGCTTCCAGCACTCCGGAAAACCCCTCGTTTCAGACAGAGATTAAACAATTTTTTGAATACCGCTGGTTCGCACTCGTAGGCTTTCTGCGCTATGTACGCCGTAATTCCGTCCGCGCCCGGTGCTTTTTTGGGGTTCATCGATTTAAACGCCTCTTTGATTTCGCTTTCTTTGAATTCTCTGTCATCCATCGTATTCATCTCCGCAGCCGCTAATCTCCTGATGTCCGCGTGTTCGCCCGTTTCTAAGCCGTCATCGTCGTCTGGAAAGTATGCGTTCAAAAAAGCCCGCGCCGTTTCGTTCGCGTTTTCTGTTTCCTTCCCGTTCGCGTCTCTAATCGTGACGTTTCCGCCCACGTTCGCTTTTTTCCTACGTACCGCTTTGTAAGCCGTTCCCCACGGATCTTTCCGCCTGACTGCGTGCAGAATTCTCTCCACTTCCTAATTCGCGTTTCCTGCATTTTTAATTTATACTCGTTGTATTTTTGTCTGTAAGCTTGCTCATGTTCTCGTCTTTGATCCGCGTTATCGCATCTTTGGTACTTTCTCCGCAGTTTGTTTGTTTCTTTCCGTAGTCCCGTTAATTCCTGCGTCCACCATGGGACTGACTTTCCGAATGATTTTTCCGCGGCATTGATGCTTCGCATGCATTTACTACAGCCTCGTTTAACCTTAGCGCTATTATTTCTAACTCCGCGTCGCTTTCACATCTGTCTAACTGTCTGTTTATTTCTGTCGCTTGTTCACTAAAATTTGCATCAAATTTTCCCCAATCGGCTTTGTTTACGTTGTATTTCCGCTTATCATGAACGTGTTCTCCGTTTTCTTCACTTTGTATCGTAAACGCAATGTATTTGTGATCCGATAGCGTGACTTCGTCGCTTAGTTCCCAATTTGATATTTGCGGATACATTCGCTCGTTTACCGCCGTGAAATCAATAAAGCTATTTCCGCGGTGTCCCTCAAAAGTCGGCGTTTCGTTGTCGTTTATGACCGTCATATTTAATTCGTTCATAGAATTTTCTAGATCGCGGCCTCGCCTGTCTTCGACTTCGCTTCCCCAAAGCCTGCTTTTACTGTTGCCGTCTATTCCTAGAATTAATTTGTTATTGTTGTTCGCCCGCTCGTTTATTTGCTCTATAATTAATCCTAATTTACGAAGATTACCCTGGAATTCCCCAGCGTGCCGCGCTTCTGGCGGCAGGTAAGCCGATATCGCTATAAATTCTAATCCCTTTCCGCGTAATTCGACTGTTGTTGTGTTCCCGTCGCTTTTGTCCGAAATTAGTAATCCGCTAATGTTCGGGTCCGTAATTACAATCGCGGTTCTAAGAGGCACTTCTTCTAATCGCTTATTTGTTTGGAACACTTTGAATTTTCCTGGAAAGCCGCAAACTTTCTCGTTTATAACGTATGGTTCCTGAATTAGTATTACTTGTATGTTTTCTCTCGCTATTTTTTCTAATAAATTATTCGTCGCTTTTCTCCCCCGGCCTAAATTTATTTGTAAACATTTTATATGATTTATTTGCCCCGCGTTGACATGATTTCGTTGTCTATCCATAATTGATGCGTTTGGTTTGATTTTCACGGATCCGTTTTAGCGACGTACATTCTTTAGAGTAAGCTTCGTGCTTAATATCTACCCCCGGTAACTTCCGACGTTCGCAAACTGCGCATTTTTTACTAGTAGCTCTGCATTCCGTTAAATTATGTTCCCCTGCGCACTTTTTACAAATCTGCTTTGATTTTTTGCAATCCTTTGCTATGTGCCCCGTTCCTAAGCATTTAAAACAGTATTGAACTTCCTTTTGATCTTCTACGTCGCAATGGCGCCACATAATTTTTACTTTCCTGTTAACGATTAAATTTCTGAGTTTCGCGCTGACCGCCACGACCGCGTGTTTCGTTTTATTGTTAAATTTGCCCGTGAAGTATCTAAAAACGTTTATTTCTCTCTCGAATGCCTCAAAGTTTTCGTAGTTTGTCGCGATTATCTCGTTCTGTTTATACAAGCTCTTTTTGATTTCTTCCGACTCTAGTTCGCGATTAATGCCGAATACTACAATCACCGGATTAGATTTTTCTACTTCCTTTGCGCGCATTTCTCCCGATAATTTTTCAGCGACGGTTGCTGTTAATTTTTCCGCGTCTTTCCGCGTGACGCATTCTACCAACACGCACCCGTTTTTTGTTTCTTTCACATTCTTTACGCCTATCTGCTTATCTACAACGTCGACAGTTTTTTCCAACTGCTTGCGCATTTCTCCCGTCGTTTGCTTTTTTGCCGCCTCAATTTTTACAGTTACTACGGATCCTAGCTCCCTACGCGCACTCGATTTTTTTGCCGCCGCACTCGCGTAAGAAAATGAAATTGACTTACCCGTACCTTTTTCTTGAGGGCTCGAAGCTTCCGCTGTCTGCTGCAACTTCCGCGACTCTTTTAGCACTCCGTTTTGCTCAGCCACTATCGCGTACAAATCCGCGATCATATCGCGCAACTTTTTACGATCCTCCACTTTTAACGTTTCCGATCTCACCGGCACTAATTCGGTCGCAGACAGCATAAGTTTCTTCGCCTTCTCCAAAGTGATGTCTTCGTAGCTCACTTCACAAGAATTTTTATTGCACGTTGACAACCGTTTCGCACTTGTCGCCATGTTCGACTCGCTCCCCACTACGCTACTCGCACGCACCCGCTTAACCGGCTCTGCCATCGCACGTCCGCCTCGTTCGAGCGCTCGATGCGAACTGACGACAAGAAGGGGCGTGGGGCGTGCAACACCGAACCAGTCTGGTAGCAGGACGTCACTTTATAGTGTCAGCCAAGATGAGCTGCCCTGCGCGTTGATTGGGCGTATCTCAATCCGATGGCTCTGGTCGGGGCTCGAGGGGAGAAGGGCTAACTCGCTCAGGTGCCGCTCGTAGCGTTTTAGGGTATGATTAGGGAGCTGGTCTGTCTGTCTGACTGTCTGCATCTACAGTGCCCCGACAGGGCCCGACGTGTGAACTGCGGATCTCAGTTCCGGCACTAGCCTGGATAGCTAGTAGAGATTAGATAGGTCTCCCATGACAAGAAGGGGCGTGCAACACCGAACCAGTCTGGTAGCAGGACGTCACTTTATAGTGTCAGCCAAGATGAGCTGCCCTGCGCGTTGATTGGGCGTATCTCAATCCGATGGCTCTGGTCGGGGCTCGAGGGGAGAAGGGCTAACTCGCTCAGGTGCCGCTCGTAGCGTTTTAGGGTATGATTAGGGAGCTGGTCTGTCTGTCTGTCTGTCTGCATCTACAGTGCCCCGACAGGGCCCGACGTGTGAACTGCGGATCTCAGTTCCGGCACTAGCCTGGATAGCTAGTAGAGATTAGATAGGTCTCCCTTGACAAGAAGGGGCGTGGGGCGTGCAACACCGAACCAGTCTGGTAGCAGGACGTCACTTTATAGTGTCAGCCAAGATGAGCTGCCCTGCGCGTTGATTGGGCGTATCTCAATCCGATGGCTCTGGTCGGGGCTCGAGGGGAGAAGGGCTAACTCGCTCAGGTGCCGCTCGTAGCGTTTTAGGGTATGATTAGGGAGCTGGTCTGTCTGTCTGACTGTCTGCATCTACAGTGCCCCGACAGGGCCCGACGTGTGAACTGCGGATCTCAGTTCCGGCACTAGCCTGGATAGCTAGTAGAGATTAGATAGGTCTCCCTTGACAAGAAGGGGCGTGCAACACCGAACTAGTCTGGTAGCAGGACGTCACTTTATAGTGTCAGCCAAGATGAGCTGCCCTGCGCGTTGATTGGGCGTATCTCAATCCGATGGCCCTGGTCGGGGCTCGAGGGGAGAAGGGCTAACTCGCTCAGGTGCCGCTCGTAGCGTTTTAGGGTATGATTAGGGAGCTGGTCTGTCTGTCTGACTGTCTGCATCTACAGTGCCCCGACAGGGCCCGACGTGTGAACTGCGGATCTCAGTTCCGGCACTAGCCTGGATAGCTAGTAGAGATTAGATAGGTCTCCCTTGACAAGAAGGGGCGTGGGACGTGCAACACCGAACCAGTCTGGTAGCAGGACGTCACTTTATAGTGTCAGCCAAGATGAGCTGCCCTGCGCGTTGATTGGGCGTATCTCAATCCGATGGCTCTGGTCGGGGCTCGAGGGGAGAAGGGCTAACTCGCTCAGGTGCCGCTCGTAGCGTTTTAGGGTATGATTAGGGAGCTGGTCTGTCTGTCTGTCTGTCTGCATCTACAGTGCCCCGACAGGGCCCGACGTGTGAACTGCGGATCTCAGTTCCGGCACTAGCCTGGATAGCTAGTAGAGATTAGATAGGTCTCCCTTGACAAGAAGGGGCGTGGGGCGTGCAACACCGAACCAGTCTGGTAGCAGGACGTCACTTTATAGTGTCAGCCAAGATGAGCTGCCCTGCGCGTTGATTGGGCGTATCTCAATCCGATGGCTCTGGTCGGGGCTCGAGGGGAGAAGGGCTAACTCGCTCAGGTGCCGCTCGTAGCGTTTTAGGGTATGATTAGGGAGCTGGTCTGTCTGTCTGACTGTCTGCATCTACAGTGCCCCGACAGGGCCCGACGTGTGAACTGCGGATCTCAGTTCCGGCACTAGCCTGGATAGCTAGTAGAGATTAGATAGGTCTCCCTTGACAAGAAGGGGCGTGGGGCGTGCAACACCGAACCAGTCTGGTAGCAGGACGTCACTTTATAGTGTCAGCCAAGATGAGCTGCCCTGCGCGTTGATTGGGCGTATCTCAATCCGATGGCTCTGGTCGGGGCTCGAGGAGGGCTAACTCGCTCAGGTGCCGCTCGTAGCGTTTTAGGGTATGATTAGGGAGCTGGTCTGTCTGTCTGTCTGTCTGTCTGCATCTACAGTGCCCCGACAGGGCCCGACGTGTGAACTGCGGATCTCAGTTCCGGCACTAGCCTGGATAGCTAGTAGAGATTAGATAGGTCTCCCTTGACAAGAAGGTACGTGGGGCGTGCAACACCGAACCAGTCTGGTAGCAGGACGTCACTTTTTGTGTCAGCCAAGATGAGCTGCCCTGCACGTTGATTGGTCGTATCTCAATCCGATGGCTCTGGTCGGTGCTCGAGGAGAGAAGGGCTAACTCGCTCAGGTGCCGCTCGTAGCGTTTTAGGGTATGATTAGGGAGCTGGTCTGTCTGTCTGACTGTCTGCATCTACAGTGCCCCGACAGGTCCCGACGTGTGAACTGCGGATGTCAGTTCCGGCACTAGCCTTGATAGCTAGTAGAGATTAGATAGGTCTCCCTTGACAAGAAGGGTCGTGGGGCGTGCAACACCGAACCAGTCTGGTAGCAGGCCGTCACTTTATAGTGTCAGCCAAGATGAGCTGCCCTGCGCGTTGATTGGGCGTATCTCAATCCGATGGCTCTGGTCGGGGCTCGAGGGGAGAAGGGCTAACTCGCTCAGGTGCCGCTCGTAGCGTTTTAGGGTATGATTAGGGAGCTGGTCTGTCTGTCTGTCTGTCTGCATCTACAGTGCCCCGACAGGGCCCGACGTGTGAACTGCGGATCTCAGTTCCGGCACTAGCCTGGATAGCTAGTAGAGATTAGATAGGTCTCCCTTGACAAGAAGGGGCGTGGGGCGTGCAACACCGAACCAGTCTGGTAGCAGGACGTCACTTTATAGTGTCAGCCAAGATGAGCTGCCCTGCGCGTTGATTGGGCGTATCTCAATCCGATGGCTCTGGTCGGGGCTCGAGGGGAGAAGGGCTAACTCGCTCAGGTGCCGCTCGTAGCGTTTTAGTGTATGATTAGGGAGCTGGTCTGTCTGTCTGTCTGTCTGCATCTACAGTGCCCCGACAGGGCCCGACGTGTGAACTGCGGATCTCAGTTCCGGCACTAGCCTGGATAGCTAGTAGAGATTAGATAGGTCTCCCTTGACAAGAAGGGGCGTGGGGCGTGCAACACCGAACCAGTCTGGTAGCAGGACGTCACTTTATAGTGTCAGCCAAGATGAGCTGCCCTGCGCGTTGATTGGGCGTATCTCAATCCGATGGCTCTGGTCGGGGCTCGAGGGGAGAAGGGCTAACTCGCTCAGGTGCCGCTCGTAGCGTTTTAGGGTATGATTAGGGAGCTGGTCTGTCTGTCTGTCTGTCTGCATCTACAGTGCCCCGACAGGGCCCGACGTGTGAACTGCGGATCTCAGTTCCGGCACTAGCCTGGATAGCTAGTAGAGATTAGATAGGTCTCCCTTGACAAGAAGGGGCGTGGGGCGTGCAACACCGAACCAGTCTGGTAGCAGGACGTCACTTTATAGTGTCAGCCAAGATGAGCTGCCCTGCGCGTTGATTGGGCGTATCTCAATCCGATGGCTCTGGTCGGGGCTCGAGGGGAGAAGGGCTAACTCGCTCAGGTGCCGCTCGTAGCGTTTTAGGGTATGATTAGGGAGCTGGTCTGTCTGTCTGTCTGTCTGCATCTACAGTGCCCCGACAGGGCCCGACGTGTGAACTGCGGATCTCAGTTCCGGCACTAGCCTGGATAGCTAGTAGAGATTAGATAGGTCTCCCTTGACAAGAAGGGGCGTGGGGCGTGCAACACCGAACCAGTCTGGTAGCAGGACGTCACTTTATAGTGTCAGCCAAGATGAGCTGCCCTGCGCGTTGATTGGGCGTATCTCAATCCGATGGCTCTGGTCGGGGCTCGAGGGGAGAAGGGCTAACTCGCTCAGGTGCCGCTCGTAGCGTTTTAGGGTATGATTAGGGAGCTGGTCTGTCTGTCTGACTGTCTGCATCTACAGTGCCCCGACAGGGCCCGACGTGTGAACTGCGGATCTCAGTTCCGGCACTAGCCTGGATAGCTAGTAGAGATTAGATAGGTCTCCCTTGACAAGAAGGGGCGTGGGGCGTGCAACACCGAACCAGTCTGGTAGCAGGACGTCACTTTATAGTGTCAGCCAAGATGAGCTGCCCTGCGCGTTGATTGGGCGTATCTCAATCCGATGGCTCTGGTCGGGGCTCGAGGGGAGAAGGGCTAACTCGCTCAGGTGCCGCTCGTAGCGTTTTAGGGTATGATTAGGGAGCTGGTCTGTCTGTCTGTCTGTCTGCATCTACAGTGCCCCGACAGGGCCCGACGTGTGAACTGCGGATCTCAGTTCCGGCACTAGCCTGGATAGCTAGTAGAGATTAGATAGGTCTCCCTTGACAAGAAGGGGCGTGGGGCGTGCAACACCGAACCAGTCTGGTAGCAGGACGTCACTTTATAGTGTCAGCCAAGATGAGCTGCCCTGCGCGTTGATTGGGCGTATCTCAATCCGATGGCTCTGGTCGGGGCTCGAGGGGAGAAGGGCTAACTCGCTCAGGTGCCGCTCGTAGCGTTTTAGGGTATGATTAGGGAGCTGGTCTGTCTGTCTGACTGTCTGCATCTACAGTGCCCCGACAGGGCCCGACGTGTGAACTGCGGATCTCAGTTCCGGCACTAGCCTGGATAGCTAGTAGAGATTAGATAGGTCTCCCTTGACAAGAAGGGGCGTGGGGCGTGCAACACCGAACCAGTCTGGTAGCAGGACGTCACTTTATAGTGTCAGCCAAGATGAGCTGCCCTGCGCGTTGATTGGGCGTATCTCAATCCGATGGCTCTGGTCGGGGCTCGAGGGGAGAAGGGCTAACTCGCTCAGGTGCCGCTCGTAGCGTTTTAGGGTATGATTAGGGAGCTGGTCTGTCTGTCTGACTGTCTGCATCTACAGTGCCCCGACAGGGCCCGACGTGTGAACTGCGGATCTCAGTTCCGGCACTAGCCTGGATAGCTAGTAGAGATTAGATAGGTCTCCCTTGACAAGAAGGGGCGTGGGGCGTGCAACACCGAACCAGTCTGGTAGCAGGACGTCACTTTATAGTGTCAGACAAGATGAGCTGCCCTGCGCGTTGATTGGGCGTATCTCAATCAGATGGCTCTTGTCGGGGCTCGAGGGGAGAAGGGCTAACTCGCTCAGGTGCCGCTCGTAGCGTTTTAGGGTATGATTAGGGAGCTGGTCTGTCTGTCTGACTGTCTGCATCTACAGTGCCCCCACAGGGCTAGACGTGTGAACTGCGGATCTCAGTTCCGGCAATAGCCTGTATAGCTAGTAGAGATTAGATAGGTCTCCCTTGACAAGAAGATACGCGGGGCGTGCAACACCGAACCAGTCTGGAAGCAGGACATCACTTTATAGTGTCAGCCAAGATGAGCTGCCCTGCGCGTTGATTAGACGTATCTCAATCAGATGGCTCTGGTCGGGGCTCGAGGGGAGAAGGGCTAACTCGCTCAGGTGCCGCTCGTCGCGTTTTAGGGTATGATTAGAGAGCTGGTCTGTCTGTCTGTCTGTCTGCATCTACAGTGCCCCGACAGGGCCCGACGTGTGATCTGCGGATCTCAGTTCCGGCACTAGCCTGGATAGCTAGTAGAGATTAGATAGGTCTCCCTTGACAAGAAGGGGCGTGGGGCGTGCAACACCGAACCAGTCTAGTAGCAGGACATCACTTTATAGTGTCAGCCAAGATGAGCTGCCCTGCGCGTTGATTGGGCGAATCTCAATCCGTTGGCTCTGGTCGGGGTTCGAGGGGAGAAGGGCTAACTCGCTCAGGTGCCTCTCGTAGCGTTTTAGGGTATGATTTGGGAGCTGGTCTGTCTGTCTGACTGTCTGCATCTACAGTGCCCCGACAGGGCCCGACGTGTGATCTGCGGATCTCAGTTCCGGCACTAGCCTGGATAGCTAGTAGAGATTAGATAGGTCTCCCTTGACAAGAAGGTACGCGGGGCGTGCAACACCGAACCAGTCTGGTAGCAGGACGTCACTTTATAGTGTCAGCCAAGATGAGCTGCCCTGCACGTTGATTGGGCGTATCTCAATCCGATGGCTCTGGTCGGGGCTCGAGGGGAGAAGGGCTAACTCGCTCAGGTGCCGCTCGTAGCGTTTTAGTGTATGATTAGAGAGCTGGTCTGTCTGTCTGTCTGTCTGTCTGCATCTACAGTGCCCCGACAGGGCCCGACGTGTGAACTGCGGATCTCAGTTCCGGCACTAGCCTGGATAGCTAGTAGAGATTAGATAGGTCTCCCTTGACAAGAAGGGGCGTGGGGCGTGCAACACCGAACCAGTCTGGTAGCAGGACGTCACTTTATAGTGTCAGCCAAGATGAGCTGCCCTGCGCGTTGATTGGGCGTATCTCAATCCTATGGCTCTAGTCGGGGCACGAGGGGAGAAGGGCTAACTCGCTCAGGTGCCGCTCGTCGCGTTTTAGTGTATGATTAGGGAGCTGGTCTGTCTGTCTGTCTGTCTGTCTGCATCTACAGTGCCCCGACAGGGCCCGACGTGTGAACTGCGGATCTCAGTTCCGGCACTAGCCTGGATAGCTAGTAGAGATTAGATAGGTCTCCCTTGACAAGAAAAGGGCGTGGGGCGTGCAACACCGAACCAGTCTGGTAGCAGGACGTCACTTTATAGTGTCAGACAAGATGAGCTGCCCTGCGCGTTGATTGGGCGTATCTCAATCCGATGGCTCTAGTCGGGGCTCGAGGGGAGAAGGGCTAACTCGCTCAGGTGCCGCTCGTATCGTTTTAGGGTATGATTAGGGAGCTGGTCTGTCTGTCTGTCTGTCTGCACCTACAGTGCCCCGACAGGCCCCGACGTGTGAACTGCAGACCTCAGTTCCGGCACTAGCCTGGATAGCTAGTAGAGATTAGATAGGTCTCCCTTGACAAAAAGGGGCGTGGGGCGTGCAACACCGAACCAGTCTGGTAGCATGTCACTTTATAGTGTCAGTCAAGATGAGCTGCCCTGCGCGTTGATTCGGCGTATCTCAATCCGATGGCTCTGGTCGGGGCTCGAGGGGAGAAGGACTAACTCGCTCAGGTGCCGCTCGTAGCGTATGATTAGGGAGCTGGTCTGTCTGTCTGACTGTCTGCATCTACAGTGCCCCGACAGGGCCCGACGTGTGAACTGCGGATCTCAGTTCCGGCACTAGCCTGGATAGCTAGTAGAGATTAGATAGGTCTCCCTTGACAAGAAGGGGCGTGCAACACCGAACTAGTCTGGTAGCAGGACGTCACTTTATAGTGTCAGCCAAGATGAGCTGCCCTGCGCGTTGATTGGGCGTATCTCAATCCGATGGCTCTGGTCGGGGCTCGAGGGGAGAAGGGCTAACTCGCTCAGGTGCCGCTCGTAGCGTTTTAGGGTATGATTAGGGAGCTGGTCTGTCTGTCTGTCTGTCTGTCTGCATCTACAGTGCCCCGACAGGGCCCGACGTGTGAACTGCGGATCTCAGTTCCGGCACTAGCCTGGATAGCTAGTAGAGATTAGATAGGTCTCCCTTGACAAGAAGGGGCGTGGGGCGTGCAACACCGAACCAGTCTGGTAGCAGGACATCACTTTATAGTGTCAGCCAAGATGAGCTGCCCTGCGCGTTGATTGGGCGTATCTCAATCCGATGGCTCTGGTCGGGGCTCGAGGGGAGAAGGGCTAACTCGCTCAGGTGCCGCTCGTAGCGTTTTAGGGTATGATTAGGGAGCTGGTCTGTCTGTCTGTCTGTCTGCATCTACAGTGCCCCGACAGGGCCCGACGTGTGAACTGCGGATCTCAGTTCCGGCACTAGCCTGGATAGCTAGTAGAGATTAGATAGGTCTCCCTTGACAAGAAGGGGCGTGGGGCGTGCAACACCGAACCAGTCTGGTAGCAGGACGTCACTTTATAGTGTCAGCCAAGATGAGCTGCCCTGTGCGTTGATTGGGCGTATCTCAATCCGATGGCTCTGGTCGGGGAGAAGGGCTAACTCGCTCAGGTGCCGCTCGTAGCGTTTTAGGGTATGATTAGGGAGCTGGTCTGTCTGTCTGACTGTCTGCATCTACAGTGCCCCGACAGGGCCCGACGTGTGAACTGCGGATCTCAGTTCCGGCACTAGCCTGGATAGCTAGTAGAGATTAGATAGGTCTCCCTTGACAAGAAGGGGCGTGGGGCGTGCAACACCGAACCAGTCTGGTAGCAGGACGTCACTTTATAGTGTCAGCCAAGATGAGCTGCCCTGCGCGTTGATTGGGCGTATCTCAATCCGATGGCTCTGGTCGGGGCTCGAGGGGAGAAGGGCTAACTCGCTCAGGTGCCGCTCGTAGCGTTTTAGGGTATGATTAGGGAGCTGGTCTGTCTGTCTGACTGTCTGCATCTACAGTGCCCCGACAGGGCCCGACGTGTGAACTGCGGATCTCAGTTCCGGCACTAGCCTGGATAGCTAGTAGAGATTAGATAGGTCTCCCTTGACAAGAAGGGGCGTGCAACACCGAACTAGTCTGGTAGCAGGACGTCACTTTATAGTGTCAGCCAAGATGAGCTGCCCTGCGCGTTGATTGGGCGTATCTCAATCCGATGGCCCTGGTCGGGGCTCGAGGGGAGAAGGGCTAACTCGCTCAGGTGCCGCTCGTAGCGTTTTAGGGTATGATTAGGGAGCTGGTCTGTCTGTCTGACTGTCTGCATCTACAGTGCCCCGACAGGGCCCGACGTGTGAACTGCGGATCTCAGTTCCGGCACTAGCCTGGATAGCTAGTAGAGATTAGATAGGTCTCCCTTGACAAGAAGGGGCGTGGGACGTGCAACACCGAACCAGTCTGGTAGCAGGACGTCACTTTATAGTGTCAGCCAAGATGAGCTGCCCTGCGCGTTGATTGGGCGTATCTCAATCCGATGGCTCTGGTCGGGGCTCGAGGGGAGAAGGGCTAACTCGCTCAGGTGCCGCTCGTAGCGTTTTAGGGTATGATTAGGGAGCTGGTCTGTCTGTCTGACTGTCTGCATCTACAGTGCCCCGACAGGGCCCGACGTGTGAACTGCGGATCTCAGTTCCGGCACTAGCCTGGATAGCTAGTAGAGATTAGATAGGTCTCCCTTGACAAAAAGGGGCGTGGGGCGTGCAACACCGAACCAGTCTGGTAGCAGGACGTCACTTTATAGTGTCAGCCAAGATGAGCTGCCCTGCGCGTTGATTGGGCGTATCTCAATCCGATGGCTCTGGTCGGGGCTCGAGGGGAGAAGGGCTAACTCGCTCAGGTGCCGCTCGTATCGTTTTAGGGTATGATTAGGGAGCTGGTCTGTCTGTCTGTCTGTCTGCACCTACAGTGCCCCGACAGGCCCCGACGTGTGAACTGCAGACCTCAGTTCCGGCACTAGCCTGGATAGCTAGTAGAGATTAGATAGGTCTCCCTTGACAAAAAGGGGCGTGGGGCGTGCAACACCGAACCAGTCTGGTAGCAGGACGTCACTTTATAGTGTCAGCCAAGATGAGCTGCCCTGCGCGTTAATTGGGCGTATCTCAATCCGATGGCTCTGGTCGTGACTAGAGGGGAGAAGGGCTAACTCGCTCAGGTGCCGCTCGTAGCGTTTTAGGGTATGATTTGGGAGCTGGTCTGTCTGTCTGACTGTCTGCACCTACAGTGCCCCGACAGGGCCCGACGTGTGAACTGGGGATCTCAGTTCCGGCACTAGCCTGGATAACTAGCAGAGATTAGATAGGTCTGCCTTGACAAGAAGGGGCGTGGGGCGTGCAACACCGAACCAGTCTGGTAGCAGGACGTCACTTTATAGTGTCAGTCAAGATGAGCTGCCCTGCGCGTTGATTGGGCGTATCTCAATCCGATGACTCTGGTCGGGGCTCGAGGGGAGAAGGGCTAACTCGCTCAGGTGCCGCTCGTAGCGTTTTAGGGTATGATTAGGGAGCTGGTCTGTCTGTCTGTCTGTCTGTCTGCATCTACAGTGCCCCGACAGGGCCCGACGTGTGAACTGCGGATCTCAGTTCCGGCACTAGCCTGGATAGCTAGTAGAGATTAGATAGGTCTCCCTTGACAAGAAGGGGCGTGGGGCGTGCAACACCGAACCAGTCTGGTAGCAGGACGTCACTTTATAGTGTCAGCCAAGATGAGCTGCCCTGTGCGTTGATTGGGCGTATCTCAATCCGATGGCTCTCGTCGGGGCTCGAAGGGAGAATGGCTAACTCGCCCAGGTGCCGCTCGCAGCGTTTTAGGTTATGATTAGAGAACTGGTCTGAGTGTCTGCATCTACAGTGCCCCGACAGGACCCAAAGTGTGATCTGCGGATCTCAGTTCCGGCACTAGCCTGGGTAGCTAGTAGAGATTAGATAGGTCTCCCATGACAAGAAGGGGCGTGGGGCGTGCAACACCGAACCAGTCTAGTAGCAGGACATCACTTTATAGTGTCAGCCAAGATGAGCTGCCCTGCGCGTTGATTGGGCGTATCTCAATCCGATGGCTCTGGTCGGGGCTCGAGGGGAGAAGGGCTAACTCGCTCAGGTGCCGCTCGTAGCGTTTTAGGGTATGATTAGGGAGCTGGTCTGTCTGTCTGTCTGTCTGCATCTACAGTGCCCCGACAGGGCCCGACGTGTGAACTGCGGATCTCAGTTCCGGCACTAGCCTGGATAGCTAGTAGAGATTAGATAGGTCTCCCTTGACAAGAAGGGGCGTGGGGCGTGCAACACCGAACCAGTCTGGTAGCAGGACGTCACTTTATAGTGTCAGTCAAGATGAGCTGCCCTGCGCGTTGATTGGGCGTATCTCAATCCGATGGCTCTTTGTCGGGACTCGAAGGGAGAAGGGCTAACTCGCTCAGGTGCCGCTCGTAGCGTTTTAGGGTATGATTAGGGAGCTGGTCTGTCTGTCTGTCTGTCTGCACCTACAGTGCCCCGACAGGGCCCGACGTGTGAACTGCGGATCTCAGTTCCGGCAATAGCCTGTATAGCTAGTAGAGATTAGATAGGTCTCCCTTGACAAGAAGGTACGCGGGGCGTGCAACACCGAACCAGTCTGGTAGCAGGACGTCACTTTATAGTGTCAGCCAAGATGAGCTGCCCTGCACGTTGATTGGGCGTATCTCAATCCGATGGCTCTAGTCGGGGCTCGAGGGGAGAAGGGCTAACTCGCTCAGGTGCCGCTCGTATCGTTTTAGGGTATGATTAGGGAGCTGGTCTGGCTGTCTGTCTGTCTGCACCTACAGTGCCCCGACAGGCCCCGACGTGTGAACTGCGGACCTCAGTTCCGGCACTAGCCTGGATAGCTAGTAGAGATTAGATAGGTCTCCCTTGACAAAAAGGGGCGTGGGGCGTGCAACACCGAACCAGTCTGGAAGCAGGACATCACTTTATAGTGTCAGCCAAGATGAGCTGCCCTGCGCGTTGATTAGACGTATCTCAATCCGATGGCTCTGGTCGGGGCTCGAAGGGAGAACGGCTAACTCGCTCAGGTGCCGCTCGCAGCGTTTTAGTGTATGATTAGAGAGCTGGTCTGTCTGTCTGTCTGTCTGCATCTACAGTGCCCCTACAGGGCCCGACGTGTGATCTGCGGATCTCAGTTCCGGCACTTGCCTGGATAGCTAATAGGTCTCCCTTGACGAGAAGGGGCGTGGGGCGTGCAACACCGAACCAGTCTAGTAGCAGGACATCACTTTATAGTGTCAGCCAAGATGAGCTGCCCTGCGCGTTGATTGGGCGAATCTCAATCCGTTGGCTCTGGTCGGGGTTCGAGGGGAGAAGGGCTAACTCGCTCAGGTGCCGCTCGTCGCGTTTTAGGGTGCGTTTCATTTGCGCTCTCACATGCTTTGAGCGCTCATAAGCATTGCTTAAATCGTTCCCTTTGGCTTTGCAAACGCTCACAAAGCGCCGGCTGACGAAATAGTAACGTCATTATGACGTCATAGTCTTCGCTCACAATCGCTTATTCCATCGAGGTAGAGCAGCAAAAGCGTAAGCGCTTATGTTCCAAATGGAACGTATGAGGAGATCAGCTAATCATAATCAGGTTATAAACAAAAATTACACTTTAGAAATAGCTACAGCAGCTATGATTGAATCAATTTCACTATTGAAGTTATATTTTTGAGGTTATGAATTCGTTGTGCAAACAAAAGTCAAAAGAAACACCTTTGCGTATAACGGCTTAAGCGATTAAACCCCAAAGGAAACAACAGAAAACAGCGCTTGTAAGCGTGAGCGCTTAAAGCGTGTGAGCGCGCAAACGAAACGCACCCTTAGTGTATGATTAGGGAGCTGGTCTGTCTGTCTGTCTGTCTGTCTGCATCTACGGTGCCCCGACAGGGCCCCACGTGTGAACTGAGGATCTCAGTTCCGGCACTAGCCTGGATAACTAGCAGAGATTAGATAGGTCTCCCTTGACAAGAAGGGGCGTGGGGCGTGCAACACCGAACCAGTCTGGTAGCAGGACGTCACTTTATAGTGTCAGTCAAGATGAGCTGCCCTGCGCGTTGATTGGGCGTGCCTCAATCCGATGACTCTGGTCGGGGCTCGAGGGGAGAAGGGCTAACTCGCTCAGGTGCCGCTCGTAGCGTTTTAGGGTATGATTAGGGAGCTGGTCTGTCTGTCTGACTGTCTGCATCTACAGTGCCCCCACAGGGCTCGACGTGTGAACTGCGGATCTCAGTTCCGGCACTAGCCTGGATAGCTAGTAGGTTTCCCTTGACAAGAAGGGGAGTGGGGCGTGCAACACCGAACCAGTCTGGTAGCAGGCCGTCACTTTATAGTGTCAGACAAGATGAGCTGCCTTACGCGTTGATTGGGCGTATCTCATTCCGATGGCTCTGGTCGGGGCTCGAGGGGAGAAGGGCTAACTCGCTCAGGTGCCGCTCGCAGCGTTTTAGGTTATGATTAGAGAACTGGTCTGAGTGTCTGCATCTACAGTGCCCCGACAGGACCCGACGTGTGATCTGCGGATCTCAGTTCCGGCACTAGCCTGGATAGCTAATAGGTCTCCCTTGACAAGAAGGGGCGTGGGGCGTGCAACACCGAACCAGTCTAGTAGCAGGACATCACTTTATAGTGTCAGCCAAGATGAGCTGCCCTGCGCGTTGATTGGGCGTATCTCAATCCGATGGCCCTGGTTGGGGCTCGAGGGGAGAAGGGCTAACTCGCTCAGGTGCCGCTCGTAGCGTTTTAGGGTATCATTAGGGAGCTGGTCTGTCTGTCTGACTGTCTGCATCTACAGTGCCCCGACAGGGCCCGACGTGTGAACTGCGGATCTCAGTTCCGGCACTAGCCTGGATAGCTAGTAGAGATTAGATAGGACTCCCTTGACAAAAAGGAGCGTGGGGCGTGCAACACCGAACCAGTCTGGTAGCATGACGTCACTTTATATTGTCAGTCAAGATGAGCTGCCCTGCGCGTTGATTGGGCGTATCTCAATCCGATGGCTCTGGTCGGGGCTCGAGGGGAGAAGGGCTAACTCGCTCAGGTGCCGCTCGTAGCGTTTTAGGGTATGATTAGGGAGCTGGTCTGTCTGTCTGACTGTCTGCATCTACAGTGCCCCGACAGGGCCCGACGTGTGAACTGCGGATGTCAGTTCCGGCACTAGCCTTGATAGCTAATAGGTCTCCCTTGACAAGAAGGGTCGTGGGGCGTGCAACACCGAACCAGTCTGGTAGCAGGCCGTCACTTTATAGTGTCAGCCAAAATTAGCTGCCCTGCGCGTTGATTGGGCGTATCTCAATCCTATGGCTCTAGTCGGGGCACGAGGGAGAAGGGCTAACTCGCTCAGGTGCCGCTCGTAGCGTTTTAGGGTATGATTAGGGAGGTAGCCTGTCTGTCTGTCTGTCTGCATCTTCAGTGCCCAAACAGGGCCCGACGTGTGAACTTCGGATCTCAGTTCCGGCACTAGCCTGGATAGCTAGTAATAGATAATCTCTACAGATTAGATAGGTCTCCCTTGACACGAAGGGGCGTGGGACGTGCAAAACCGCACCAGTCTGGAAGCAGGACATCACTTTATAGTGTCAGCCAAGATGAGCTGCCCTGCGCGTTGATTGGGCGTATCTCAATCAGATGGCTCTGGTCGGGGCTCGAGGGGAGAAGGGCTAACTCGCTCAGGTGCCGCTCGTAGCGTTTTAGGGTATGATTAGGGAGATGGTCTGTCTGTCTGACTGTCTGCATCTACAGTGCCCCGACAGGGCCCGACGTGTGAACTGCGGATCTCAGTTCCGGCACTAGCCTGGATAGCTAGTAGAGAATAGATAGGTCTCTCTTGACAAGAAGGTACGCGGGGCGTGCAACACCGAACCAGTCTGGTAGCAGGACGTCACTTTATAGTGTCAGTCAAGATGAGCTGCCCTGCGCGTTGATTGGGCGTATCTCAATCCGATGGCTCTGGTCGGGGCTCGAGGGGAGAAGGGCTAACTCGCTCAGGTGCCGCTCGTATCGTTTTAGGGTATGATTAGGGAGCTGGTCTGTCTGTCTGTCTGTCTGCACCTACAGTGCCCCGACAGGCCCCGACGTGTGAACTGCGGACCTCAGTTCCGGCACTAGCCTGGATAGCTAGTAGAGATTAGATAGGTCTCCCTTGACAAGAAGGTACGCGGGGCGTGCAACACCGAACCAGTCTGGTAGCAGGACGTCACTTTATAGTGTCAGCCAAGATGAGCTGCCCTGCACGTTGATTGGGCGTATCTCAATCCGATGGCTCTAGTCGGGGCTCGAGGGGAGAAGGGCTAACTCGCTCAGGTGCCGCTCGCAGCGTTTTAGTGTATGATTAGAGAGCTGGTCTGTCTGTCTGTCTGTCTGCATCTACAGTGCCCCCACAGGGCTAGACGTGTGAACTGCGGATCTCAGTTCCGGCAATAGCCTGTATAGCTAGTAGAGATTAGATAGGTCTCCCTTGACAAGAAGGGGCGTGGGGCGTGCAACACCGAACCAGTCTGGTAGCAGGACATCACTTTATAGTGTCAGCCAAGATGAGCTGCCCTGCGCGTTGATTGGGCGTATCTCAATCCGATGGCTCTGGTCGGGGCTCGAGGGGAGAAGGGCTAACTCGCTCAGGTGCCTCTCGTCGCGTTTTAGTGTATGATTAGGGAGCTGGTCTGTCTGTCTGCATCTACAGTGCCCCGACAGGGCCCGACGTGTGAACTGCGGATCTCAGTTCCGGCACTAGCCTGGATAGCTAGTAGAGATTAGATAGGTCTCCCATGACAAGAAGGGGCGTGCAACAACGAACCAGTCAGTTAGCAGGACGTCACTTTATAGTGTCAGACAAGATGAGCTGCCCTGCGCGTTGATTGGGCGTATCTCAATCCGATGGCTCTAGTCGGGGCTCGAGGGGAGAAGGGCTAACTCGCTCAGGTGCCGCTCGTATCGTTTTAGGGTATGATTAGGGAGCTGGTCTGTCTGTCTGTCTGTCTGCACCTACAGTGCCCCGACAGGCCCCGACGTGTGAACTGCGGACCTCAGTTCCGGCACTAGCCTGGATAGCTAGTAGAGATTAGATAGGTCTCCCTTGACAAAAAGGGGCGTGGGGCGTGCAACACCGAACCAGTCTGGAAGCAGGACATCACTTTATAGTGTCAGTCAAGATGAGCTGCCCTGCGCGTTGATTGGGCGTATCTCAATACGATGGCTCTGGTCGGGGCTCGAAGGGAGAACGGCTAACTCGCTCAGGTGCCGCTCGCAGCGTTTTAGTGTATGATTAGAGAGCTGGTCTGTCTGTCTGTCTGTCTGCATCTACAGTGCCCCGACAGGGCCCGACGTGTGATCTGCGGATCTCAGTTCCGGCACTTGCCTGGATAGCTAATAGGTCTCCCTTGACGAGAAGGGGCGTGGGGGGTGCAACACCGAACCAGTCTAGTAGCAGGACATCACTTTATAGTGTCAGCCAAGATGAGCTGCCCTGCGCGTTGATTGGGCGAATCTCAATCCGTTGGCTCTGGTCGGGGTTCGAGGGGAGCAGGGCTAACTCGCTCAGGTGCCGCTCGTCGCGTTTTAGTGTATGATTAGGGAGCTGGTCTGTCTGTCTGTCTGTCTGTCTGCATCTACAGTGCCCCGACAGGGCCCGACGTGTGAACTGCGGATCTCAGTTCCGGCACTAGCCTGGATAGCTAGTAGAGATTAGAAAGGTCTCCCTTGACAAGAAAAGGGCGTGGGGCGTGCAACACCGAACCAGTCTGGTAGCAGGCTGTCACTTTATAGTGTCAGCCAAGATTAGCTGCCCTGAGCGTTGACTGGGCGTATCTCAATCCTATGGCTCTAGTCGGGGCTCGAGGGGAGAAGGGCTAACTCGCTCAGGTGCCGCTCGTAGCGTTTTAGGGTATGATTAGGGAGCTGGTCTGTCTGTCTGACTGTCTGCATCTACAGTGCCCCGACAGGGCCCGACGTGTGAACTGCGGATCTCAGTTCCGGCACTAGCCTGGATAGCTAGTAGAGATTAGATAGGTCTCCCTTGACAAGAAGGGGCGTGGGGCGTGCAACACCGAACCAGTCTGGTAGCAGGACGTCACTTTATAGTGTCAGCCAAGATGAGCTGCCCTGCGCGTTGATTGGGCGTATCTCAATCCGATGGCTCTGGTCGGGGCTCGAGGGGAGAAGGGCTAACTCGCTCAGGTGCCGCTCGTAGCGTTTTAGGGTATGATTAGGGAGCTGGTCTGTCTGTCTGACTGTCTGCATCTACAGTGCCCCGACAGGGCCCGACGTGTGAACTGCGGATCTCAGTTCCGGCACTAGCCTGGATAGCTAGTAGAGATTAGATAGGTCTCCCTTGACAAGAAGGGGCGTGGGGCGTGTAACACCGAACCAGTCTGGTAGCAGGACGTCACTTTATAGTGTCAGCCAAGATGAGCTGCCCTGCGCGTTGATTGGGCGTATCTCAATCCGATGGATCTAGTCGGGGCCCGAGCGGTGAAGGGCTAACTCCTCTGGAGTGGAGCGAGCAGAGGGGACCTCCGCCTGTCGAATGGGTTGGATTCACTGGGGCAGTGGTTGCTGGTCCACATGCTAGGGCTAGGGATGATGTCCACCCCATCCCGACGTGTGAACTGCGAATCGCATTTCCGGCACTAGCCTGGATAGCTATCTCTACTAGCTAGTAGAGATTAGATAGGTCTCCCTTGAACGGAAGGGGCGAGGGGCGTGCAACCAAGAACCAGCCTGGTGCAGGACGACACTTTATATTGTCAGCCAAGATGGGCTGCCCTGCAGGTTGATTGGGCGTATCTCAATCCGATGGCTCTGGTCGGGGCCCGGGCGGAGAAGGGGTAACTCCTCTGGAGTGGAGCGAGCAGAAGGGACCTCCGCCGCTCGACTGGGTTGGATTCACGGGGGCAGTGGTTGCTGGCCGGCATGCAAGGACTAGTGATGACGTGTGAACTACTTATTTCAGTTCCATCAGCCTGGATAGCTATCTCTACTAGCTAGTGGAGATTAGCTAGGTCTCCTTGACCGGAAGGCGCGAGGGGCGTGCAACCCCGAACAAGTCTGAAGCAGGACGTCACTTTATAGTGTCAGCCAAGATGAGCTGCCCTGCGCGTTGATTGGGCGTATCCCAATCCGATGGCTCTGGTCGGGCCTCGAGGGGAGAAGGCCTAACTCGCCCAGGTGCCGCTCGCAGCGTTTTATGGTATGATTAGGAAGCTGTTCTGACTGTCTGCATCTACAGTGCCCCGACGTGTGATCAGCGGATCTCAGTTCCGGCACTAGCCTGGATAGCTAGTTGAGATTAGATAGGTCTGCCTTGACAAGAAGGGACGTGGGGCGTGCAACACCGAACTAGTCAGGTGGCAGGACGTCACTTTATAGTGTCAGCTAAGATGAGCTGCCCTGCGCGTTGATTGGGCGTATCTCAATCCGATGGCTCTGGTCGGGGCCTGGGCGGAGAAGGGGTAACTCCTCTGGAGTGGAGCGAGCAGAGGGGACCTCCGCTGGTCGACTGGGTTGGATTCACGGGGGCAGTGGTTGCTGGCTGGCATGCAAGGACTAGTGATGACGTGTGAACTGCTTATTTCAGTTCCATCACTAGCCTGGATAGCTGTCTCTACTAGCTAGTAGAGATTAGCTAGGTCTCCTTGACCGGAAGGCGCGAGGTCGTGCAACCCCGAACCAGTCTGATGCAGGACGACACTTTATAGTGTCAGCCAAGATGGGCTGCTCTGCGCGTTGATTGGGCGTATATCAATCCTTTTTTTTTTTTTTTTTTTTTTTTTATAGGTTTAGAGAATCTTCTAAAGATACCTCCGGATATATCTACCCCGGAGGCATGTTGGATTCACCCCGACATTTCTGTACGAGGCGCCTACCAACTAAACTCCTTTCCTCTTTCTCCACTCTGCACGGCGGGTACCACCCTTCGGCATTTCTTCCGCCGTGCATGTTGCCTCCTATCCTGTTCATCCTCTTCTTTCTCCTCTTCTCCCATCCTCTTCATCTTCGGCCTTCTTCCCTATCCTCTTCGTCTTCTGTCCCATCCTCTTCGTCTTCTATCCCATCCTCTTCGTCTTCTATCCCATCTTCTTCACCTTCTGCCCTTCCTCCTCGCCTGCCTCCTCAGTTCAGTCTTTCCTGTTTTTTTCGTCCACATCTCACCCCTCATCTGTTCCTCTCCTCCTGTGTTCATCCTCGCATTTGCTTTTCATAATTCCTCTCAACATGCCAGTTATGACATCCCATTCTAATTCTCCTTTCAAGAGCTCATCAGCCACGTTTTCTTTGGTGACTGCTTTTCTCAGTTGTAGCTGCGCCGTCAGCCGTATCGCTTCCCACCGTGGGCACCAAAATAACGTGTGCTCCGGCGTATCTATTTGTTCATTGCAGTACCAACATGTATCCGTGTCCAGTCTCTTAATCTCCTTGAGGTACTTCCCGTATGCACCGTGGCCCGTCAGCGCCTGGGTGACGTAATAGTCCACCTCCCCATCTTTGCTACACCATTTCTCCACGTCCTTTATAAAGACCTTGGCCCAGCCATTATATTGGTTCCATCTTTCTTGCCATTTCGCATATAGCTCTTTCCTGGCCAAAGTCTTTATCTCATGTCCCTCCTCATAAATCCTCTTCCTCTCCTCGATCTGTAGCTTGATGGGGGGGATACCCGCTATCACCAGGACAGCCTCTGTTGCGACCGTCCTGTACGCCGACGCCACCCTCACTGCCGCCAACCTGTTTACCCTTTCTAACATTATTGTGTGGCTTGCATACTTTGTAGCCCTCTCCCAGATCGGTGCAGCATATAATATAATTGAGGAGACCACTGCTGCCAACAGTTTCCTCTTCTTAGGCTTCGGACCTCCTACATTCGGCATTAACCTGGCCAGGGCCGTATAGGCTTTGTGGGCCCTCGTGGCAGTTTCCCTGACATGAGTAGTCATCCTCCAGTCTCTGTCTAAGTGCACTCCTAGGTATCTAACCTGCTTGGAGAATGCTACCTCGGCGCCATCGAGTTTCACGCTCATGTGTGCCAGGTTTCTTTTGCCTGCCAGTATGACTACCTCAGTCTTCCCGCTCGCTAGGGCCAATCTCATCTGCTCTAGCTCCTGCTGAATTTTTTCCAGTGCTAGTCCTGCTCTCTCCTCCAGCAGGCCTGTCGTCCTGGCAGACACTACCACGGCCAGGTCGTCCGCGTAGGCTATGGTGGTCGCACCTTGTCCTATATCCAATTCGAGGATCCTGTTATACATGACGTTCCACAGCGTCGGTCCAAGCACGGATCCCTGAGGAACTCCGCAAGTTAGGCCGACACGCATCCCGTCTTCGGTCATCACTACCCTGTCCGTGAGATAGGAACCGATTATACTCTTTAGCCCTTCGCTTAGTCGGTATCTTTGAAGGGCAGCCATGATTTGCCTCCATGAGGCCGTGTTGAAGGCGTTCCTCACGTCCAGCGCTATCAATATACAGTAATGCCTATTCTTGTCAGCCATCCTTCTCAGTCCGTCGACGATCCCTTGCACTTGGCTAAGCGCGCTGATCGTCGACCTTCCAGTCCGGAACCCGTGCTGTCCGTCGTGCAGGACGCCTTTTTCCTCCAGCTCGTCATTCAATCGGAACCTGACGAGCGTCTCCAGGACATTGCCAAGAACGTCAATCAGGCAAATTGGTCTATATGTGGTCTCCTCCTGGGGCTGTTTTTGCGCTTTTCTATTAAAACCAGGATTTGCCCCTATTGCGGCCTTCACCACCTCAGGTGGGAGGTGGTCGGGCCCCGGCGCCTTAGCAGGTTTGATTCTTTTCGCCGCTCTAACTAACTCCTCTTCCGTAAAGGGGGGCACTTCCTGTGGGTTCGGCTTCCTTCTTATCACCCATTTCTTCTCTTCAACCTCGGGGAACAATTTCCTAGCTTGGTTACGTCTTTCTTCCGGGCTAACCCTCGCCGCACCGCTCAGAGAGAGCTTGTGGGTGACAATTTTGTATGCTTTACCCCACACGTCATCGTTTATTTGATTCCTTAGCTCGGCCCAGCATATAGCCTTCCGCTTTCTAATGGCTTTCTTGAATGCCTGTTTGGCGGTCTTATATTGGTCCCACAACAGAGTGCGCATCTCGTTGTTAACTCGGCGCGCTCTCGTGGCCCTCCTCCTCAGGGCCACGCATTCTCTGCGCATATCTGCCATAGTTCCGTCCCACCAGTATGCTGGGACTCTTCTAGTGCCACGCCCTTTCTTCAGGAGATATTTGTTGCACAGGCCTCTTAGAGCCTTGATCAAACCATTTGCATCTTTGATGCTATCAGGGTTCCGTTGCCGAAATTCTGCTGTCAGGAGCTCAATTCCAACCGGGGTTACCTTCCACCCGTGCGAATCCGGTGCTCTTTTTCGCTGTGCTGTTATCTCAATGGTATACGTCAGCATTCTGTGGTCGCTGAGATTTTCCTCCTCTTCGACGACCTTCCAATTCCTGACTCTTCCAGCCATTCCTGTTGAGGCAATCGTCAGATCAATGTGGGACGATCCTCTAGCATTAAGAAACGTGGGGACTTCCCCAGTATTGAGTAGGACCAGATCGTTAGAATTGATCCACTCCTCCAGGATCCGTCCCCTTTCGTTAGTGGCATTATTTGCGACGCATGTCATTTTGGCGTTGAAATCGCCCACCACCAAGAAGTCTCCCTTTCTACTAAGCATATGCCTCTCCAATGTGGCCAGGAGGTCCTTAAATTCATCATTGGTTTTATCCGGGGAAAAATAGACATTGTAAACAGGACAGCACAAACATTTATAATAAATAGAATATATACGTAAATAAATAAAACCATTATATTTATCACAGACTTCAAGACTAAAATTGCTGTTCAATAGAACAAAAATATCACATTTCTTATCACAGAGCAAATTTTGAACCCTTCTGAGACTAGGCTCTTGGCCCAAGACGATATCTACATGATTCTCATACACTGTCTGCCTCATCAGATCCAGAGCCTCCGGGTGCCGGTCGGTGTTGATCTGGAGGACTCTGATTCCTACAGAAGGATTCTCGGTTCTGTTAACCATTCTCATAGAGGACCTACCTGCCATCGTTTATTGCTTCGGCAACAGGGGTCTTCAGCTTGGGACCTGCCGTTCCTGTACTTGGGCCCCCAGTGGTAGAGCTTTTGGTCGTGACCATGGGTACCTCTCTGACCCTAGCAGGACCTCTTACTCCTGCCCCATTCCTCTTCGCCTTTTTCAAGGCCTCCTTAAAGCTCGGGCACGCCCCACTACCAGCCCTATGCCCCTTGGTATCACACAGGGGGCAAGCAGGCTCGTCGGTACAGTCTTTACTGACATGTCCCGTCTGGCTACAGTTATGGCAACAGCCGGCCCTGGATGGACCTTCACATTCATCCGTCCGATGTTGATAGGACCAGCACTTCCCGCAGCGCGGAACACGAACCCTCGCCTCCACGCGGCAGGGGACTAGACCCACCATAATCTCCTTTTCTTGGACCAGTCTTTCAGCATCTTTCATTGGCAACACTATCGTTACTGCCTGCATTGGGCCTAAGCCGGCCGACTTTAATCGACCCATCAATTGGCTTTCCCAAGGCTTCCTGTATCGCCTCCTCAACCTCCTGCTTCTCTGCCAAGGCATCCAGGCCTCTTATATGTATTGTTTCGAACCTGCCTGCTTCCCCTAATTTAGTAATCGCTTTCGGAGTAACCTTTTCCGCAATTTTGCTCCTTAAACTTTCTAAAGCCGCTTGGTCCTTTTGAACCGTGATAAGCAACTTCCCATCACGGGTACTCCTTAGGCCTTTAACCGCCTTTGCGGTGGGATCGCCCTTAATTGCCGCCTTTATAATACCCAGTGTTTCCGAGTATTTTTTGCCTTCATTATCCACCACCAGGGCATAGGTCTTCTTCTGCTTGCTGGCTTTGTCATTCTCTCCTTTGCGATCCGTATGGATGGTAACCCTCTTGCCCGTTTTGTGAAAGACGCATTCGACAAGTCGGCGGAATCTGTTCACATCCATGGCTTTGAAATGACACATGGCGATGTTCCTTTCATTCTCAGTTTCACGCTTCAACATCTGCAAACTATCCCACAACGTGCTATCCTTAGATTCGACCACCATCTTCACTGCCTTTCCGTTGACCCAGTCTATACCCTCACTGTTTTTTATCCTGGTCTTCTGTTCGAGCACCTCGAAGTTTCCCTTGGCCTCAGCCAACTCAGGGAATCTTTCCCGATACAGCTTCTGGGCATCACTGCGTAGGGTAGGATCGGAATCGTCCGTTAGAATGGCATGTACCGCCTCCGGGTATATGTCCACCCTTTCCCGACGTGTGAACTGCGGATCTCAGTTCCGGCACTAGCCTGGATAGCTAGTAGAGATTAGATAGGTCTCCCTTGACAAGAAGGGTCGTGGGGCGTGCAACACCGAACCAGTCTGGTAGCAGGCTGTCACTTTATAGTGTCAGCTAAGATTAGCTGCCCTGAGCGTTGATTGGGCGTATCTCAATCCTATGGCTCTAGTCGGGGCACGAGGGGAGAAGGGCTAACCCGCTCAGGTGCCGCTCGTCGCGTTTTAGTGTATGATTAGGGAGCTGGTCTGTCTGTCTGTCTGTCTGTCTGCATCTACAGTGCCCCGACAGGGCCCGACGCGTGAACTGCGGATCTCAGTTCCGGCACCAGCCTGGATAGCTAGTAGAGATTAGGTAGGTCTGCCTTGACAAGAAAAGGGCGAGGGTCGTGCAACACCGAACCAGTCTGGTAGCAGGGCGTCACTTTTTGTGTCAGCCAAGATGAGCTGCCCTGCGGGCTAACTCGCTCAGGTGCCGCTTGCAGTGTTTTAGGGTATGATTAGGGAGCTGGTATGACTGTCTGCATCTACAGTGCCCCGACAGGGCCCGACGTGTGATCTGCGGATCTCAGTTCCGGCACTAGCCTGGATAGCTAATAGGTCTCCCTTGACAAGAAGGGGCGTGGGGCGTGCAACACCGAACCAGTCTGGTAGCAGGACGTCACTTTATAGTGTCAGCCAAGATGAGCTGCCCTGCGCGTTGATTGGGCGTATCTCAATCCGATGGCTCTGGTCGGGGCTCGAGGGGAGAAGGGCTAACTCGCTCAGGTGCCGCTTGCAGTGTTTTAGGGTATGATTAGGGAGCTGGTATGACTGTCTGCATCTACAGTGCCCCGACAGGGCCCGACGTGTGATCTGCGGATCTCAGTTCCGGCACTAGCCTGGATAGCTAGTAGAGATTAGATAGGTCTCCCATGACAAGAAGGGGCGTGCAACAACGAACCAGTCAGTTAGCAGGACGTCACTTTATAGTGTCAGCCAAGGTGAGCTACCCTGCGTGTTGATTGGGCGTATCTCAATCCTATGGCTCTGGTCGGGGCTCGAGGGGAGATGGGCTAACTTGCTCAGGTACCGCTCGTAGCGTTTTAGGATATTATTAGGAACTGGTCTGTCTGTCTGTCTGCATCTACAGTGCCCCGACAGGGCCCGACGTGTGAACTGCGGATCTCAGTTCCGGCACTAGCCTGGATAGCTAATAGGTCTCCCTTGACAAGAAGGGGCGTGGGGCGTGCAACACCGAACCAGTCTGGTAGCAGGACGTCACTTTATAGTGTCAGTCAAGATGAGCTGCCCTGCGCGTTGATTGGGCGTATCTCAATCCGATGGCCCTGGTCGGGGCTCGATTTGAGAAGGGCTAACTCGCTCAGGCTGACAAAAAGGGGCGTGGGGCGTGCAACACCGAACCAGTCTGGTAGCAGGACGTCATTTATAGTGTCAGCCAAGATGAGCTGCCCTGCGCGTTGTTTGGGTGTATCTCAATCCGATGGCCCTGGTCGGGGCTCGAGGGGTGAAGGGCTAACTCGCTCAGGTGCCGCTCGTAGCGTTTTAGGGTATGATTAGGGAGCTGGTCTGTCTGTCTGACTGTCTGCATCTACAGTGCCCCGACAGGGCCCGACGTGTGAACTGCGGATCTCAGTTCCGGCACTAGCCTGGATAGCTAGTAGGGATTAGATAGGTCTCCCTTGACAAGAAGGGACGTGGGGCGTGCAACACCGAACCAGTCTGGTAGCAGGACGTCACTTTATAGTGTGAGCCAAGATGAGCTGCCCTGCGCGTTGATTGGGCGTATCTCAATCCGATGGCTCTGGTCGGGACTCGAGGGGAGAAGGGCTAACTTGCTGAGGTACCGCTCGTAGCGTTTTATTGTATGATTAGGGAGCTGGTCTGTCTGTCTGACTGTCTGCATCTACAGTGCTCCGACAGGGCCCGACGTGTGAACTGCGGATCTCAGTTCCGGCACTAGCCTGGATAGCTAGTAGAGATTAGATAGGTCTCCATTTGAAGGAGACATAAAAATAAATATTAAAAGATTCTTGAATAACGTGATATCAGAAAAGGGTGCAATTACGAATGAATTAGTATTGTATGGAATGGAATTAATAAGATAATGTTTGATATAAGTATGCATAAAGCTATTACGGAATAAATTTAAGTTGTTAATTTATTAGTTGGTATGTGTTAATTATTGATATGTAAATATGTTAGTAATAAAATAATTGGATAATATAAATTTGGAAGTTTTTTATTTATTACATTAGAATTATTTAATGTGACTGTTGGATCATATATATAAGGACAAGGTAAAAGAATACTGAAGTAGTGAATAGTTGGTATTTACCGCTGAAGGAGATATAGAAAGATATAAATGCAGTATCGCTTCAAGAGAGATCGCATTTATAAGGGTAAAGTAAAGCAAAAAGGTCGTGGCTTACTTAATACTTTAATTAATAAGCTGCCAATAGAATTACATATACCAGGTTATAACTATTGCGGGCCAGGTACAAAACTTGACCTTCGCCTGAAAAGAGGCGATAGAGGTGTTAATGCATTAGACGAAGCCTGTAAAGATCACGATATTGCATATTCACTAACCAACGAGTTAAAAAAGCGTCACGAGGCTGATAGGAAATTGTACGAGGTGGCAGTGGAAAGAGTTAAGAGCAAACAAGCAGGTGTTGGAGAAAAAGCAGTTGCCGTTTCTGTAGCGGCATTAATAGGCACAAAAAAGAAACTCGGAATGGGAGGTCTAAGAACAAGAAAACATATTAAGAAGCGTCAAAGGCGAGGTGGCAAATTATTATCATTTGCAGCGGCCGTTAAAAAAGCTCGACATGCAATTTCACATGGTGGTAAAAATAATCTCTTAGACAATGTCAAGTTGGCTCGAAGAGTTTTAAAGAAACATCACAAAAGAATAAGACCACCACATCAAAGAGTAATACCAATTCCTAAAAGCGGTGGTTTTCTACCTTTAATTCCATTGTTTGCAGCTTTGGGGGCATTAGGATCCCTTGGGGGAAGAGCAGCTGCAATAGCGAAGGCCGTGAATGATGCAAAATCTGCAAAAGAACAATTGAAGGAGGCAAAGAGGCATAATCGTGCTATGGAAACAAAAGCTGTGGGAAGTGGTTTTTACATTAAACCTTACAAAACTGGTTGTGGCTTGTATTTACCATCCAATTAAAAAAACTGAAAAAATTATCTCGTCATCCATTAACTAATATTGATATAGGTCCGTATTCATAAACAAAACTTACGCTATGCGTTCACTAAAACGTTGTGAATATCTATTTATGTACTGCAAAAATTTCTTTTACGGAAAGTAATTCTTAAACTGTACTTAAATCCCTGTTGGTTGTGCGTCCGCAACGCGTTGAAATGCGTACAGATCATGAATTACTAGCGAATTATTATCGAGCGCATAGCCTAAGTTTTGTTTATGAATACAGGCCATAGTAAAGTACGCTAAAATATGGAAATTACCATGGTTTCGAGGTGTATTTATGAGAGACACATTACCAAAAAAGATATGGAAGCGTGAAAGTGGTATTGTAAATTTAGATAATGAGTCTGGAAAAGGAACGCATTGGGTAACATACTACAAAAGGAACGGCACGATAAAGTATTTTGACAGTTACGGAGATTTACAGCCTCCGCTCCGGTTGAAATAGAGAAATACCTTCGAACGGGTCGAACGGGGTAGGAATTATTACGTACAATTATAATAGATATCAAAAAATAAATTCAGAAAATTGTGGACAATTACGTCTACAATTTTTAAAATCCATGGAAATTAAGCAAGGATTTAGTTGTAGAAGGGCGGGCAACATGGAATCGTCACCGATTTCGTACACATTTACCCTGACGGGTGATGAATCGGTTCCGAGTTGTGATTTTAATCCACCAATATATCTTCGCGAAGATATGGCGTATGAAATGTGCATGTTAAATTTCGAAACGTTTAATGCAATACCTAACATAGACGAAAGCAATAATTTGATACATTATCAAGAAAGTAAAACATTCGCTTTGAAGACCATCGAGATACCTACAGGGACGTATGAACTCGACGATATCAATCAATATTTGCAAGACTATTTACAAAGTAACAATATGACAGACAATATTATTATTCGAGGAAATAACAATACTTTAAAAGCGACCGTTAAGAGCACAGTTAAACTAGATTTTAGTAAACCAAATTCGGTGGGGAGAATGTTGGGCTTTAAACCGAGAATATTACAAGAAGACGTAAATAATGAGGGCGATTATCCCGTAGATATAAACAAAGTGAATGCTATAAGAATAGAGTGTAATTTGACCAGTGGATCCTACAATAACGGACAACCTGGTCACGTTTTGTATCATTTTTTTCCGAACGTACCTCCCGGATTTAAAAAATAGAATCCCCTCTCGAAGCTATTTATCTACCAGTGACCGTGAAGGTGATTTCAAGAGTAGTCATCCGGTTCTTGGATCAAGAGGATCGTTTTGTTAATTTTAGAAACGAGTTGATCACTATAAGACTTCACTTGAGGAGATTTACATAATGATTATTTATGAAAGCGGTCGTTCAACACAAAAAAATTGGAACAGAGTAAGACGTAATGTATTATTTAAACCACGAAAATACGCAGTGTTGGATCGAAAGAAAAAAATTAACTTGAACAGAGAAAATCGATTATTTTTACAAAGTTTAGGTTATAAAGTGTTAATATAGAATAATAGAAGGAAGACGTTTTAAAAGTGGCTCTTAGAGAGAATTGCACTGTAGAAGCGAGATAACCGTGAAAGGGTAAGCATCACACTTACACGTAAATCAATTATCATCTATTCGGAACGAAATGGATATTTTGGGAGTGATTGACAAAATTAAAATGGACACTTCAATAACTAGTGTGGAGTATCATTCACACTTACCATTCGGGTCAATGTCTTTCGATAACAACGATGAAGTTCGAATAGCAGTTCCGGAAATTGACAATTACACTTTACCATGTGAAAGTTATTTGTACGTAGAGGGAAGACTTCGTTTGGCGAGCGATAATACCAAGCACAGTCCTACAGCACAGTTGATAAATAATCCTGTGGCTTATATGTTTAGCGAGATTAGATATCTTCTAAACGGAGTACCGGTGGAAACGTCGGCGTAACTTCAACCTTGAAAGGGTTTTTCTCGTTCACCCCTAACGATACAGTGAAACTGGAAAATGCAGGATGGCTTCAGAAAGGAACAAGCAACGTGCTCGATAAGGGTAATTTCACGGCCAGCGTACCTTTGAAGACATTGTTGGGCTTCGCCGAAGATTATAAAAAGATCATGATGAATATGAGACAGGAATTGGTGTTGATCAGAGCGAACGACGACGTGGACGCGATTATCGAAACCAATCCGGCCGAAAAGGTCAAATTAACAATCGATAAAATAGTGTGGAGGATGCCACATGTGTCAGTAGGCTTGCGGGAACAGTTGTCTTTAACGAGGATAATCGACAGGGATATCGCCATACAAATTCCCTTTAGAAACTGGGAATTACATGAATATTCATCGCTTCCAACTACAACAAATCATTCATGGGCGGTAAAAACAGCTCCCCAGTTAGAGACGCCAAGATATATAATCATCGGTTTTCAAACCAAGAGAAAGGGTGTTGCCGATATGAACATGAGCACGTTCGACGACATTAAGTTGAAATCCTTGACAGTATTTCTGAACGGTGAAAGATATCCATACGATAATTTAGATATCGATTTTGAAAATAATAAATATGCCATCGTTTACGATATGTATTCAAGATTCCAAGAACATTATTACCATCACGGAAGCAGTCAACCTTGGTTCACTCCGAAAGAACTGGTCGCATGTCCGATGATTGGGGTTAACTGTACTTTTCAAAAAGACGCTTTACATAAAAGCGCAGTAGAAATAAGAATCGAGTTCACAACTAAAGAAAACGTCAAGGCCGATACTATCGCTTACTGTTTAATTCTGCATGACAAAGCATTTTCTTATTCACCTCTTACAAAAATCGTGCGTCAGTTGATGTAAACGTTGAAGGGTAATATCATCATAAACAGAGAGGATATAAGCTAAAAGTACTTTGATTTCACACGAAGCAACATCAACTAAACCATGAAGGAGTTCATTATTATCGATATCCAAGGTTTTAAAGTGGAAGACAATCAGTTTATACCAAAAGAGTTGGCTTCTTACGATAGTGCAAATAGACTGAGTCATTTTATATTTCAATCGCCTACCAGTTTGTCATTAGTGCCCAGGAAATATCAGAACGTTGCAAATTGGTTAATGAGCAACCATCATTGCATTAATTGGAATATCGGATTCGTTCCCTTAGCAGAATTCGATGCAATCATCGCTTCTTTGTGCTGTACAGTCAAAGTTGTTTACGTGAAAGGAATAGAGAAGACATTGTTTCTACGAGGAATTCTCACGCGAGGTAAATGTGTGATACCCGTAATGGACTTAAACGAAATTTACGGAAACATACAAAAGTTGCAAAAATCGGAACCGAGGTGTCCATTTCGTTTACAAAGAAATTGCATGTGTGCCCTAACCAACGTGTACGATTTATATAGATTTGTTCAAACAAAGTTACAAAAACGAATTTCTTCAAGAAGCATTTGCGATATATTATGAGGGAACTTCGGTTCCATAATTAGTGTAAGAAAAGTTCATCTTCGCGATGGATTTGTTATGCCGTCTGTTTTGCAAGCAAATTATAAAGCACACTGTAGATAAAGTTGGTGAAGTAATTGATAAATACGAAAAAGATGGTTCGTTTAGTGGTATAGAAGACAAGGACTTGATCTATTTCCCAAAAACGTACCTCTCTCAAAGAGTTAGGGCCGTTGATCTGGAGTTTGTATGGATTAGATTGCCAGATAATTACAAAAAAGATAAGTATTTACAAAACTACAGAATTTGTCAAAATCATTGGAACCATATCGAAGCTGCTGTAGATGAAATAGATGGTCCCCCCCCGCGCAAGAAGAACTGCCACTTATGTATTTATTCTTAAGTGTTGTTATTTAATTATGAAACAATAAAATAAATCTGAACGGATACGTTATATTATTTGATATCGGTAATAACGTGCGCTATTCAAGTGTTTGAATGTAATGTCAGAGAACTCGGCGAGCAACGCTCGTGGAGCGGATGCGTTCACGGGTGTGGCCATTTTAAACTTTAACTATTAGACTTTTGTTTAATTGCTTCAAATAAAGTCATTTGTAAAAGGGTTAAAATATATTAAATGAAGAAACTTAAAAACACGCTACGATTGTCACGTAAATTACACTGGAACTGTCCCATATTGAGCCGTAAAAATTGTAAATTTAATGCAATTAGTTTTCTCCCAGTACGATGCGAAATATTTATAATAAAAAGCAGTTACCAAATTAAAATCTTGAAGTTACGGCTGTAACGACTGACTATAAATGTAATTTGGCACCAAACAATCTCCTTACATAGTGAACGAAAGTAAAATTCCACACCCTCCTTCAAGGCGTTCACCTTGCTTTCCAAAACTCTCACTTGCTATATAAGCGAAATTCGTACCGTAAGAACTTATACTCGTGTTAAAGTCTATAACACATCGTATCGTCAAGATTTTAATTTGGTAAGTGCCTTTTCCTTATAAATATTTCGCATTATACACGGAGAAAAATAATTGTATTAAATTAATCATTTTTACGGTTAAATATTATCAACGAGTGCATTTATTTGAATAGAAAATTTGTAATTTGGATCCGTGGTACATGTTGAATTTAAATTATTGTAGTTTAATTCAATTCATTAAATTCGTAGGTCGTATTTAACCAGATTTTCTCTCCGTGTATGTTCATTCCCAATTTCTTATGTTCATTCCTAATTATAAATTATCATATTTTTTATAAATAAATATTTTATTAGAAGTATTTATTTTTACTTTAAATAACAACTGTTGTTAACAATTGAAACATACTAATAGAATCGTGCAAACTAGAAACAATAAAAGCTTTCTTTCTGAAGCTTTCTGAATTATGCAGTTTAAACAGAGTCTACAATTACCTGTACAAAACTTCGATGATGCAATTGTAAATGAAACCTTTACACGTCATAGCAACCTTTTCGGCGGATCAAGTAAACGTGCAATTATCAGCGGACCTTCGTGAACGGGGAAAAGTAATGCCCTATTGTCATTATTAATGCATCCGAATGGGTTACGTTTCAAAAATTTATACATTTGCTGTAAAACCTTATCTCAAGAAAAGTATAACTTTCTTAGACACTTGCTGCCAACAGTGCCGGAGATAGGTTACTTTGAAATTTCTGATACCGATAAGATGGTATCCCCTACAAATGTAAAAGAATATTCAGTTGTTGTTTTTGATGATGTTCAATGTACTATACAAAATGTAATTAAATTTCTTAGTGTTATTTCGGCAAGATTCTACAAATCTAAAACATGTATTTGATGACCATGTGTATGGAGACATGACCTTTGACCAGTTTCGTGATATATGCTACGCTTGTTGGAAGGAACCGTTTGGTTTTTTAGTTATTGATACTGACTGTACTATCAACGGAGGTAGATATCGTAAAGGATTCGACAATTATATAAACCTTTAAAACCACTACATTTTAACATTGTTCTTCAGTGTTGTGTAAGGCGTTAAAGGAAACGGATGCGCTATGAGTAATAAACTTAAAGCTGAATTAACTAATGCACGTGAAAGTTTGCGTACTAAATTAAAAATACTTAAATCCGATATCGAACGATCAAAACATCATATTGAGCAATGAAGAAAATACCTTCAGGCGACTTATTCACCTATTGTGGAACCACTAAGAGATATTGTCAATAAGCTAGATGTTGTTCGCAGTATTTTACCTACAAAAGAAGAGCAACAATCGTACGAAGCCAGTGAAAAAGGCTTTAAAGGGGACCCGAAAAGTTCTTTCATACGAAAAAGACCTCTTTATAAATTAAAATCTGATCCTTCATCACAAATTACATGGTCAGAAAAGCATGATGTGAGTACTTCAACACCAGTTGGTCGTGAAATTGGAAAGAAACAACCTTCCATCTTAGAAGAAGAAGAAATTCACGACATCTCTCGTGGAGAACCTGAATCTCCACCATCAAAATCTGCTTATGAAGAAGCTGAAGAGTTTCATACAGATAGCAGCAGTGTCCCTTTAGACGAATCCGAAGCTCATGCTCGTACTCTTTTACAAGAACGGAAATCAATACTACAATCTAAATTACAATCCCCAGAGGTACAGGCTGCTTTACAACAAATTGATCCGTTACCACGTGATTATATTACACGATTTAATGAAAGTGAATTTGACACCAAAGAAAACATGATGGGAAATTGTTTATTGGTGCCGCGGAAGTTGCGTTTGATGGTCGTGATCTTGTAATAGGAGACTTAACATATAAAGGTACAAAAGGTTTATATGAACTGATTTTTAAGAAAGCTCCTGAGAAATTTACATTTCATGATGTACGTGACTATAGAGATATATTGAGAAGAACTCATGCATTTAAAGTAAATTATAATCCTTCTGGCCGAATATCTGCAAGTAAAGGATATAAGTATACACATATTATAAAACCAATAATGCAGGGAAAACCACCAAACCTTTGGTGGGCTCGAAGCTGGAAAACAGGTGGAGCTTTAGAAAAAGAATTTATACCTAACAGTTGTACACAGTATCAATACTGGGATAATGCTAATGAATTAGTAGAACGATTACGTTTATTGAAAGCATCAGAATCTGCAGGTCATACAGGACATACCAATGAGATTATAGCTATTATCGAAGAATTGAAAGAAGCCAACATTATTTCGTAAATTTTAAGTATTTAGCTGGATGATATCGAGGTCATTCTTCAGTTTCACATCTGTGTTGGTCAGTTCACGATGACCATTGATAAGTTTGGAAGGCACATTACTAAACAATTCTCAAGCATATTGTTTCTAGACAATTATTTTACGAAACATTATTAGACTTTCGAAGTGACGAGTTAAATGCCCAAGGCAAATTTATTCTTTCAAATAGAGGTAACCGAACGACGTATACGATTCAAGAAACTTGCGTGGTTAAAAAAGTAATTTTTCATAAACCTAGGAACAGGAAAGTATATATCAACGGTATAGATTGTACTGATACTTTAATTGGAAGAACGTTGAATGTGGGAGTTAAACTCTCGTTTTCTTGCACAGCTGTAGTTTGTGCAACTACATTATTTGTTGAATTCATTATAAGCAAACGAGTTCTAACTGAAAATGTCTAATTTATCATCGAGTGTAAAACGTGATGTTGTCGATGAACTGCACAAACCAGCAAGGAAAAACTTTCGCCGTCGTCGATTTATAATAAAAGGTCTCAGAGATCTCTTCCAAGCAGATTTAATTGAAATGCTTCCTTATTCAAAGATAAACAAAGGATACAAGTACATTCTAGCTGTGATCAATACATTTTCTAAATTTGCTTGGGGAATAGCATTAAAAAACAAGACAGGTAAAGAAGTAACCAAAGCTTTTCAAACAATCTTATCTGAAGGTAGAAATTCTATACCGAGAAATCTGCAAACAGATAACGGAAAGGAGTTTTACAATGCAGACTTTCAAGATTTAATGAAGAAGTATAGAATTAATCACTACAGCACATATTCTAATTTAAGAAGTTCGATAGTTGAACGCTTTAATAGAACATTAAAACAAAATATGTGGAAAGAATTTAGCATGCAAGGAAATTTCAGCTTGTTCAAGTTATTACCACAACTAATCGAAGAATACAATAACACAGTTCACAGTACAACGGGTTACAAACCTAGTAAGATAAATCAAAGAAATGCGAAAATTATTTTACAGTCCGTCTACAACAATATTAAAATTGTGGATCCAAGAAGTGTAAAATTTAAAGTTGGAGATCATGTGCGCATCAGCAAATATCGGCAAGCATTTGCGAAAATGTACACTCCAAATTGGTCTAACGAAATATTTACAATTTCATCAGTGCAGAATACTAATCCCCGAACATACCTAATTAAAGACGCTGACGGTGAAAGTATACTTGGTGGGTTTTATGAGTACGAGTTACAAAAAGTGAAACATCCAGATGTATATTTAATTAATGTGCTGAGAAAAAAAAGGTAATAAAGCACTAATTAGTTATTTAGGATTAAGTTCTAAACATAATGCATGGATACCAAAACGCAATGTTTTATGAAACATTTTTATTGACTACATTTGCAAACATACAATAAATACATTTCAGAATTTTTCTTGTACAACATTTTTTATTTCCCATCTTACAATTAGTCTACATAACATTTCAAGCAATTTTCTCCAATTCTTTCTCCAACTCCCGAATTAATTCTTTTAATTTTTTATCTCTCTCTAATTCAGTTATTTTATGGTGTTCCCATGCCAGAGTGTGAATTTTATCGTCTAAAATATACCGTTTGTCTCTTTTGAAGATAATGCAATTTTATTTTTTAACTCGGTGTACACCATATGAAAATCGGAATGAAATACATACATTTTTTTATAAATGAAACCATCTTGTTCAATGATTTTTTTTATAATCATTTACAATTAAATGTTTATCTATGACATATTTCTTAACACCTTTCGCTTTCTTCCTACATTTTGAAATAAGTTTTACACAGTAAGCTTTTGCACCTGTACCTATGAACGATTCTATTATTTGTCCTGCATATTCATCTTTGAAATGTCCAATAACTGATTCCGTTTGAGGCATTTCATGCATGTTATTTTTTAGATAATTTGAAGTGTCAAATTTATATAAATTTTGCTTCATATCTTCATATACGTTGTTAGTATTAATGGTCAGTATTAAACTATCTGTATCGGTATATAACAAGGCTGCTTGCTTATTATATTTTCGCTTTATGAAATTGTAATAAAAATCGTCTTTGAAATTTCCAAGACACAAAATCCTACATATAAAGGTTTATTATAATTTACTTGTACTTTGGATAATTCTATTGCAACCAAGTGGTCACTAAAAATTTTGCTCGATTTGTAGTTCGGTTTTGCAATCAATGTATCAGCTCCAGGTCTTCGATTATGAGTTTCCCAGTGAGTTGCCAATTTAATATCAACACGATTCTCAACATTTTCCATAGTCTTACCGAAAACGCTGTTGTTTAATAACTTGTAAAAATTCTTTTCAAATTCGTTTTTAGCTTCAGCACGTTTCTGCGAATTAAAATCGATATATCTTTTTAACCAACGAGATTGATTAAATTTCATTGCTCTATGAATTCGAACTAATATTAAACCATGTTCCAAACACTGTTTTAGACTTAAATAGTGAACTATGTATTTGGTTTTGTTATACAGATTTGGAATAAGTTTACCGTGGTGGAATTATATTTTCTGGACAAAAAGGGAAATCATTGTGGTTTTCATGTAAATGGGTAGGATATTCTAAATCAACTTCGAATACGTATCCAACATCCGAATCTTCTTCTAACTCTAAAATATTAAGATTATTAATTGGCTCTGGGCTTAACCAAGTAAATCCTCCCCATGGATATCTCCAACACATAGCATGACCATAGAGATTTGTAGCATCGAGGTACAGTATAAAATTAGTTGGTTTCCTAGATTCGAAGTTTTGTAAAAATTGATTATTAGCATTCTCAATCCTTTTAGTGCACATACTCACACCTCCTCGAATATCCATTCTGAAAAAATGTAACATATCAACGTCTTGTAGTAATTCCAACTTAATTTTTGTCATTCGTAACATTGCATCCCAACTTAATCCTGGAGCGGTAAAAAAATGGCAAGGATCTAGTTTATAATTACTAATACAGAGATCTCTAAAATTTTCAAACACATCTGCTAAAAGTAAGACGTCCGATTTTAAATATATGTCACTGTAATCACCCACAGTTTTACAATTAAATAAGTTCCAAACATGTTGTGCCCTTTCATACTCTTCATCTCGTATGTGTCCATCATTTAACACGTCATAAAAATCTCCTCTAGCAGGTAAATTCGGAAAATCCAATTTCATGAATGAATCAATGAAGTTGTACGGAAATATTCCTTTTTGACGTACTAATTTGAACATTTCATCATCTTGGAAATGTCTCCTAATTTCTCTAATTGCCAATCTTCCAAGTACGAGCTTAATTTTTGCAAAGACGACTGCATAAAACGAAACGAATCAACGAATCTTATTTTGAAATACACTCTACGTCTTTTTCCTTTACAGTCAACCTTATCCCCCACGTGTATTATTTTTGAAAACGATATATATTTTTCTTTATTTTGTGCGATCACATCGACTTCTTCTCCTTCTAATGCCATGGTTTTCACAAATAAGTGACTGTCATAATTAGAAAGATTATGGAAGAAAACGGGAATGAATTTTGGTACCTTAAAATTAACGTTACACACCGAATGAGCAGCCCCTCTAAACGATCCAGTTAAATGTTCATGGTTAGAGGTGGGCGATACGGGAAACTGTGTATCGAATTTCGATACGATTTCTGTATCGATACGTATCGATATATCGAATATCGATACGTATCGAGTATCGGCTACGATACGTATCGATATGTATCGAAATATCGGATCGATATGTATCGATATATCGATACGTTTCGAAATATTGAACAGAGGTTTAAAACTTTGGTGCAAAAACCGGGTAAGACCAGTTTTTCAAGTCTCAAGAAAATTGAAATAAACTAAATATCTTCTAAACGGTAAAATAAAATGAATTTAATTTAACGTTATTGCTTAAACTTATGATAAGAAATCCGATATTTCGATACGTATCGATATTCGATATCCAATCGTATCGATATTTCGATACGTATCGATATTCGATATCCGATATTTCGATACATATCGATATGCGATACGTCGATACAGCTGAAAATGTGTATCGATACAGCTGGCGTATCGATACGTATCGATATATCGATACATCGACCCAGCCCTATTCATGGTCACGAACTTTTTCCTTAACGTCCAAGATTGGTTTTTCACAAATATGACACAGCGTTGCAAGATCATATGCCTGTTTCGCTTCTTGTGTTAAGTCAGTCATTGGCACAATTTTATCTAAATATTTCTCGTATATGTCTTTAATATCCTTTTCTAATGTCCTCATAAACTCCGTAGCCGCATTCTTTCCGCGATATAAGATCAATTTCGATAAATTTTCATTAAAACTGCATTTAATGTAATATGCATGTTCGTAACATTTCACTGTAAAAGACGTATTAGGATTTGGTTCTACCCTGTCTAAAGGTTTTAGTAAAGTCTCAAAATCAGCGTACACAACAAACGGGAGTTTCAATTGTTGTTCAATTTTAAAAAAACTAAAACAAACAAAACAAGGCTGATAGAATATTCCAACGTTTTAAAGAAAGAATTAAGTCTGCAAAAAATATCAAACGTAAGAAAAAAATTTGATGGGCTGGGTTTGATCTCACAAACCTACGGTTACGAAATTTGAACTTAAACACCTTGACCACGAGAACTATTAATTTTGGTTGCTAAAATATGCTATTAAGTATAATTAAAATTTTAATTAGTTTTTCTTTAATTTATAAATAATTAATGTTTAAAATGTCATAAGTTTAATACCAAAATGCCTTAATAATCAAAATCTTTCCGATTACGACCTACAAATTTATATGAATTTACCCAGGCAGATAAAATAAAGTAACTTCTGCTTTCCCTTGTTAAATCTTTATGTAGGTATGTCGCATTGTCAAGTGGACAACCGGTATGTGCCTATGTATGTACAGGGTGGATCAATTTCGATGTCTCTTATGGACAACTCTGTAACTATAAAAGATAGAAAAAAAAACTAATGGCCAAGTCTCTATCTCTTTTTTAGAGATAAAGTCAATAGTGTAAACAAAAATTGGCTATCTTCTTTTGTTTTCGAGTTATAAGCCAAAATTGAGATTTTCGAATTTTCGTCAATCAGTCATTTCTCGTTTATTTTTCCAGATATTAAAAAACTGTTTTGACATTATTGGGATACTTTTTGGAATACAATTCAGTGGTGTAGTTGGTTTTTTGATATTTAATTAAATTTTCGAGTTATAGCATAAAGTTATATTTTTTTAAATGGAAATCATAGTTGACAATGTCATCATTAAATAGAGATTTTTTTCCGTTTTCAAAAATATATACTTTGTTGGGTTTATTTCTTACAGTTAATAGAATAAAACGCCTTTTTTATTATTTTTGGGTGCATTCTTTTCTTAGGAGGCTAGTTTCAACAAAAGCCGACAATTTTCTTTTGTTTTTATTAAATATTAACAAAGATTTGAAGATTGGGTAGCACAAGAGTGAGAGGTATTGCGATGAACATAAGAGATAGAAAACTAGCGCCGATAAAGCTGGGTTGGGTTACAACGTGAGCGTATTTTAGCATGGCAGTGTTTAAATTGTGATTTTATTTTGATATTATTTTCTGGATTTTAAGTTATTTATTGTGATATATCAAGAGTTGTGTTTATTATCTACTTACTTTTCAATATTCTTTAACTTTTCCTGCAATAAATTTCTAATTTTTAAGATGTTTTTAATTTATACATATAATTTAGTTCATTATCCCATGAAATGCATATTTGATCGAAAAAAAATGCGTTTTAAACTTAAATATTAAATGAAGTTACATAATTTCGAATTTTACCCAAACCACATGGTATCGGTATTGTTGTAGTCTTTGTGACTCTTAGAGGATGCTCATTCTATCTTTCTCTCTCTTTGTGCGGTTGCAACTGTCAAAATATTTGAACAAGAGTTGATATTTAATAAAAACAAACAAAAAAATTGTCGGCCTTTGTTCAAACCATAAACCCAACAAAGTATATATTTTTGAAAACAGAAAAAAAATCTCTATTTAATGGTGACATTACCTACTATGATTTTCATTTAAAAAAATATAACTTTATGTTATAACTCGAAAATTTAAGTAAATATCAAAAAACCAACTACACCACTGAATTGTATACAAAAAAGTGTAATGTCAAATAATGTCAAAACAGTTTTTTAATATCTGTAAAAATAAACAAGATATGCGCGATTGACGAAAAGTCGAAAATGTCAATTTTTGCCTATAACTCGAAAACAAAAGAAGATAGCCAATTTTTGTTTAGTCTATTGGCTTTATCTCTAAAAAAGAGATCGAGACTTGGCCACTAGTTTTTTTCTAACTCTTATAGTTACAGAGATGCCCATAAGAGACATCGAAATTGATCCATCCTGTACGTAATTCATAGATTTGAAAATTTTAATTTTATACGTCTATTGTATTAATAGAATTAATTGTAATCTGATAAAAATAAAAAATTGATTCACAATAAATAATACAACAAGAAGTAATCAACATAGCTTCTTGCTCGAATTCAACTGTCTATTTCAACTTACTTGATTTTGAATACTGTGACGAAAATGAATGCAAGGAGAGAGAAAGATAGAATGAACATTCTCTAATAGTGACAAAGATGGCATATACCGATACCACGTGGTTTGGTTCAAATCAGTTACATAACTTGATTTAATACTTCAGTTTAAAACGCATTTTCTTTTTTATCAAATATGCTTCTCAAGGGATAATGGACTAAATTACATGTATAAATTAAAACCATCTTAAAAATTAAAAATGAAAAGTACAAAATTAAATAATATTGAAAGGTAAAATGAAATTATTTAATAACATTAGCTATAAATTTCCGACCATACCTAACATCTCTAAATTGGACTCGTCTGTCTCGAATTCGTCTACTGCACATAGCCACGCCTACACCTATATGAAAGTACTTTACGTCGGCATATTTAGCGACACGTACCACGTAAGCAGCATAAGGCGCTATCTTACTTCGAACTTTTCGGGCTCTCTCGGCGTTAAACTCCGTTCAATTGAGAAAGGCCTCTTATTACACTATTTATGTGATGAATTTTTTTCTCTTAAATTATTTTTTCGAAATTCTAAGAATAAAACTAACATTTAAAAATTCTGAAACTTTTTCTAGTGATTTTTATGAAATACTTCATGAATTAATGCAATCACTTTTGGACTAGGTATATGACATTATGTTAATGCGAAACACATTTAGGTATAGGTATCAGAAATGTATTTTAAAACGTAAAAGCTAATCTCATTAAAAACACTTTATGTAAAGTATAGTTTTTATTCGGTATTTTAAACTCGACGTTTTAAGTTTTCTAATCCAATTATTGAATGTAATAAATTTTTAAAAAACTGTCTGCGCAGGTCCCACAATCGTCTGTAGCTCTTGGCCGCTCACCTCTTGTACGAGTCTCATTTTTCAAGAGATATTACAGATCGCCACATTTTAGCTAAAGTTTTACGCCATCTATCCCTCAATTGTAAAATACCGTCAGCGCCATCTATATCTCTCTTGTATCGGCGGTCACGCTTAAAGGCGTAAGGCTGGGTATCTTAATATATTCTTATAATCAATGATAATAGCACAGAATAATAAGCGACCAGAAGTACAACTGGCTGTCGGTACCTTTGATGTTTGTGTCCGCTGTTTAGCTTTGAATTATGGTGGGAGAGTGGTGACTGGTCCGCGCGAATTCAAAAATGACAACTTGGAAGAAAAATTAACCATCGGTTTTTCTTATGTTTCACAACATTGTGCTGTACGAATAAGTTTGAATTTATTAAATCATAAAGAAAATTATTTGTTATTTATAATGTAAATGGGCAGAATTTCGATTATATTCTCAATTATTATAACAATTAATCGAAAAGAAAACTACATTCAAAACTAAGCCTAGTTCATCGTAGACACACAAGATGGCACTGTTTTCATGCATGGCGTAATGCTTTATTCACGTGCAAATGCCAAGACGCCAAGTTTACGCGTTCGTTTCTTCTGATGTTATAAACAGTTTTTATCAATAATAACGTTTGCATTACTTCTGCAGCGGTCGTTAAAAAAGTCCAGGAATGCGAATAGATATATTATATAACTGATAAATTCTATTTAAGACGTCTCAAAAAGTGTGGTTGTGAACGTACCCTGACCGTAATTTTGAAATCAGCGGACCAACTCACGCATGCGCAGTAAAAATTTCAGACAAAACCACGCCTTAGTTAATCTTCTGGTCGTTTATTATTCTGTGATAATAGTATTGTGTATAAAACATTTTTTCGTATATTCAACAGGAAGGGTGTTATTGAAGAAACCCAGTTAAATGCCACACCCTGTATATAATTTGTATCTAGTCCTATTTTAGGGACAATTTGTAGCTTTTTTTACTACTTTTTTTTTCTGTAATAAATAAAGTACGGAAATATTTTAACATCAAGGATAAATAAAATATTTAAAATAAATACGTAAGCTGAGGAATTAAAATGTGCTTAATAATTAACTTGTAATTGGTTCTTCTTATTTTGTATTTTAAAATATGCTATAGAAAATTTATTTAAAATTCCCGCCCCAACTTCAGCGACGAGTCACCCTGTCTCCAGCCGCTCCTTGATTTGACCCATGCGAGCAAGGCACGTAAAGCAGCAGAAATGCACGATACAAATGTTAATTGGTAATTGCAAGTCTAAACTCTAAAGTATCCTGTAGTGTATTCTGCAATCATAGTTAAATGTATATTAATACAGTGAAATTACTTCTTTTTCAGCTTTTCATGGTCAGAGCGACATTAAATAGGTTATGTACTAAATTTCAAAGCTAAGTACATATTTTGTACGTATTTTATTTTACTGATTGTCGACACTATAATTATGTATTTGCTTTTTCAGGTATTTTTCTGAGTTTTCTGCTATTCTCTATTTTATGTGACATTTGCATTCCGGTGCTTGTCAGGAGGACGAAGTATCATTGCAATTTTCTGGAACGACAACTGGTATTATTCAGGAATTACAGGTAATTATACAAACAAACATTTTTGAACCACCACGGACAGTGTTTATGGAAAGAAAGTGTATAAAAATGTTTTATGATTGCATGCAGGTAATCGGTTGCGTTAGTATGAACATATCCGGAATATCTGAGTTATTCTTATTCATAAATTAAACATAGGAAGTGTGAATGATAGGAAACTTCTTTAGTTACTTGTTCAATGGTTTGACAAAGTGCTAATTAATTACTGCACACGTTAACCCAATAATGCCACAGATTAATTATAATAGATACGAAACTTGCCGATTTGATTATTTTCAAACAAGGCACCATCGTAGAATGGGTGTTATCAGTCTGATGTTAATGTTAAATTTTAGTGTAATACATATTATTTTACATGCTATAAATAGTAGGACAAATTCAAAATAAATACGCAAATTGATGAAGGAGATTTATTGAAAACATATCGAAAAACTTTACCATATGAGCTTCTGCTATTTTTACTCAAAAATGTCCATTAAATTTTAATACTAACTTCTTGCCTCCACAGAGGCAGAAAAGTTGTTATACTTTATTCAAAATTCCTCAAGATTTAAAAAATCAGACTCACATCGAAGGTGGCGATATGTTTTGTATCTGCTATAATATTAATTTGTGGCAATACGACAATACTGGAGAATAATATGTTATTAAATAAGTTATTAAATTTGTGAAGAATATTATCGTTAAAATCATATTTACAGTTGGTTCTTGTCCGATGAAATTTGTATCACAAAATCTTTTAAGCGGACACTAAATCGCGCACTATAACACTTTACGTTTCACCGTCGTTCGACAGCTTCGTCAGAAGTGAAAAATATGTTGTCAAAATAAACAAGGTTGTCAACGGAAACTGAAAAAGTAACTTGATTTCTTTTTTAATTTTTATTTTTTAATCTAAAAATAATTTGAACATTATAAATGTTAAAAAATTGACAGATCTATATTCTATTTAAGGAATCGAGAAAACTACAAAATGTATCGTTTAAATTTGCAAAATCAGTACGTTTATTAATAGAATTCGACGACATTTTTATTTTACACATTTCTATAAAACGTCTTTTGAAAATATTAGACTCGTAATATAAAATATTAGTATTTTCAAAATCAAAATTATGGTCATTTTCTAATGAATGTTCTACAAGCATTGAAATCATAAATTATTATGTGACTAGAAGATATTTTTGTGCCTACAGAATTTGTTTATTTTGCTTTCAGAAGGAATTTTAATAAATGTAACTCTGCCTGTAATTCCCCCGGCTTGTTTAAACAATTGGTTGGTGTGGTATTACTGTCAGTTCCAAACCCGGATAAAGAAGAATGGTTTCGTATTTATTTATTTTCTATTGACTGATTAAATTAATAATTTATTAATTAACTTTTGCGAAAATATATGTTTTCAATTAATAATTCTGTTTTTTAACAGTAATTACTTATTACATAGAAAATTGAATTTGCCAAATTTTTATTGAAATAATTAAAACTTTAAGATTCTGCGTGTTACTTTTTAAAATTTATTTCCATTTTTTATTATATGTACCTACATACATACATTACATTTTTGTTATACAAAATTTTCTTTGTTGCTATACACAGAATGTTATCGTTTGTTTCTTTTTATAATATTGAATAAAATTTTGTAAGACTATTTCTGGATTTTATTTTATGTATGATCCTGTTTGTAATAATTCTTCTCTTTTTTTGGCTGGTTTTACAATTTTTTGAAGCGATTTTATTCAATGAAATATTCAGTCTTTTCTTGTGCACTTTAATCCATAGTAGGTAGAACGGTGGGTAGAACTCACCATTCTATCACTGAAGACGAGCCCGCTCGGATTCGAAAGTACCTACTATAGCTGCTTTCTCGTTATTCACTTTGCGCACGCAAACGAGCTCAAAAGCCTAAAAATGCGCGAAGCGCATTTTCTAGTTGACGTTTCGATGTTCGCGTTTTACGCGCAATATGTCCTTCCCCTGCCCCCTCAAGCACCACCTATTATTTTTGTGCTCGAAGCACATGTTCCCCTACCTTGAATTCTGCCCTGATACGGTGTCTACAAGATGACTACAAAACAAATACGTATTATTGAAAAATAATTACTGTCAAATATTTTAATAAAACAATTAAACAATTTTTAAAATTCATTTTCAATTTGTTGTATGTCACACCTCTGCAAATACGTTCCCGTAAGTTTGTACTCGAAGCTCATGGGTTTAAAACTCAACTGTGTTTAGTGCGCAAAACTCAGAGCTAACGGGAAAACGCCTTATGGATTAAAGTGTATAAGAAAAAAATGACAGTATTTCACTAATGCCTGATTGCACCGAATTTTTAATCATTGATTAAATTTAAGACGTGTTTAGAATGTGACAATCGTGAATACATGACAGCATAATGTCAATCACCATCTAATTGACGGTTAAACTTCAACTTAGGTGTCAGTTAGAATGCGCCTGACATTATACTGGATCTACTTCAAATATTACATTCTAAACACGACTTAAATTTAATTTCTGCTTAAAAATGCGGTGCAATTGGCCATTAATATAATAAAGTCATATGGTATTTACTAGGTAAGTTCGGCTTGGCTAGCAGGAGAGGATAGAGAGGGTGCGTTTCGTTTGCGCGCTCACACGCTTTGAGCGCTCACGCTTACAAGCGCTGTTTTCTGTTGTTTCCTTTGGCATTTAGTCGCTTAAGCAGTTATACGCAAAGGTGTTTCTTTTGACTTTTGTTTGCACAACGAATTCATAACCTCAAAAATATAACTTCAATAGTGAAATTGAGCCAATCATAGCTGATGTAGGTACTTCTAAAGTGTAATGTTTGTTTATAACCTGTCTATGATTAGCTGATCTCCTCATACGCATCTCATACGTTCCATTTGGAACATAAACGCTTATGCTTTTGCTGCCCTACCTCGATGGAATAAGCGATTGTGAGCGATGACTATGACGTCATAATGACGTTACTATTTCGTCGGCTGGCGCTTTGTGAGCGTTTGCAAAGCCAAAGGGAACGATTTAAGCAATGCTTATGAGCGCTCAAAGCATGTGAGCGCGCAAATGAAACGTACCCAGAGTAGAGCGTGGAGTGAAGTCACGTGATTAAAGAGTAATGTGACGTAACGGTTGTTACCCGAACGGAAAAGAGTCGACGGGTAGCGATGGTGACATATTTAACCTGCAAAATATGGAAACTGTCATACATGCATACTTCGATCAACATAATTTTTATTCTTGTTTTAGTAAATCATGGAAATTTTTTTGAACAAAGAATAATTTAATTTTAGTCAATTTCTGAGATCACGTGTATCCTTGACCACGACTTGTAGACAGGTTAGGTTTATGTGAGTTTTGCCGCGAATGTCGTTTGCGCATGACAGCCCTGCGAGCACCACCTCGCCAGGAGGAGTTCGTAGAGTTAACTCTATTTACTCTGCTCCTGTACGAGTTGAACAACTTAGAGTTTATAATGTTCACTCCATTGGTCCTACTCGAACAGATTTAGAGTGGAAAGAGCAAATAGAGTCAAAAGAGTAACCAAGTCGAACTCACCCCAGGAGGAGTTCGTAGAGTTAACTCTATTTACTCTGCTCTTGTAAGAGTTGAACGACTTAGAGTTTGTAATGTTCACTCCATTGGTCCCACTCGAACGGATTTAGAGTGGAAAGAGCAAATAGAGTCAAAAGAATAACCAAGTCGAACTCGCCCACTGAGTATCTACACGTTTTCAAAATTAGAGGGAAAATTCAAATAATACGAATGCGCAAAAGAAATCACTAGTGTAATTTCTGAATGTTACCTCTGTTGCCAACGTAATAGAAAAAGCTGTAATTTTTCCAAATGATTGACTCGTAAACTTACAAATTGTAACTCAACTAATGAAATAAATTGTCAGTAAGGCTTACTTTATATTATTTAAAGGAAAAACGTAAGTAATAGATGAAATAAATAAATACTTGATACATTTAAATGGTTTTGGTTTAGACGTATGATTATTTTTGACTAATTTAGCAATTGTCAGAAATTAAGAAAAAATGCCAAGAAGTGAAAGTATGATTTGGAAAATGATATATATTCGAAGAAGAAAACTGTAAAATGTGACATATGTGAGTAATGCAACTCGAATAAAAAATTATTTTTAACAAAAGAAAAAATGATGTGTATTTGATGTCAAATTAAACAGAAAATTCTAATTAAATATAAAAATCTAACTTTTAGTTAAACAATGCAGTTGGTGATGTTACGGTAACATTACCGGTAATTAGCAAGTTATCGCAACCATCACGTTAACTTACGGTAAACGTTAAGATCATGTGATCCAATGAAAAATGAATGAGGCCACGTAATTTTAACGTTTACCGTAAGTTAACGTGATGGTTGCGATAACTCGCTATTAAAAATAAATTACCGGTAATTTAACAACACTTTAGGCGTTTTCCCGTTAGCTCTGAATTTTGCGCACTAAACACAGTTGAGTTTTAAACCCATGAGCTTCGAGTACAAACTTACGGGAACGTATTTGTAGAGGTGTGACGCACAACAAATTTAAAATGAATTTCAAAAATTAATTATTAATTATTTTTAATTATTTGTTTTGTAGTTATCTTGTAGCACCGTATCAGGGCAGAATTCAAGGGTGGGGCAACATGTGTTCCGAGCACAAAAATAGTAGGTGTTGCATGAGAGGGCAGGGGAAGGACATATTGAGCGTAAAACGCGAGCGTCAAAACGCTAACTGGAAAGTGCGCTTCGCGATTTTTTAGGCTTTTGGCTTTTGCGCTCGTTTGCGTGCACAAAGTGGATAACGGGAAAGCAGCTTTTAACAAGAATATTATTATGCCAAATAACTGCGAATATCTCATACAATTTGTTTCCGTCCCTATTTGTACTATAATTGTTACTTTTTACTATTCATTTTTGTCAGTGCAATTTGAAAACGTTTCGTCATGTCATAAACTCGTGATACTCTGCACGCACAGCCTGCACGTCACACGACCTATGCACACGACGTTCGTCCTTCGTCCCCACTTTCCCACGCCCTTTCTTTTGCACTCATCGAGTTCGGTAATAGGTACACTGTATATAAAAATATCCAACATTTTCCCTATCTTCAGTGATCATTGATCGCATCGTTCGCTTGGTAAATCCATTTTGAGTTTAAAGTTCACAATCATGAGTTTAAGTGAGTTTTTTTTTAGTTTTCTTTCTTTTTTTAAGGTATAAGTAAATTGCTTTTAATAATTTAGTATTATTTGATAATTTTATTGCTGGTGTTTATGTTACGTAAGTATCTACTTAAAGACATAACCTTGATCAACTCGAGTGCTTTATGATTTGCTTAATTGGTCTGTTTTTTTTGCATCTCTTCAGTCTTTATACAGCGGACAGATATACTGATTTGCTAATTTCACTTGTGTTTGATTCAGGCACCAAAATGCCCGAGCCCATCTTCACTTACGAGGAGGAGTCCCACTCAGACAAGTTGGCCAGGAAGTCTAAGGAGAGCCCCTTCTTTCCGATAGGTATGTTATGAATAAAATAACATCTCTTTAGTAGGATTGCCACTTAACCTTTGTCTTAAAGGCAATAACCTCAAGAAATTTTACATTTCTAAATTGCAATCTCAATTTTCTAGAAGTAATTTGTAATATCAATAATAAGAAAAGGAGTTCATCCGGATAATTTCTCATTCTCAGATTTATCTGTTTCTATAAAATATACAAAGCTATATCACATAGGACACAAATATGTATATATCGATGCCCTTTTCATATACATATGATGAAGCTTCATTTATGAAAGAATTTTGGTATCGAGAAAATTTAGAAATGAATTATCATTCATTCATTATCAATTATTGATCATAAACACAAAGATTTAACAGTTTGTTAAAATGATTCAATCACAAAGAATGAAAAGTTAATTATTATTACATAAGTATGGCAAGGTCTATTAGCAGCAATACAGAGCTGTTGTAGAATTTATAAGTTATAACGAAATGCAATATGACACTTCACCAGTAGAGATGGTGGATCATGTTTACAATATACAAAACTTTCCTAGAATTCATTCCTTTCAACACCTTTCATAGAATAGGGAGATGATTACAAAATTATAAACAATTTTTTTTTTCATATTACCTATTAAGATATGATAAAAAAATATTTTTTGAAACATTTTATTATAAAGTCACAAATTAGCTTAGATATGTTGATAATTATTAAATATGCTTATTCATAAGTTACAAGTTTGGTTACAAGTAAAGTGCCTTAAAAAAAACTGTTATCAAGTAGGGTTATGCAAATTTTGCAAAGTCATGTCGTAACCAATTCATACGATTACACAACCCCACATTTTTAAACTTTTTTTAACTGGTAAAACCACACAATTTGAAGTATGTACTTAGTTGTGAACTGCTAAATTCAAAACTATTAACAAATTTAGATTATGTTCCGTAAATCAACTATTTTAACCGTGGTTTCGGTTTTGCGTTCCATAAATAACATGCTCCTGAAATATATCTATTTATGAAACGCGGTTTTCTGAAAACGGTAACTCATGGTCATAACCAAAGTAACCAAAACAGAAATGTAGTAAGTTGTGGTTAAATCGAAAACCGCCAATTTACGTATTGTAACTAGGTATCTAGTATATAGATATTATTACTCTACGGTATCTACTAATAAAAAATTGACTATTTGAAGGTAAATAATTCTTTTTCTCATAAAACCATACGTAGATTTAAGTATTAATGAAGCTTTATAAATTTTAGAGAGTATTACAACATTACTGACGTGTGCTTGTTGTTCTGCAGAATTAGGTTTTTTATTTGATTATTTAGCTGTAAATCCACACAAATTTTTCTAATTTTGAGATCAACAATAGATGAGTCGTTTGGAATAGTGAAATAGTAGATATTTCATATTTGATATTAATTATTTTACAAAAACATTTATCTTTTGGAAATTCAAATTCTACTATTGCTTTAACTTTCATCATTAATATGATAAATAACAACAATGCGATTAAAGACAACACCAACACCCTAATTTTCCAAATAAAAAATAAGGTTATGTTGTTTATTTCGGAGAATAAATTTCCAAGGTGAACGATGATGACCGTAGCGTTTCATAAATAACCTGCTTTTTCAATAACCAACATTAACCGTAACCAAACCGTTGGTTATTAAAAGTTGATTTATGGAACATACTATTATTGTACCATGTCTAGATTTTGAGTTAGGTACACTCAAATTCAGGTATAATTGTTGATGAGATTTATCGTATGTATTTGTATCAAAACAATAAAAAAAGAACATAAACATGTGAAATATTCTAACTAAAAAATATTGCATAAGTTGTTGCAAAATTATTCAGAATTGTTATGGGATCTTAAATATGAAGTTAAGTGAAAAGAAAAAGAATTCACGTATTTTTCATTTTTCTCGTATCAATGTAGATATTGTCGAACTTTGAATACTTGATTTGTTTTGCTCGTTTGCCAACTAGAAATTTTAATCAATAACACCAAGGTAGGTACATGTACCAAATAACGCCATACTTAATTTAATTGAATCTGGCACCTAAACCATTTTTCAAAATATTTCAAATTCTAACCTAATTGAATTTATAGACATAATAGAACAGTATGTACAAAGAGCAACTTATACAGTGAACCTTTCAAACCTCTAAAGTATGGAATAAAATTCGTAATTTCTTTATTTTTGACATTTCGAAAAAACGCTCGAACAGGTAAATTTTGTTTTTAAAAAGCACACATTTTCAAGTGAAAATCAATTTTTGACTGTCATTTGTTTTTGAGTAATGATGTCATCGACATTTTTTTTAAAATAGCAACCTCCAATTTTTTTTCTTGATTCTGATAGCTCATTGAATTCTCTATCGAACCACATCAAAAATTTGTTATGTTTTATGGGAAAGATTTTGAGAAAAATATTATTGAAAATGAATGAATCATCTACTACCTACATGACATTTTCAACAAAACCAAAATGATACCTACAATAAAAGAAAACTTGTCATTCTTGTCATTTAAACAAAGGCTTTTCAAGTCGAGTAATCATGGTTCGTCATTTAACCGAAAATTAAATTATTATTATTATTACTTCATTTACAATAATTGTTTTCTCAAAATTTTTCCCATAAAACATAATAAGTTTTTGATGTGGTTGGATAGAGAATTCAATGAGCTATCAGAATCAAGAAAAAAATTGGGAGTTGCTATTTAAAAAAAATGTCGATGACGTCATTACTCGAAAACAAATGACAGTCAAAAGTTGATTTTCACTTGAAAATGTGTGCTTTTTAAAAACAAAAATTTACATGTCCGAGCGTTTTTTCGAAATGTCAAAAATAAAAAAATTACGAATTTTATTCCATACTTTAGAGGCTCACTGTATGTGTCTGACATTATTAACTTTTAGAAAATGAGACTTTTGTGTAAAAGTTCAATTGGCGTTATTGGAACATAGGTTCTAAATAACGCCAATCTTAACATGGTACTTTATTGAATGATTTTAGTAGGATCAAAACTTTTATGTAGGCTTAAACTACTTATACAGGGTGAGTTTTTAAGCGCCCCTTCTTCCACAGCTCCTTTCACAAGGACATTCTACCTATTCAGCACTATAACCTAAAATTATTTTGATACATACAGAGTGTTACGTAAAATAATGGCAACATCCAGCAGGATTTTTTCAAATGGAATTTTCTTATAGAAAGATATAACACTTGATCCTCTAAACAGTAGCACATAAAATATGTATATTTATTTAACCAACTAAGAATAAATTAATATTTTGTTGAAAATGGTCTGATTTTCAACTTCTCTTGAAATACTTACTGTAAATTTATTGTTTGTCGTACAGCAATAAAAATCGGTAGTGTTATAAACTACAGCATAAGAAATAATCTAGATATAAATTCTTTTAGTTTTATTTGTTTTTTCAAATGTTCCAGCCTGTGCAATTGTCAGATTTTTAAACTGCCGTTATTCAATTTTTTTAAATGTAACCTCCATATCTCTTTTCATGAATAGATAGTGTTCATGTTCCTCTTCAATTCTGTTTTCTGTATTTAATCCTTACAATTTTTTTTTCTATAATAAACTTTTTACATTTTTACTCCAAAATCATATTAAAAAGTTATTTAATGAACCGTATTTAAATTACTTTAAGACAGCGCCCCCTATTTCATAAAACAGATGGATAATATTAATTATTTATGAAAATTATCGGGCTAGCGGTCAATAAAAGACAATTTTACCGCCTCATCAGAGAGGAGAAAGCAAACGTTTCCACGGCTAATCCGGCAAAATGAACATAAATGTAGGCATTTATGTTCATTTTCGGCTAGGGCCGAGAAAATAATTCACGAAGCTTTACCACTAGGTGGCCCAACAGTAATTTCTGGAATGCATTCTCATCGACATCAAAAAATTAACAAACAAGTTTTTTTATTTAGGTAATTCCATTGGTATTTGATTTTAAAAAGGATTAAAATTATCAAGAAAAAAAAGTCAACTTGGCAGTGGTGAGATTCGAATCCATGCCTCCGAAGAGACTGGTTCCTTAGAGCCGTTTTACACTTGTTAAATTTGATAACATTTTTGTTACAAAGTGAGGGAAATGAGCTACCACAGTGAATTCTGATTGGTTGAATTGGCACTTCTCGCTCACTTCGTACCAAATTTTGCACAAAAATATCATAGTGTAATATGGCTCTTAAACCAGCGCCTTAAGCTAGGTACACATTAAGCGAACGAACACCGAATGACGAACGATCGCCGAAGAGCAAACGTTTGCTGTCCATTCGTTCACCATTCGGAGTGTCATAAATATTTTAACTTCACGTAACAGATAAGGATAACAGTATATGAACAAAAACTTATTGCACTGGAAATGTTAGCCCAAGAATTCCTATGCACCCTTCCTTTGTAAATTATTATGATAATTAGGATTTCTTGGATTCCATAGTAATTCCTGCGTTCTATATTCAAATAAATTATTTCTTCGGTCCACTCAAATTTGGCCATTTTATTTAGCTGAATAATTAGGCGAAAAATAAAACAAATAAATTTGTACTATTTATTATTTGAATAACCTTTCTATGTACTATGTATTTAAAAGCTGAAGCTGTTATAATTTTTTAAAAATTTATTTGCGAAATTTTGTTGTACACGAAACAGTTTTAATTAAATTACAACGTACAATAGATTTATGCTGGACTGCATAAAAGAAAAAAGTTCCGACTTGTGACTTATTTTCAAAGACTTGCAGCCGACACTTTGCTGTACCGCTCTTGGAGCGAACGCAATCGAAGGCGAACCAATCGTTCCTTTTGCCTTCGTTTAATCGTACGCACTGGCCAAATTCGCCTTCGGTTTTTAAAATGTTCGTTCGGTGTTCGTTTACTTTATTGTATACGCACAAATCTGCGTACTAGGGAGCGAATACAACCATAGACCAACCGAACGTTTCGCTCTCCTTCGTCTCGGCGTATATATTGACTAAATTCGCCTTCGTTCATTTGTTCGTTCGCTTAATGTGTACCCAGCTTTAGACCGCTCGGCCACGCTAGCACATACAACACTGTTTTTTTAAAGCATTTAGATTAGACCGACGCGACGCGACCTGAAGTTAGCAATAGATTTCCAGCAATAGAACTCTACAACTTTATCACTGAAATGCATAAAAATAAGTTAATAAATTGACGGTATTACACAAATTTCAGTAGATATTCATCAATATTGATACTATTAAAGAATATTTATTCCCTTTTTTTCAGAGGATATTTATGGATAAACACGATAACTAAAGCTAACAAGAAAATCCCATACATGGACGATTGACGTGAAAATTTTTGAAAATAACCAGCAGAATATCAATTTACAATTAATTCTACACAACATATAAAAAAATTGCGATGGAACCCCCCTAGTTTATTTTTTATTAAATTTAAAACTCATGCGAACAGCAAGCGTGCGTTCTTTAACAAAACGTCTATGGCTGGGTACTTGACGTGAAAATTTTTTAAAATAACCAGCAGAATATCAATTTACAATTAATTCTAGTTTTTTTTTTTAATTAAATTTCAAACTCATGCGAACAGCAAACGTGCGCTCTTTAACAAAATGTCTATGGCTGGGTAGTTGACGTGAAAATGTTTGAAAATAACCAGCAGAATATCAATTTACAATTAATTCTACGCAACATATAAACAAATTGCGATGGAACCCCTCCTAGTTCTTTTATTATTAAATTTCAAACTCATGCGAACAGTAAGCGTGCGTTCTTTAACAAAACGTCTATGGCTGGGTAAAATGCAATTTATTTTATCTTAAGCACGAGACATATTGACTGTAAAATTGATATTTGGATAATCATTTTTAAAAATTTTCACAATTGTTACAATCGCGCACCTCGAAATAAGATGTGCGAAAGAAGAACGAGACTTTTTATTTTTTTGTCACTTGAATGAATATAAACAATAGGGAGTTTTTGGCAATAGGTTCCGTTAAAATTTACGTACGTTAAACGTTAAAACTCTGTTTGTGATTGGCTAGATCCATAAGTTTGCTAAGCAACATAGCCTCTTTAACGTAACGATATTTTTATCGTAATGTATTGCAAAAACTCCCTAATAACAAAACTTTCGGTTCGTAACGACGTCAGCCGCCTGCGCATAAAAAAAGGAATTCGGAGCGTGCTGACAAAGTGACAACTGACGTTGCTCTACTTAAGGTACGCACACAAAGAAAGCGGTTTGCCTGCTTTCCGGCAATCGGCGCCGATGCACATTTATAAACTTTTTAAATGAACGCATATTTTTTTAATAAGTTATAACACAATGAAAGTAGGTCATTTTCCTGATTTTTCTCAATCTGTTTTTATCGGCTTTCATTCTGTATCCGTATGTGCGAAAAACTCGAACCTATCGGCGCCGATTACCAGTAAGCAGGCAATCTGCTTTCTTTGTGTGGCTACCTTAAAGCGGGAAACACATTGAGGCGATTGCGGTGGTGGTGGCGGCGGTCACAAACGTTCACATGCAAGCGATCATGGTAAAGTTACGTAAATTCATTGGCAGATCTATCTTGTCGCATACATGTGAACGGTTTTAATCGTCACCGCCACCGCAATCGCTACCGCAACCGCCTCAATGTGTTTCCCGCTTTACATCTAATGTAATAAGACCGGCCGGTAACAATATCCGGTAACATGCATTTTCTTAAGGCGCCCACGCTCACTCCGCTTGATGTTCGCATGATTTTGAAATTAAAAAAAAATAAACTAGAAGGGGATCCATCGCAATTTTTTTATATGTTGCCCAGAAGTGATTACAAATTGACATTCTGGTGATTTTTTTTTTTTTTTCAAGTTTTCACGTCAACTACCCAGCCATAGAGGTTTTGTTAAAGAACGTTCACTTGCTGTACGCATCAGTTTGAAATTTAATAAAAAATAAACAAGGAGATTCCATCGCAATTTTTTTATATGTTGCGTAGAATTAATTGTAAATTAATATTCTGCTGGTTATTTTCAAAAATTTTCACGTCAACTACCCAGCCATAGACATTTTGTTAAAGAACGCACGCTTGCTGTTCGCATGAGTTTTTAAATTTAATTTAAAAAAAATTAAAAAAGCTCTTGAATCCGCACCTTTTTACTAATTTAACCATCTCTCTATCTCTTCGAATAAAAAAGTTACCCATGTTGTCTCTACGAAATCCGGACACCGTGTATATTATATCGAGTGAGCATAAATCATATTAAAAGCATCAAAAAATAAATTCAAATATTAATTTAAAGTGTTTTTACATCTTAGGAACAATAGACAAATCAATACTTACAATTAATTAATTAATTGATTTATTAAATTTTTTAATTTAAATTAATATTTCCTGATGTTTTTAATATGACTTTAATTTAAAATGTCATTATTCAGTTATGCTAATCTCCTATGTTCCGGATTGAAAATATTCACGGGGTATGTATATTTGTTTTATTTTCTAAAAAAATCAAATATTCCCAATCCTTTATTTGCATCTGATAAAAGGTGGGCTTTTTTCTCTGAATTTAAATAATGCGGCTTCTTATTAGACGTCATAATGTAGGAGTAACTAAAACTACGGGTCAGTTGTACAAAGGAGGTTTAAACTGACGCTCAACTGAACCAGGTTCAAAGTGAACAAAATCGCATCAAATTTTATTTATGAATGCATTAATTGCCATATGTCATTAAGATCCTATGCGAATTTATTTACTTTGAACCTGGTTCAGTTGAGCGTCAGTTTAAACCTACTTTGTACAACTGGACCTATGGGCCGATATTTCAGTCATGGTTTAACTTTAAGCTTCGTTTTATTCCTATAGAAACAATAGTTAAGACAATTGTTTCTAAGGGAATAAAACGAAGCTTAAAGTTAATCCACAAGTGAAATATCGGCCCTATGTGTTATAATTGCGGAGTTTAAGCAGACACTGAGTAGGGCTGGGTCGATGTATCGATATATCGATACGTATCGATACGCCAGCTGTATCGATTCACATATGGCAATTAATGCATTCATAAATAAAATTGATGCGATTTTGTTCACTTTGAACCTGGTTCAGTTGAGCGTCAGTTTAAACCTCCTTTGTACAACTGGCCCTATGTGTTATAATTGCGGAGTTTAAGCAGGCACTGAGTAGGGCTGGGTCGATGTATCGATATATCGATACGTATCGATACGCCAGCTGTATCGATAGACATTTTCAGCTGTATCGACGTACCGAATATCGATACGTATCGAAATATCGAATATCGATATGTATCGAAATATCGGTTATCGAATATCGATACGTATCGAAATATCGGATATCGAATATCGATACGTATCGAAATATCGGATGTTGATACGTATCGAGATATCGAATATCGATATACCGACACATACTGAAATATCAAATTACAGAATAATTAAACATTTTATTTATTTATTTGTATTTATATGGTCGAATATTCGGCGTTATTATTTAAACTTATTCCAGCTCTATTTTTCATCTCGAATTTTTTTAAGCAAAAATTGGACTTACTCGGTTTTTGCACCAAAGTCTAAAAGTCTTCAATTCTTGTTTTAAACCTCTATTCAATATTTCGATACGTATCGATATATCGATACATATCGATCCGATATATCGATACGTATCGAGTATCGGCCACCGATACGTATCGAAATTCACACAGTTTCCCGTATCGCCCACCTCTAGCACTGAGAACTGATTTATATTGAAACTTGATAGACAGTCTAAATTTAAACCAATGTTCACGTTTTAGAATATTAAACACCTACGTCGCTCACGTTTTAGAACATACAGAGTACCCAAACCAGGAGTTCACGTTTATGGGTGTTCATGTTATGGGACGTTCACGTTATAGAGACTACACTGTATGTGCAAACTCGAAATCAGTCAGGTAGGAACTGCTGCATCTGTTCTAGAACGATTCTGAAACAGTTCCAGAAATTAATCAAAACAGTGAATTGTTGATTCGGAACTGATTCTGAACGAACCAAAACACTAAAAGCATAATATGCATGTGCGAACAGTTTCAGAACAGTTCCAAGTTAGAACCAAAACAAAGCTATAATTGGGCACAAGAAAATCCTTATGCTATGATTAAAGTTCGACTTCAGCAACAGTTCAATATTAATGTATGGACTGAAATTTTGGGTGATTGATTGTCTAAACTAAACGGTCCTTTTGTGTTGCCCTGACGTTTAACAAACAGTGTATTCAAATGATTAATTTACGTTACCTTAAGGGCCAGTTTCATAATCAAATTTAAAGGAGACTTTAAAAGTAAAGTCACATTCATATGTGTAAACAAATGTGTGTTCATATTTGTTTTGACATCTGAAAATGACTTTAACCCTCCGTCGGGCGCGCACCTTTTGAAACGTAAGAGGTCGCGCTGTATCCCTCAGATACATGCGGTTAATAGTATATAATTTTAACTATTTACATGAATTTATTTGTTTATTATATTTATTTATTTAGATTTGTCTATTTAAAACAAAATATTACTATATAAATAAGTATAAATATAAATATAAATAAATATTGATGTAAGTCAAGCTGTTTCATCCTACTTAGGCTTAACTCGCATGTACCACTTTTGCTGCGATTTTTGAATGGTTTTGTGTGGTTATGGTGTAGTTATTTTAGGTCTGACCATTTTGATGACGAAAAGATATGACAAATGAACATACTTATGACTTACGATGAACAAATATGACCGGCCGCGCTGTATCCACCACATACAATGCGCATCTTCTGCTTCATTTGCTACACTAAAACTAAAAATTTATAAACCGCAGTAGTTGTCCTTTGTTGTCAAATGATCAGAGATAGCATACCTAGAAGGGCAATGGTATTGCATACTAAACACAAAAATGGCAGTAAAAATATAAAGCTGTGTATCTGTGAGATACATGCGCGCCCGACGAAGGGTTAAATTTAAAGTCGCCTTTAAATTCGATTATGAAACTGACCCTAAGTGATTGTGAACGGAGTATAACACATACATGAAAATTACCTCCCCTTGCAGAAATTTCAAAGTGTGTTTTTGTCCCGAAAGCGTTATTGGGCAGGTAAAAAAAATTGTTCTGTGCTCACCCTAGGGTGAACTACTAACTCACAAAGTTGCAAATTTTTTTTGGGAATGTTCCCTTGTGAGTTAATAAACTTATGTATATAGGTAATTGATGAAATTATCCATTCTGTTTGTAGCCATTATGTAATTTATGGAACTGAAATGTTTTGTCTTGGCACAATATATTTTTATTTTTTTATACTGAGTATCCCAAGTTGAGTGGCCTATTAAAACTTTTTGGGGAAGGGAATATACAAAAATTCTGAAAATTAGTACAGTGCCCTAACGGAAAGTGATCTTTCAAATTAAAATATTTTCACTTTTATATTATTTCCGGTTATACCGGAAGTCGCCGTTAACTTTTTTATAATAAATGGAATGCTATATTTTTTATTGCAAATTCCGATTTTACATATTATTCTAAATAAAAAATGTTAAAGCTTCCATATACCTAAATGTAACCGATATTGAGATATCTTCAAATTTATTTAAAAAATGGTTTTAGTGACCTTTCATTTAAGAGAATGTATTTACGCCAATTTCAAATTTAAAGATTGAAGTGGCATGTCGTTTGAAAGTATAATGTTCAGGCTTTCAAATCATATCCTAATTATCCCTGAAAAATTCACAGGCTGGTCACAATATGGTGTCGGAGCTCATTATGTTTAATTGCCCAAAACTCAGTTTTCGTAAATGGAACACCCTGTATATTTTTACATCATGAGATACAGAATCAAATTCTACATCGATTGTTATTAGCATTCCTTATACCTGTTGCTTTTAGTTTCGTTGTTATCAATAATTGCTTATTATAATGGCATATTTTGCTAGAATTATCGCAATTTTTCGCAGTAAATGTCGCCAAAATAAAAATGTTTATTAAGTTACATCATTAATAGATAAGAACAAATAAATAAATAAGCTTCAACGAATACTAATACAGAAATTTCACTTGCTTTATTGCCAGTTACAGGAGCAGTTGAAGTTTTCTTTTGTCTGACAGTGTCACTTCTTAAAAAATACGTTGAAATCTTCTATATTTTTGTTCTGTCATTGGCGGTAACTGCGGATACAATTCATTATATTTTCTGCTCGTTCTCCTAACCATTTTATTGTACTCTCCTTGAATGTAAAATAAATTTAACAATCGTTTATTAGAGTAAATAAAATTATTCATTATCATTTTTACCGCTCTACCAATTGTAAGTTTCGCTTTTGTTGTTTAATAAAAACGTCAAATTGACAAAGAAAATTGTTTTTCAATTAATTTTTAAAGACGCTCGTTTATGAGAATGCTAAACTTACCGTAGGTATTTATCTAACAATTTTATTCCATGATGTACGTCAAAATAATGTTATGGTTAGCAATTATTTATTTCTTAAAAAAATAACAGTTCAATATCTGCTTCTTTTTTCAAAACTTGCTACGAATAAGTGCATTCTAACCATTAATTAACAGAATAAAATAAACATTCATTAATAACAACTAAAACTAAAAGAAATAGGTATAGGGAATGCCAATCGATGTAGAACTTGATTCTGCATCTCATAATGTAAAAATATTAGGGTTTGATGATATACAGGTTGTCCCAACAGTGTGTTTTCGGGCCATATCTCGACAACTACTGAAGATACAAAAAAATTTTCAACACAATTTCTTTTTTAATTAAGGAGGTCCATAACACAAAATTATTCTCGTCTATACAGAGTGAATCAGAACAGTGATGCCGGCCACAACTTTTTTATTTCATATAGCATGCTCAATATATGAAACCAAATTTGGATTACACATAAAATTCTATACATTTTCTATATACCATTGCCTATACCTAAACCTAACCGTTCTTGAAATATTTAACATTTTGTCTAAAAACTGCTACTTGCGGTCACTATTTCATTTATTCATAGTTTATTTATTTCTAACTCTAAAAAAAAGATTTTTGGTACAGATGTAGTTGATACATAAGCTTGTTATAAGTCATGTACTTTTATCGCTACAGGGTGGTAATAAACAAAGTATCAGAAATTTCAAAATGGTAAAACTCAATTTTCTTAAATAGCATGCCCTATATTTTCCTATCCTAAATTCTTCGTTTAATAAAGTACTTTCATTTTTCTTAAGTATATCTTATACCTATCTGCGATATTTTTTGAAATTTTCAGATCCATTTGAATTATTTCTTTTAAAACGAACACTTGTCTAAGGTGGCTGTGGAAAACCGGTAAACAATGAACCGGTTGACATTAATAATTATTTTTCAAAGTGTTAGACTGTTGGGAACTTGTTAAGACATGAATTATTAGATTTATTGAATTATTTCTTTATTAAATTGTTGCATAGCCAAAGTTGATTGGATCCGCTGGCAACAGGCTTGACGCTTGGTCGGGCAATTATAGGTATGTGTTGGAATCCCCTCTTGGTACACAGGCTGTCCCAGCGAGACCTTTCATTAGAAGTTTATGGGATTCTGGCCAAAATGGAAACTTGAACATTTATAATTAGATACAAGTGATTGCGTTCTCTTCAGCTAAAATATTTTCAGATGTCTACCACTTCCGGTTATACCGGAAGTCGCCATCTACTTTCTTATTTTAAATGGAACACCCTATTTATTTTTGCACTTTTAGATAGGAATCATAATTTTGAATCTTTTTTATTGAAACCATACCATGTCTATCTATTACAGTTTTTGAGATAAAAATTATTTTCCGAAATCATGGCAGGTGGTTGACGTTTTCAAAATGGGCTGTAACTCTTATTTGAAACGAGATAGAAAATTGAAATCTAATTAAGTTTGTAGTTTAAAGATCCCTTTATCGTAGGTATTCTTTAAAATAAACATCTTTGCCTAAGAACAATTCTTAAATTTATACTTTTCATCAAGAGTTAAAAATGTAAAAAGATCGATTTTTTCAAATGGAATGCCAGATTTTTCGTTGCGTAATCAAATTGGTGATAAAATTTGGCACAAAGTGGTATTACATGTTCCTATACCTAAATCAAACCGTTTTAGAGTTATTTCCAAAATTTTCATCACTTGTATCTAATTCTAAATGTTCAAGTTTCTATTTTGGCCAGAACCCCATAAACTTCTAATGAAAGGTCTCGCTGGGACACCCTGTATATGGGTCCTATGTGAGAGATGGAACACTTATGTGTCGGATTCGGCTCCTTCGAACTAGGTTTTCTGCGTTTTCCCGGTTTGTAAGACGAATGCCGATGGAAAACATCTAGTAGATCGGTCACAGCCCCAGCGAGCAATATTACAATAGCCAGTTTAACGCATCCCTGACAAGCTCATAGAGAGCTTGGGGCATGTATGATTAAGTACAAAAAAATGTATAACTGTTTAAAGGAGTCAGAACTAACTAATGCTTGTACATTATTGTCGCTTGAAAATTTATTATTAAAGTCAACAGCTTCATTTGTTTGCCGTTTTCCACGGCCACCTTAGACAATGACTCGTTTTAAAGGAAGTAATTCAAATAAATCTAAAAATCTCAGAAAATATCTCAGATAGGTATAAGATATACTTAACAAAAATGAACTTGCTTTATTAAACGAAGAGTTTAGGATAGAAAAATATAGGGCATGCTATTTAAGAAAATTGAGTTTTGTTATTTTAAAATTTCTAATATTTTGTTTATTACCATGACCACCCTATAGCGATAAAAGTGCATTTAAGAATAGCTTATAATAAGCTTATGTATCAACTACATCTGTACCAAAAATCTTTTTCTTAGAGTTAAAAATAAATAAAATATGAATAAATAAAATAGTGGCTGCAAATTGCAGTTTTTAGACAAAATATTAAACATCTCAAGAACGGTTATGTTTAGGTATAGGCAATAGTATACCGTTTGTCCATCTGACAATGAGACATAGAGGTTTAACATGGGAAAACAGAAATTGCTTTATATTATCTACTTGAGTACATATATATGAAATTCTGGGTTATAATCGGAAAGATTATTGCATTCAAAGTGTTTTGATACTAAATTTGTGCAATGTTAGTTCTTAATTATTTAGAAATTAAGAAAAAAAGTTATTATTTTTTTCCGGACAAGATTAGTAAGTATTTAACGAAGAGTTTACAAACGGATGTCGTGGTCAAGTTAGTTTGTTCATGTTTCACAACCGTAAGGTCACGAGTTCAAATCCGAATGAGGACACTTTTTTTTTAAATATTTTTTCAGATTTGAAATCACTTGAACTCTTAAACTACTTTATTATTTTATTTATAAGTTTCATTTTAATATTAATTATGTAACATAATAAATAACGTTATAACTTTATCATAATAAAATTTTGCAAACGAAAAAATACACATAAATGGAACATAATTAATATTAAAATAAAACTTATTAATATAATAATAAACCGTTTTCATAATAGAACTTTAAATGTAAAGTGACTTTAACCTATGAAAACACATTAGTTTTGCTATGCTTAAAGTGACTTTAAATTAAAGTCTCCTTTAGCACTATTATGATCCTCTGTTGGGTGGATCGATGAACATTTTCTAACATTTCCGCATTAGGGCGGGCGGCCACTGCGCGCGAAACTAAGCTAAGCTAAGCGAAACTAAGTTTTTTGAAAATTAGATCCAACGTAATCTTACGCGGACGAGGCAACCGAGCGAAGATAAACATTGTTTTATACCTTTGCTATTCTAATTTCGCTTCCTTTAGCGTAAGATTACGTTGGATTTAATTTTCAAAAAACTTAATTTCGCTTAGCTTAGCTTAGTTTCGCGTTCAGTGGCCGCCTGCCTTTAATCATGGCAAATGAGTTAGGATACAGAGGATACAGTTGTGTGAAGAATAACACAGCCAGCATTTCGAACATTTATTAAATTAATTGTTAACTTTATTTTTAATGTAAAATCATATTACTATTAATTATTTAAGTAATGTGCGGGTGTCCCATTTTCGATGGTATTCCATAGGTATCTTCGTTAATAATGGAAATAGAAAAAAACCGAGCGCGCAATATTGGGTCAACTTTTTATGCTAATTTGAATGGCCAACTTAAAAATTTGCTGTTCCCTGCCATTTTCGCGGTACAGTTGAAAAACGAAAAATTCCTCAAATTTTCAAACGCGCATATTTTTTTTATTTTTAAAGATATCGAAAAATGATAAAGGCATTTTTTATTCGACTTTTAACATAGATCATGATTCAAGCAGAAAAAATACCCTTTTTAATGATGTCAAAGCCAACTAGGGCTTCCATTTAAAAAAAATATTAGTTGTGGTTATATCTCGGTTATTATGAACTTTTGGTGCGATTTGATTAAAGAATCATGATCTACGTTAAAAGCCGAATAAAAAAATGCCTGTATCATTTTTCGATATCTTTAAAAATAAAAATAATATGCGCATTTGAAAATTTGATGAATTTTTCGTTTTTCAGCTGTTATTAATGATCCGATTTCAATAATTCAAAAAGTACATAAGACTACTTTAAAAATACTACAAAAGGATAGCATTTTAGATTTTTTTAAATATGACATTTTTGTCAGGCGATAGTCAACTTTTTTTTTCAAATGGCGGCAGATATTTTTTTTTACTCAGTTTGATCTATCAAACTGATAGATTTATTTTCTGAATTCAATTATTTAAAAGTCGATTTCGAAATATCAAATTTGGGAGGGGGGGGGGGAACGAAAAACTTTCGGAAAAGTGAAACTCACCGTGCGGGTACTCAAATTAAAGGTCTCAAAGAGGAAAATCAGGTAATCGAAAAATCGAATGTTCGGTTTCACCAACGCGGATTGAGAATAGCAGTCGGTTTAACTCTAGTTTACCCTATTACTTTCTTATAAATGACTCAGAATTAATCCGAGTGGTAGTGTCAAATCGCTTTGGTGAAATCGGACATAAATGAATCTTAGTCTATACTGACATATGGGCCACCAGTTCGGTGGCCTGCGCGTTTACCTGATATTACGCCGCTCGACTTTTGGTTATGGAGCTATGTCCATGTTTATTTAACACTACCCGTAAATGAGGATATTAGCTGCTTTCTTTCGTTTGATCCAACATAACGCGTTTTGATTCAAAGATGGATGCTCTCTTGTAACTGGATCTTCGCGAAATTTCAATTCCGATCGGTAATCCCATTTCCCCTTTCAGTCTTCCAATTTTGCAATCCGTTTGGATTGAAATGCATTCAGATCCAGAGCGGGTAACGAAAAATTATTCGAATCATGATTCAAACTTTTCAGCGAAAGAAAGCAGCTATTTTAAGGCAGAGAATTATCCGCACTTGTCACGAGATACCTCTCAATTTAATCTTAAATGCAATACAAGGAGTAAATAGAAGGTGTCAGCTATGTATTCAACAAGGCAGGGGACATTTTGAGCAATATTTATAATAATTATAGAATTTTAAAAACTTTCCATTTTTTTTTTCCATCGCACACTTCATTTTTGTTTAAAAAGCGAAATTATTTCCATACAGTATTTACAAAATCAAGTTGAAATTAAACGTCTTGGCGAAAGTTATTCGCCTATAGCGAGGAAGAGATGATTAAATGGGTTCAAAAAGCGGATCGTTATCACGTCGTGTTTAGTAACAAATTAAGCGTGTCCGAGAGACCTAATCAACGATACAGACTAAGATTAATTTATGTCCGATTTCACTAAAGCGATTTGACACTACCACTCGGATTAATTCTGAGTCATTTATAAGAAAGTAATAGGGTAAACTACGGTTAAACCGACTGCTATTCTCAATTCGCCTTGGTGAAATCGAACATTAATTTTTCCTCCTTCGATTTTTCGATTATCTGATTTTCCTCTTTGAGACCTTTAATTTGAGTACCCGCAGGGTGAGTTTCACTTTTCCGAAAGTTTTTCGTTTATCCCCCCCTCCCAAATTTGATATTTCGAAATCGACTTTTAAATAATTGAATTCAGAAAATAAATCTCTATCAAACTGAGTAAAAAAAAATATCTGCCGCTATTTGAAAAAAGAAAGTTGACTATCGCCTGACAAAAATGTCATATTTAAAAAAGTCTAAAATGCTATTTTTGTAGTATTTTTAAACTAGTCTTATGTGCTTTTTGAATTATTGAAATCGGATCATTAATAACAGAGTTATAGTTTCGTGCGTTTTTCATAAGACAGACGGTATATCCTAAGAAATTTTTATTTAAGAAAATGAATTTTTTATAGCTATTGCTGGATTGGTCGCATCTGTCGCATTTGGAGCATACAAATTCAATAAGCGAGGTAAAATGAGTCCAAGTCTCTTCCTCATGCAACTTCGAGTGGGGGCACAAGGTGTTGCAGTTGGAGCTCTTACAGTAGGATTAATATATACCATGGTGCAACAACATCTGCACAAGAAGATTGATAAATGAATGTAGATTGTACCCAAGTAAAACTTAAAGAGAAGTAATTGAATAGTACATGTTCGTTAGATTAAGTATATATGATAAGTATGAGTATTTAGAGTAACTGGGAGTTATGTAAAACCACAGACAATACTAAAGCAGACACACCACGCATATAAGTTTAAAAAGCATCCCGGCAACTAGGTAGTTTCAAGCAACTAAACCAGGTGTCACTACGGTTGATTGCATATACAAAAAGCCAGGAGGCCTATTCTTAACAAGTGCATTTTTGCACTTGTCAAGAATAGGCCCCCTGGCTTATTGTGTATGCAACCAACCGTAGTGACACCTAGTTTAGTTGCTTGAAATTACCAAATTGCCGGGTTCTTTTTAACTAATATGCGTAGTGGGTCTGCTTTAGTATTGTCTGTGGCAAAACTATTAAATTCTTGAAAAATTACTAACTGCTTGCCTTTACATCCGTTAATTTAACTGTAATTTCATCATGCAGAGATGTTTGATGCAGACGGGAGATCAATAGTAAAACATTTAGTTCCTTCAGTAATCAGTTACTATAAGTGCTTAAAATTATGCAACAAATGCGATCTTAATTTACTCTATTTTATAGAAGTGTTATATTTATTTAAATTGAATAGTTATCATAATCCTGGACAGTGTATTTAATTTATATCGGTAATATTTTTACTTCTTTGTGATTCCTTTGATTAGATGTAAAGGGAAAATGAACTTAATATTAAAGAAAAATATCGATTTTTTGCATTATTGTCAAGCATTAATTCATGACGCAGTGATACTTAAAGGATTATATTAATTTGCTTTTTTGTGCTTTTATGTTCGTCTGATTTATGTGATTACATGTGAAATTTTATTCTTCTATTTTTGACGTAAATTAAATATTTTTTTAATGAGTGTCTTCCTTCATTTATCCAACAATAATAATCGTTTCTTTCGTCATATAACCCGACTTTTCACTTTATAATAACTTTTAATTAAAAATTAATTTATTGGTAAAAATTTAAACCCATTTTTCCATCTAAATTTAATCGGATGTAATGAAATTTTCAGTTATCTTTAAGAGGACTATGAGTCACGTGATCAACTACTCGAAAGCCACCAGTTTTCCCCTCGAACCCCGAAAGACTGAAAACACGCCAATCTTATAATTGAAATAAGTGACATTTAGTCCAGTACGATTATCATTCACAACAGAAGTAATGTTCAATAGTTGAACGACAAGAATAACTATATTTACAGTTGATTCTTGTCCGATGAAATTTGTATCACAAAATCTTTTAAGCGGGCACTAAATCGCTTAAATTGAAAGGTAATGAGTTAATGACACTTTTTTTTCTAGTTCCTGCATGACAATTTCAGCTAAAGCAGGCGATAAAGGAGAACCCATTGCTGTACCGAAAATCTGTTTATAAAATTTATCATTGAAAGCGAAATAAGATGTTTCAAAACATAAAATAACAATTTCTAAAAAATTTTCTTTGGAAATGTCTGTAAATTCTTTAATTTCTATCCACCTATCATTAATGCTTTTTAAAGCTAACTCTTTTGGAATGTTAGTAAACAAAGAAACAACATCTAAGGAAATTATAATACAGTTATTTGGTATATCTATGTTTTTCAATTTATCTACAAGTTCATAAGAATTTTTTATAAAGTATTCTGATTTACTAGTAACTTGAGTAATAATTTTTGAAATAAATTTTGATAAGAAACATAATTTTCACTTCTGACGAAGCAGTCGAACGACTGCGAAACGTAAAGTGTATAGTTGCGCGATTTAGTGTCCGCTTAGAAGATTTTGTGATACAAATTTCATCGGACAAGAACCAACTGTAAATAGAGAAGAACCTATAGTAGAAACTATTGGCCGAAGAGGTGTGTTAGGTTTGTGAATTTTTGGAATGCAGTATAATTTAGGAAATGTGGGATGCTGTACTTTAAGAGATTTAGCAATATTATTACTAATTTCAACAGATTTTTCTAACTTATTAATAATATTGAAAGTTTTACGTTGGAAATTTTCTGTGGGATCGTTATTTAATTCTACGTATGTATTATTGTCAGAGAGCATGGTTTGAACTTTTGAAAAATAGTCATTTTTGTCAATTAAAACAGTAACATTGCTATGTCTGCTACTGTGACAATGATGTTAGGATTTTCTTTAAGAAATTTTTTACAAGCCAAAAGATCTCGAATAAGAATTTTATATTTTGATTTTTCAAAAGTCCTATCAATATTCCTAATGTAATTTAGAAAATTAGAACAAAATTTATTTCTTACTTGTATTTTGGAAGTTGAATCTAAAGATTTTATACCAAACTCTAAGCTACTTAAAACGTTTAGAAAATCTACTTGTTTTTTATTAAAATAGGGTAATGAAAATTTTTTTCCCAAAGCAAAAATGTATTTTAAATTTGACGGAATTTCAGTTTTGGTATAATTAATTAACCATTTATTGATTGTATTTTGGTCAAATTTGATATAAAAGTTTTTATCTCTAATAGCTTTGGGAAAAAAATTTTCATTACCCTATTTTAATAAAAAACAAGTAAATTTTCTAAACGTTTTAAGTAGCTTAGAGTTTGGTATAAAATGTTTAGATTCAACTTCCAAAATACAAGTAAGAAATAAATTTTGTTCTAATTTTCTAAATTACATTAGGAATATTGATAGGACTTTTGAAAAATCAAAATATAAAATTCTTATTCGAGATCTTTTGGCTTGTAAAAAATTTCTTAAAGAAAATCCTAACATCATTGTCACAGTAGCAGACAAAAGCAATGTTACTGTTTTAATTGACAAAAATGGCTATTTTTCAAAAGTTCAAACCATGCTCTCTGACAATAATACATACGTAGAATTAAATAACGATCCCACAGAAAATTTCCAACGTAAAACTTTCAATATTATTAATAAGTTAGAAAAATCTGTTGAAATTAGTAATGATATTGCTAAATCTCTTAAAGTACAGCATCCCACATTTCCTAAATTATACTGCATTCCAAAAATTCACAAACCTAACACACCTCTTCGGCCAATAGTTTCTACTATAGGTTCTTCTCTATATTTCTTATCAAAATTTCTTTCAAAAATTATTACTCAAGTTACTAGTAAATCAGAATACTTTATAAAAAATTCTTATGAACTTGTAGATAAATTGAAAAACATAGATATACCAAATAACTGTATTATAATTTCCTTAGATGTTGTTTCTTTGTTTACTAACATTCCAAAAGAGTTAGCTTTAAAAAGCATTAATGATAGGTGGATAGAAATTAAAGAATTTACAGACATTTCCAAAGAAAATTTTTTAGAAATTGTTATTTTATGTTTTGAAACATCTTATTTCGCTTTCAATGATAAATTTTATAAACAGATTTTCGGTACAGCAATGGGTTCTCCTTTATCGTCTGCTTTAGCTGAAATTGTCATGCAGGAACTAGAAAAAAGTGTCATTAACTCATTACCTTTCAATTTAACTTTATATTAGTGTCCGCTTAAAAGATTTTGTGAGACAAGTATAACATCATCTACACTCGTCTTGTATAAGTTCATACACATTCATCGTACCTAATAACGAGTGATCAATATCTTTTCTAATCAAGTGACCTATGGAAATAAAATCGTGTGTCTGATTAATTCATTATTTCAAATGCCATTGGAATTATTTATATTACATTCCTATACAAAATTTAGCTATTGTTCTCATGTATTACGTTTTTTTTTAAATAAATTTGGATATCAAATCCCAAGTTCATATTTCCCACAAAATGAAAGCTGCCAAGATCAACGAAAACTGTTTCATAGGAGATGGGTAAAATGTCCGCCGTTCTCTTGTAAACACAAGCGAATTCTGCGTTTTAAATTGTTAATAACATTCGCTAAGATTACTGGATTATTATTTAACTGTTCGCAATGTAGCAATAAACTCTTATGAACAAAGATTTTTGTTAAACTTACTGACACTAAATAATTGAAATGAGAGTGATATTTGAAAAAATGAATTAATTAAGCTTTGAAGCTTGGGGGGTGTCAAGGAAAAAAAAATTAGAAAATATATTGATCACACGTTATAATATCTTAAAAATTTTCTTGCAAATCGGTTTTGATTGCAGTGGATTCCTCCAGCATTCTCTGTACAGCTGTTTCGGCCCTATTTGGGGCCTCGTCAGCAGAAGCGTAGCTCAAGAATTCCACTGCAAACCAAACCAACCTGTCCTAGGTTCGCTTTTGCGGTGTAAAAGTAATGAAAAATTTAAGTAGCGACACCCTACGATCCTGACATTGCAATGTCAGATGCTAAAAAAAGTGGTTTTTCCACATCTAGAAAAAATTGCCAAAAATTGTCAATTTTTCATCATTTTTCTAGGTGCGTATAAAAACCCCAAAAAATGTACAAAAATTGTCATAATTTTTGTTCATTTTTCTAGTAGCGTGTAAAAACCATGAAAAATGTTCAAAAATTGTCATAATTTTTGTTCAGTTTTCGGGATGCGTGTAAATAACTATTTTTGTATTAAGGGCGTGAAGGGGGCGATTTTGGCCTGCAGCGGAATTATAAGCCCGAGGCCCGAAGGGTCGAGGGATTACAAGACGCAAAGGGACAAAATCGTCGTTCACGCCCGAAATGCAAACAAGATTATTTGTAAAGTCGTTTAATTCCACCTTAAAGCTTTGAAAAAATAAATGGCACGATTCGTTCTCAAAAGTCAAGTTACATTATTGGTTGCTAATGTGATGCAAATAAACATGGTTCCTTAGGTTTTAGGGCGCAAAAGGCACTATTTACGCCCGCAAATTATTGTACACGGTGGTGATAAAGTCCCGCAACAAGCTCATAATTTGTTTTTTAATGTTTTTTCGCAAAATCCTGAAACAGGTAAATTTTTAATTTTAAAAAGATACCTAGTGCAAAAATCTTTTTTCGATCGGCATTTGTTTTTCCGCTGTGACGTTATCATTAATTTTTTTAAATGGCAACCCTAACTTTCTTATGCAGATTTTGAGTCCTTCTTGTCAGCAAAGTGGTAATGTAAAAAAGTTATTTACAGTTGGTTCTTGTCCGATGAAATTTGTATCACAAAATCTTTTAAGCGGACACTAAATCGCGCACTATACATACACTTTACGTTACATTTAGTGTCCGCTTAAAAGATTTTGTGATGTAAAAAAGTTAGTACTTTCCACCACAAATTTTTCGAAAAAAATAGACATTACATTTCAAAAATACTATGTTATTTTATTTTATTGTAATGATAATCTTCAAATTGAAAACAAAAACAAGGAAAAATTAACGAAAATATTGAAGCTATTCTCCAGGAACCAATTGTTGAGATTTTCATTGCAACAAAACATAAATTTTTCCAAAAATTCCAGACGATGATCTGGATCATGTCTATTTTTTTTTTTTTTTTTAGAAAAAGTTGTTGCAAAAGGTACTATTTTTTATTTCATTATTTTGCTGACAAGAAGGATTATCAAAATCTGCATGAAAAAGTTAGGATTGCCATTTAAAAAAATTCATGATGTCACAGCGGAAAAACAAATGTCGATCGAGAAAAGATTTTTGCACTAAAAGGAATCTTTTTAAAATTAAAAAATTACCTGTTTCAGGGTTTTGCAAAAAAACATTAAATAAACCAATTATGAGCTTGTTGCCGAACTTTATTACCACTCTATACAAAACACACCCTTAGCGTTGACTTTCTCGAAAAATGGTCGGACAGGTCGATTGTATTTTTAAAAAAGACATCTTTTACAACCAATTTTAATTTTATGTCAGTTACCATTTTTGCGCCGTGACGTCATCGACACTTTTTTTAAATGACAACATATTTTTTTGAAAATGTCGTTTGAAAGCATCCATTTTTCTGAGTACAAAAATGTTAATGAACCACTAGTTGCATAAAAAAAATTTTGAAGAAAAAATTATTGAAAAATGGAAATGTGATTTTTAATCTTAATAAAATTTCAACCTAAAATAATACTTTCTTATAAAAACATAACAAAACAACTTAATAAAATTACAATAAATGCTGAAAATGTCCTCCACCAACCACTTGACAGTGACCAGCTCATGTGTAAACGCTGTTAATAACTCTTGCGATGGTTCTACGGGTAATGTTATTCATTTCCGTCCTAATTTTGTTTTGTAAGTCTTCCAAATTTTGAGGTCTGTACATGTAAACTCGACCTTTTAGATAAAAGAAAAAAATGAAAAGAAAACTTACAAAACAAAATTAGGACGGAAATGAATAACATTAGCCATGAAACCATCGCAAGAGTCATTCACAGCGTTTACACACGAGCTGGTCACTGTCAAGCGGTTGGTGGAGAATATTTTCAGCATTTTTTGTAATTTTATTAAGTTGTTTTGTTATGTTTTTATAAGAAAGTATTATTTTAGGTTGAAATTTTATTAAGATTAAAAATCACATTTCCATTTTTCAATAATATTTTCTTCAAAATGTTCTTATGCAACTAGTGGTTCATTATCATTTTTGTACTCGGAAAAATGGATCCTTTCAAATGACATTTTCAAAAAAATATGTTGTCATTTAAAAAAAGTGTCGATGACGTCACGGCGCAAAAATGGTAACTGACATAAAATTAAAATTGGTTGTAAAAGATGTCTTTTTTAAAAATATAATCGACCTGTCCGACCATTTTTCGAGAAAGTCAACGCTAAGGGTGTTTTTTCGCTTGGTGCGTTACATTGTATAAATGACTTCATTTTGATACGATTTTACAAAAACAGTTTTTTTAGTAAGAAATAAACCACAAACTTCAAAAACAATAGTCTGTCAAGAGAAAAATTTGCTTACGGCGATTTGCAAATGTTTTGTTTCCAAAGCACAGGCACCTTTGATGATTTTGTAAAAATGAAAATATCTTCTTTATTAATTTACTATTGACAGTCAACCCGAAACTTCATCAAACATTGGATTGAGAAGAAAGGTACTTCGAAAGCAAGGTCCGCAAAATGAGTGCACTAGTGAAGATGAATTCCGTCATGCTTCAGATGCAGATCCTGATCATTTAAGAATAAACGATACGTACCAATGATCAATAAAAGTTGATGATTCGTACCTAGTAATGAACATTGGTAGGCTTGCGCCATATTTTTGGGAAGTGTAACCGGGACAAACGAGGGGCCTGGGGGGTATGGAATACCCCCCAGGTTAGCGGGGGGTCCGGGGGTACTCCCCCCGGGAAAATTTTTTGAAAAATAAGTGTTAAAAATCACTTTTTCCATGACTTTTAATGACCGACGCACTGACTCCAAGTGAGGTGACGAGTTCCGTGCACGTTGTAACAGAGAGCTGCGCAGGTGGCCGAGACAATGGGCGAGTCCACCGCAATAGACAAGGGGAGGAAGCTACTAGTCATTCGCATTCATTATTTCATTTACTCGCCCTCTCAGCTGGTAACATAGAATCACTCGCTTTTTTGCAAGGAATGCGAACACACCAAGTGGTCTGAATGCTTTTATATCATTTTGTTTCAACTCCTAATTTGAGTATTGAATAAGGAGTCAAAAGAAGTAAAATTGGTATTTTCCGGGACACGCAGTAAACCGGCCGGGACACCGGGACATCGCTGAAAATCCGGGACTGTCCCGGTCAAACCGGGACGTATGGCAAGCCTAAACATTGGTATACTTTGTCCGGCGATAGATTAGTTGACAGAAAAGTAACCAGAATTGGCGTAAGAAAAAGTAGTACCATAAGTGGCGGGAAAATTTGAATTTTTAGAACATTTACGAAAATTCACCAGGTGTACACCGCATAAATCGAATGCTTTCGATAATTCAACCGGTTACTTTTATACCGCGTTCCATAATTTACCACGTGTACCGAACTCATGCACCTGGTGCATGATTTGTGCACCGAGGAAAGTTAATGGTCTATGCGGTCGGTACATTAAACAACCTAAAAAAAGTTATTAGTTGTAGGCAGCGTTTTGTAAAATTAAAATAATTACTAGTTGCAATGGCTGTGGAGTTGGGAAAATGTTCAAAAATAAAACATCAGCTTCAGATATGGAAAATATCATGGCCTTCTAAATCAAAAGCGAGTTCTAGCGAGATAGAACTCGCTTTTCATTTAGAAGGCCATGGAAAATATCATTAAATATGCTTATTTTCAGATGTTATTATAGGTTTTGTTTGGTTAGTTCACCGAAGTTTATCTACCGAAGCGTTTTTAAATTCAGTCAACCGATCTCTGCACCGGTATATCAGCTGATTACCGATCGGTAAATTTGGTGTATCCACCGGGTGAATTTTCATAAATGCCTAATATGTATGATCGAGATTCCTTATAGCGTTTTCGATTGAGCTGCACTGATAGCACTCAGTTCGCACTGTTTCCAGATTTTGTATTCGATTGGTAATTCCAGTTCAAACTTTCTTCGTGTTTTATGTTCGATTGAAATGTTATAGCGAGTTCCACTTCACAAATCAGAGTTGCACCAATTCCGTTCTGGTGTCGCTCCATGCAAGCACGCACTAGGTGCGCACTGCTTTAGAGCGCACTTTGAGCGCGCGAGTGCATATAAACCCTCTTTGGTGCGCACTTTGTTCGAACAAGTTTTTTCTTCCCTGCCTCTGGTGGAGTGTCGTGTATTTGGAACGCGGAATTCTTTCAATTCTGTTGATTTAAATTCTTTTTATAACCTCAAAAATAGAAAAAGAATGTGTAGTGCTGCCGAAGTCCCAGTAGTACATTTTTTGTGAACGCACTGACCATGATAATAATGAAAATTTGTTGGAAAAGAATGAAAAATCACTTCGTAATGAATCGCACTGACTACCAGAGACAGTAGGTCTGTTCGTTTGTTCTGCACTTTCTACACTTTTAACTCCTGTACTCTACTTTTCTCACTCCTACTTACATTATATTATGTACATCTCACTCTCTCAGGAGCGGTTGGTGCAAAAAGTGTAGAAAAGTGCAGAACAAACGAACAGACCTAGAGCAAGAATTATTGCCCTGGGGCAATGCTTTTTGCTCACGAAAATTAAGTGGAACGCGCAACTCTGTATTGGTGCTAGATCAAATAAGAGTGGAACGCGTATCTCTGTCTCGTTGCTAGGTCCAACATGAGTGGAACGCGCAAATCTGTTTCAGTACTAGATCCAATAGGAGTAGAACGTAAAACTCCGCACGAGTTCGCACTAAGTGCGCACCAGGGCAGGAAGTGGAACTCGCTATTAGTGCGCACCAGTTTTGCACTCAGTGCAAGAATTTTGGAACTGACTTCAAAGGTAGTGCAAGCGTTTCAGTGCAACTTTTCTGTCATTTCAGGAGAAACATATTACAGATGGTTTATTGACAGATAACAAAAATAATTTATTGTATCAAGAAATTGTTAATAATTAAGTTATTTGCTAAACACAGTTTGTCTAGCGCAAAAAATATTCGTCCGGGGTGAATTCCTTAAGAAGCGAATATGAATAATTAATGTTTAGAATTTTTAATTTATTATAACAAATAAATATTGCATTTTTATATTTCTGGCAACAAATGATAATTTTGAGGTTACAGTTCAGTATATTTCCCGCCCAATAATTATGCTCCTAGATCACGTTTGTATTCGATTGAAACACGCACTATGTAGTTTCGTTTTCTGGCAAGACTTATTGAGTGCATGACGTAATATCACTGTGATCCGAACTTTTCTGGTGCAAGTGAAACGAAAACGCTGTAAGTTTTAATAGAAATATTTGTAAAGAATTAACATGCACAACATTAAACAAACTACATTTTTATTTTGTTACAATTTTTTTCTTTATTATAGTTGAAAAAAATATATGTATGGGTATTTTGCAGGTTTCTTGGGTCTATAGCCGTATTTTTGCTTTACATCTCTGTCCGTCCTTCGTTGCTTCTTTCCGGTTGTCGACCCCTTGTTCTCTGGCGTCTTCCATTAGAACAAAATTTTGTGAAGTGCCAAACTAGTTCTTTTATATTCATGTATGTATTTAGCAGCTAATTCAGTTCCTAATGTGTTCAGATTTATGTGTTTACCTAAAACAAAGTACAACAAAAATAAATTAAACAAATATTAATTAATTATAATATTACGTTGCTGAACCATGTCATACAAAACAAGACGAACTTCCTGCTTAATATTTGTGTGAAGGTCTGTTGTGGCACTTTCCATACGTTTTCTTTTAATTTTTTTAAGAGTTTGTGGATTATTTTTATATCGCCCTACTGATGAAACGTTTACACCTAAACATATTGCAGTAACCTAAAAAGCAATATGAAGATTTTTATAATACGTGTATATTATATTCCTACACATACAGGGCATCCCAAGTGCAAGTTCTGACTTTTAAAATATGCATAAGCATTTGTTATCATTTACTGAGCCACAGCATGTTCCACTACGGTAATGTAACTTCTTTTCGAAGGTTCAGCCTACAATAATTTTCATACTCATTGCACAGTATTAGCTGCACAGCACGTATAATCGAAAGCAGCTAATATGTCACACTGATACCATTACGTTCTCTAACTGATTTGTGATGTCGTGTAGAGAGGATTCATAATGAAACACCAACGCTCTGCAGAAAAGTAACCTGCAACAAACATGCGACCAATAATTATATACTTACATTTTTCTTCTGCAGAAAACTACTTACTTAAAGGTCTATTTCAAGTCCATGACCTTTATGAAAAGCTGGTTTTGTATTAAATAACGAGAATAATGAAAGAAAAATTAACCAAAGAAACGTAAACAAATGTCAAATCGTCAAATATTCCTACGCCTAACGTTAACCAATAGTATTACTCGGCGGGCATATACGGTAAACGGTACAGTTATTGGCCACTTAAGAATACGAAGACATTTAAAAATTGGTAATTCTGTTGAATATGCCAAGAAACTTAAATGAATGCCACCTGTGATTGCATCTCTTATTGCTGAATTTTTCCTTGCCCCAATGGCTATTTTAAAACTTAAGGATAAATGAGAAAAAAATAATATGTAACAGAACGCAAAATTGTATAGTTATTGGCCACCTTTTACAGTAATTTTCCAAGAGTATTACAGTAGTTGGCATGATGGACAATTTCTTGCACAAGAGGTCATAAATAAATAATTGTATTTCGGGACGCTGAGGAGAAAGAGACACATGAAATAAAACAACTGGTCAATCACTGTCTACTGGCCAATTACTGTACCATTTACCCTACAACATTTACACCAACCGCAAACCTATGATGTGCTTACTCGATTCTAGGGTATTTCAATATGTTAGGATATTTGAAATTTTCCAATCTATCGCCGGACAGGGTATAGCTATATCTTACCACCCTTTCACAGCCCTAAAGGCTTTTTAGAATTTATTTATCATTTTTCTGTTATTGCTTGCTCTAATTTTAGTAATATTTAACTATCAAAAGTGAGTTTAAAAAATATATACCGTCTGTTTGATTATAAAGGCCCCAAGCTATAACTCATTTATTTTTGCTTAAACACCCAGTAAAGTGTATATATTCTTAAATGGGACGTTGTTTTCTAGAGAATGAAGTAAAACAATATTTTTTTGGCTACACTGTATAGGAGTCATGACGTCATCGACATTTTTTTTAAATGGCACGATGAAAATTTTTTTGCGAAATACAATAGAACATCCTTTTCTCTTTTCAACCACATAAAATTTTTATATCCTTACATAAGAAAATGTTCGAGAAAACTGAAAAAAACTACCTACATAACTTACCATTTAACATTTAAGGCACGCTAATATTTCTAGCATGCTATGAGTAATTTTACTGATATTTGTCATACTTTATCTAATTTGGTAAACAATTTCTAAAATACCGGCACTGTCAATCTGACTTGTAATTAGTTTGAAACGGTGAGAAATGAATAACATTAATGAAGAAGCCGATATGCTAGAGGTTTACTACGAATATAGAAAAAACAGTGTCAGTTTGACAGTGCCGGTATTTTAGAAATTGTTTACCAAATTAGATAAAGTATGATAAATTTCAGTAAAATTACTCATAGCATGCTAGAAATATTAGCGTGCCTTAAATGTTAAATGGTAAGTTATGTAGGTAGTTTTTTCAGTTTTCTCGAACATTTTCTTATGTAAGGATATAAAAATTTTATGTGGTTGAAAAGAGAAAAGGATGTTTTATTGTATTTCGCAAAAGAAATTTCATCGTGCCATTTAAAAAAAATGTCGATGACGTCATGACTCCTATACAGTGTAGCCAAAAAAATATTGTTTTACTTCATTCTCTAGAAAACAACATCCCATTTAAGAATATATACACTTTACTGGGTGTTTAAGCAAAAATAAATGAGTTATAGCTTGGGGCCTTTATAATCAAACAGACGGTATATTCTGCGCCTTAAAGGGTTAAGAAAATATATTTGTAGTTTATAATTGAAGAAGGATATGTAAGAAACATGTAATATAATATTACAACATAATTTAAAAAGGTAATTTAAACAATTTTGACGTCAAATTTCAATGGTAAAAGCATTGCAATTATCACTGCTTGTTTTACTGATTCCTTTCCAAAGATTGAGTGTAACGTTTATACTGTAAAGCATCGTTTCTTTAATCTTGTAATAATTTGGAATTGATGGAATTTGACAGCTTTCAATGAAAAATTATTAACATTTTCAGAAATTTAATCTTTAAGGAGATTATTTTCAGTATCACTGCAAATAGTGTTGAAATTAGGACCTGTTTAAGAATTCTCACTAAATTACTAGAGGCGTTTGATTTTAAGATCGCAGCGCTATTGTGGATAAATCTGAACCTCTGTAAGCTATGTGGAATTTTTGTAATGCACGTGTTTAAGTGCGTACTAATACAAATACATAAGATAATTTAATGTGAAGATCACATATAACACGATCCTGATACATCATATACTCAGGATCGACGCCAAAACACGATTTGTTGTGTAGCATACAAGGGTTTGTTTAGTTGACACCAGGTGGCGAACGCTTAGCTGCAAACTCTATGCAAACTCTAAAGTGCAAACTCCAATAGACGTTTAAGTTAAATAACAGACTCACGGACCAGGAAATTACTACGCTTCCAAACACGAGATGTCAGTGTCATAGTTTTTGCCACGATTCACAATTGATGTAAAGTTGGTAGTACAGTAAACGATCTCGTTTTATTCCGTTTCCATGGAAAATTTCAAATAAAATTTGTAAATTATGTGATGTGTCAAAGTTAGCACACCAAGTAAGACGCAATTATTTAGCTTAATATAAAGTATTTACAGTTGGTTCTTGTCCGATGAAATTTGTATCACAAAATCTTCTAAGCGGACACTAAATCGCGCAACTATACACTTTACGTTTCGCAGTCGTTCGACTGCGAAACGTAAAGTGTATAGTTGCGCGATTTAGTGTCCGCTTAGAAGATTTTGTGATACTTAATATAAAGGTAAATGTGTTCTCGGTATTTCCTTTGTTTCCGTGTTATTACGTTTTAGATATTTGATTAGTGTTGTGCTTTTAATAACTCATTAAGGTCGCAATGGACAATCATAAAATAGAGGTAATTTACATGTATTTTTTGACAAAACGTAAATTGAAACTTATATTTTTATGATAAGAAAGCATTTTAAGAGTTTTTACGTGTAAAATTTAATGAAATTCTTTCTTATACAACAAGAAAAACCGTTCAAATTTATGTTTTGTCAAAAAATACTTATAAATTACATAGGTATATTTAATTTATCGTCTATTACGGCTTTTAGCAATGTCAAAACGTGACACAAAAATTCATCAAAGACAATAATTTTTAACAAACCATCAAGTTATTTGACAAAATGACTTACTTTTCTGTTAACGAATGATTATTTTTATGAACGTTTGAACAATTATATCTATATACATAGAAAGCTGAAATTTAAATTTCGCGCGCTAAGTTCATACTTTCTCTTCCAACCACCAGAGTAACAAATCCAGCTGCCTACTATGGGTGAGTTCGACTTGGTTACTCTTTTGACTCTATTTGCTCTTTCCCCTCTAAATCCGTTCGAGTAGGACCAATGGAGTGAACATTATAAACTCTAAGTCGTTCATCTCGTACAAGAGCAGAGTAAATAGAGTTAACTCTACGAACTCCTCCTGGCGAGGTGGTGCTCGCAGAGCTGTCATGCGCAAACGACATTCGCGGCAAAACTCACATAAACCTAACCTGTCTACAAGTCGTGGTCAAGGATACACATGATCTTAGAAATTGACTAAAATTAAATTATTCTTTATTCAAAAAAATTTCCCTGATTTACTAAAACAAGAATAAAAATTATGTTGATCGAAGTATGCATGTATGACAGTTTACATATTTTGCAGGTTAAATATGTCACCATCGCTACCCGTCGACTCTTTTCCGTTCGGGTAACAACCGTTACGTCACATTACTCTTTAATCACGTGACTTCACTCCATGCTCTACTCTCTATCCTCTCCTGCTAGCTAAGCCGAACTTACCTTATGTATACTGGTGTCTAAAAGTATCCGAATAAAAAGCAATAAAATAGTTCGAATTTGACCCTTGTGGTAAACTTCCACAGTGCCAGGCGGTCACGCCGGTCGTCCGAATACTTTTAGACACCAGTATACGTTAAGCGTCTATAGATATAAGTGATTTGTGGGCAGATCTATCTTGTCGCATAATGTGAACGGTTTTCATCGCCACGCAATGGCTACCGCAAAATTTTACCGTTTCTTATCCAAATACCTTTTAATTTTGAAATGTTTGAATGTTTTTGAAAATGTATGAAACGAAAAGCCTCGATTTGTTCTTTTCTTACAATTTAATGCTGAAATACTTAAGCATAATGTCAAAACTAAATTGTCCAATTATATAAAATCATATACTTCTTGAAACTGGTTCCTTTGGAGATATTCTTGATAATAGGAATTAAACACTCCACGAACAATATTAAATGTTTATTAATTCTCCAATTACAATATTTGATTAATGACAGAAAATATAACTCGTGTCTAAATAAAAACCTGGTCAAGTAGGCTACATTTATGCCCGTATTCTTAGTGCTTCCTCGAGGAGTTCCTCGTGCAAGGCATGGGGGTCAAACCCAGATGAACGATATGTAGTCTTAGTAAAGCCTGCCAATTCTAAAAGATGGCGCTGTAGCAACCGCGATAAATTGAAAAATAGGTTATATTTTAACAAATTTACAGATATCTACTTTATGAATTGAGAGAAATAATTTCGAAAACCCCATGCTGATTGACAGCGACGTAAAAGTACTTAAGAATAGGCTTAAGAAACAACGTTGTGTCTCTGGTTGTGTATTTATTTGCAGTTTAAGGTCATTTCTGTGGGAGAGCTTAGAAGAAATTACTGTGAATAAATTTTATTTTTGTAAGAATCATATGAAATTTGAAAAGTCATTAATTTTGTGCGTAGTTATAAGCATTAAAAAATACAGACTGGTGTTTGTGTGTAATAGAAGGTTGTACCAAGTTTATACAGGTAAGAGTCGAATATTTCGATAGAATACTACGTTATACTGTGAGTTTTTTATATCTCTTGAACATATCTGTTGTAAATATTCCTATGTTCAGTTTAAAAGAAAACATGTCAATGCATTACAGGATATTTTTTTTAAACTGAACATAGTAATATTTACATACTATGTTCAAAGTTAAAAAAAACTCATGGTACATATATGTATTTGAAGTTCAAACTTTTTAACATAATTTGTAATAATTGTTTTCGGACAATTTTTAAATAATTTGAAATATGTAGGTATTACCTATGTTGTTGTGCTGCATATACAGTCAATGCAAGTTATTTGGAGTATTTTAAAATTTTTCCAAAAAGTAATTATTACAAATTTGTTTAAATGCTAGAAATTAGTTTGTTAGAAACTTTTTAGAAAGATGAGCCGAAGAAAGTTTGCAGTTGTGAATTGTGGTGATGCAATATTACCTATGCATGGTTATAACAAACAGAATTTGCCACAAACATTTTGCAAATAAATTCTATGGACCGAATAATAAGTTATCGAAGGATGCTTACCCAACTTTGAATCTACCTGGTAAGTGATTATAAATTCTAAGGAATGATAAACAGATTCTACTTATGATATTATATTAATAAGTTTATAATACCTACAGAACTCATAAATATTTTAGCAATATACCTGCACCAGTTGAAAGTGTTTAGGAAAATATTGATTTACCAACTAACATATCTGATGCACCATAATTATTGACTTCCTGAAATACCGCCTTATGTTCATTTTTGAACAGCTGAAAATACTTCACCAAGAAAACGAGTTACGCCTTTTAAACTATCAAGAAACGAATTAAGTAAAGATTATTAGTAGTTCAGGTATTATAAATAGTTTATAGTGTTGTGTTTTAGGAATGCTATAAAATGAAATGCTGCCTATGGAGGCTAACGATATGCCATCTACATCACAAGGTGAGTTATAGGTTCTCAGATAATGATGTAATCATGCTTTATCATATCAGTTTGATTATACATAGTTTGTCTGCATATTCTGAAGTTATTCTTATATTAGTTCCCAAATCATTGAGTTATTCCCAAAAAAACAAAAAAAACGAAAGCTGAAACTAGTTCAGAACTGAAAAAAAAACTAAAATCAAAGCAATCAGCAAAAGTTTCCATTGCAATGTTGAAAAACGTGTGTTATTTACAGGAATTCCTAGTATCACAACAGGACATTCTTATATTCAGTGGCAACCAACTCATTTACCTTTGATGACAGCCACTTCTTCATTAAGATGTAAGTGTTCAGTTCAGTTATGTTATGTATTACTTGTCTACAAAATCAATGAATTTTATAGGTGAAACTTACAAAGCGAAACATTCTCGAGTTAAAGGAAAAAAAGACATTTATTAGGAACCCTATGTCCACAAATGGGCATATCAGGGCCGGCGCTACCGGCAGTGCAAAACGTGCAATCGTACGGGGCGGCAAACTTTTAAATAGCGGCAAAATTGGGAAATTTTGGGAAACCTATTTGTATCACCGACAAACTCAATATTGCTCTGCTGTAAGGTTTACCTGTGGTTGAATTGCAATTTAAACAATTTATATGCTTCCTTTATATTTTAGTTGTTTGTCTTTGTCTATTTATTATTTCCATAACGGAAGAGCTGTAAATACACTGAGAAAAAAGAATCTTCACATGAAAATAATATTTTATCCCGAAGGAAACATATCTTTGCTACTATTGGAAGAAACAGTTTCTTTAAATTAAAGCATATTCACCAACTACGAACGATTATTTTTCTCAGTGTATGATATCTAAGCAATACTTTTAGTATTATAATGTGAAATATTTTACTTTAAGTGGTGAACATTTGAATTGCAAAATATAATAAATCCTCTCCCTTGAATATTCAGTTCTTGCAATATAAGCCACAGTTTGAGCCTCAGACATACATAGATAGCTAGTATATAATTAAAATAGTTAGCTTTTGGTTATAATCAAATGTAGCTATTCATTTCACACTTAAAGGTAGTTGAAATATAGCTATTTTTGATTTTAACTAGCTGGCTAATAGCGAATAAAATGGCTACATGCTACTACACTCTTATTTAAAATTCCCGCGGTTTTTTAGTCTTAGTACCCGCCAAAATTAAGAGATGGCGCAAGCTATTTTAGTAACAGTTTCTAGTACAGGGATTTGCGTTCTCTTTATGTTGTGTTCTGTGGTGCAAGGCTTCCTCGCGATGTTGCCAACCTAAGCGGTTAGAAATTCGACATTATTCATAGTGTTTCCTTAAGACGTTTGTGGCGTCTATTTTTCTGAACGCCTCGGTACGCGTTTCATAGGCGATCTTTGTGTTGGTAAGTCTGCCCGGTGCCTTCCTCAGCCTCCATTTTTATAATTATTTTCAAGGAAGCTGCCTACGTCCCTTGAGGAAAGCCTCGTGTGTGACGTTGCGGCGGTTACTTTGCACGTACTATTGCTATCATAAAAAAACTATACTCTGTTCACGTTAACAATGTAGCGTTGGAAAGGAGAGGACAACATTTTCCGGCTTGTGATTGGTTAAAATTCGAGGCAAGTTTACAATGGTTAAAGTTGACATTCCCGCGCTTGTTCCGGAGAATTAAGGCGTTTTCGGAAAATAACTCGGATTGGAAAGATTAACCCTAGCAGGTTAGTAGTCAGGTTAGTGAATTTTCGAACGCGAAGTAAGGCGTTTTCGGAAAATAACTCTGATTGGAAAGATTAACCCTAGCGGGTTAGTAGTCAGGTTGATGAATTTTCGAACGCCAATGTGGTTATCAGGTCAGTATCACAATAACCACATCTGGCCAAATTTGGCAAACCCGTCATTTTGTGCAAAATAATTCACAAATAATTAAACACTTTAACTAAAACAAATCAAATTATTCGTTAGTACATGTCACACATTTCAAATTACCCAAACTTCAAAAAAGGAAATAGATTAACATAACCTCATAACAGAACCTATGTAACTCTACTCAATGACTAGAGTTACTTGGGTCGCGTATCTGTACTAATTTTCGAATGCAGAACAAGTAACCAGGTTTAATAAACGAACGCTTTTCCAAGAACCTGACTGCTCCGACCGAATTTCCGAAAACGCCTGTGTTGTCAGGTCAGTATCAGAATAACAAATAGCGTTTTCGATTGATCGCACTAGTGCGTACTCAGAATATGTTCATCTCATGTTATTGCATGAGGTTAAAAGAAGATACAAATACACTGAGTGCAACCGGTGCAAGTGAATCGAAAACGCTATAAGGCACTTGATCTCTGTCTAGGAACACAGGTACTGCCATCATATGTTTTTGACACTGACAGTGGCTATTTGACCTTGAAGAAATTAGTTGTCAAAAATGACAAACTGGAATACTTTATGTAAATCAAGGCACAAATTACTTTAAATTTCCATTTTATTGATACAAAGTGTAAGTTTACAGTAAATTTAAGCGTTTATAGAAAAATATGACATTATAAATAAATTAGAAAACTGTAAAGGTCCGCACAGAACATACGCGCATTAGACGCGAAGGAAGCGTTCTCGACGATAAATAGAAGGTGATCCAACGCCAAGTAGGTATGCATTTATGCAGTATGCACAGAATAAACGCTCGCTTGACGCGCGGCAGACGCGGAAAAGTTGCAACAGTTTCTACTTTTACGTCGGTGACGCGCTGGAGGACATCGTTCGCGTCTAATGCGCGTATGTTCTATGCGGGCCTTAAGTAATAAGTAATAACCAAAAGAACACCTGACATTTTTCCTGCCTGAAATATTCCAAACTAAAAGTTAACTTATTAATGTGCTAGGCTTTTACTAATGTTTATTAACTTTACTAGCGGCAAATTAACTGGTTTACATACAAATTTTCTTGCATAAAGTTCTCATTTACAAAAAAAATTGCGTATACCTACCTATACATATTTTAGATAAAATTTAAAAACAATTTCTGATGTATTTTAACAAATTTAGTTAAAATAAGCAACAAAATGTGTCTTAAGTCAAAAATACATTAAATTATATGAAATGTACAAATGTATCTATTGCGAGATTATGATATTTTAAAAAGAAAAGCTGTATGTACCTTTAGGAATGTTAAACACTTTAAATTTGTAGTATTTGATTTGTAATGGGCAACACAACATACTTTAGGCATTATCTAGGCTGTTTTTAAATTTATTACGCCAAGAAGCGAAAATTGAATGGAACAACTGTCACAATGACAACCAATCCGTTCAAGGTCAAATAGCCACTGTCACTGTCAAAAACATATGATGGCAGTACCTGTGTCCATAGACAGAGATCGAGTGCCTTAAGAATAACCACGTTTGGCCAAATTTGATAAACCCGTCATTTTGTGCAAAATAATTGACAAATAATTAAATACTTTAATTAGAACAGATCAAATTATTCGTTAGTACATGTCATACATTTCAAATTACCTCAACTTCAAAAAAAGGAAACAGATCAACATAACCTCATAACAGAACCTAAGGCGTTTTCGGAAATTCGGTCGGAGCAGTCAGGTTCTTGGAAAAGCGTTCGTATATTAAACCTGGTTACTTGTTCTGCATTCGAAAATTAGTACAGGTACGCAACCCAAGTAACTCTAGTCATTGAGTAGAGTTACATAGGTTCTGTTATGAGGTTATGTTCATCTGCTTCCTTTTTTGAAGTTTAGGTAATTTGAAATGTATGACATGTGCTAACAATAATTTGATTTGTTTTAATTAAAGTGTTTAATTACTTGTGAATTATTTTGCACAAAATGACGGGTTTGCCAAATTTGGCCAGATGTAGTTATTATGATACTGACCTGATAACCACATTCGCGTTCGAAAATTCACCAACCTGACTACTAACCTGCTGAACAAGTAACCAGGTTTAATTTACGAACGCTTTTCCACGAATCTGACTGCTCCGACTGAATTTCCGAAAACGCCTTTAATTTTATGTTGGATAAAATGTAATATCAGTATATCACTAGAATTGTGAAATGTCAATTTCGTTTATATCGTTTGGATTCGTTATTTGTTTGTGTGGTTCGTGTGTTTATTGTTATTTGAGATCGTTTTAAAAAATTGTTCTTTTTAGAGCTTTACAGCTACTGTTGTAACTAACAGGTAAATATTTTATCAATAATGTTTATTTTCATGATAATTTATTATGATACATTACAGTGCTAATATGGAGGTTAGAGAGGAAGCTGGCCCATCGAAAAACCCTTAGGGGAAGCATATACGACGTGACCAAAGAGTTATGGCTTATAATGTATTTGTTCAATACCACCGTGATAATTCCAAGTCAGCATCAGTAAAATTGGTTTCAAGATTGGTTGGCATTGGAGAGGTAACGATGTGGGCCATCGTAAAAGAAAAGGAAACCACGGGAATTCTACGATCTCCTAGCAAGAAGCGAAACCGTGACACAATTTTCAATAAACTTGATGAGGCTCAGGAAAATTCTATTAGAAGACAGGTGCATTCTTTCTATCTTAAGAATGAATTACCTACTTGCTCCAAAATTTTAACGGTAAATACATTTACATTTATTACTGTTATTTTGAAATTAAGTAAAAAATTTATAGGTTATACAAGCAGATCATACTTTACCTGTAATTCATCGTACCACATTGTGGAAAATTTTAAGAAAATTGGGATTTAAATGGGAGAAACGAAGCCGAAATTGTATTTTAATTGAACGTGAAGATATTGTTTTGTGGAGACGTAATTATTTAAACTCCATTAGAAGATTTCGAAACATGGGAAAGAAAATATATTATTTGGATGAGACGTGAGTGAACGCTGGTCACACAAAGCCAAAAGTGTGGAAAGATACAACAGTGACTACTGCTCGACAAGCATTTGTTGATGGATTGTCACTTGGTTTAAAAAATCCTTCTGGAAAAAGGCAAACTTCTGATTGTGCTTCACATTGGTAGTGAAACTGGTTTTGTTGATAATGGATTGCTAATTCACATTGTTGGTTATAATAATACATGATTGTGCGCCAGCAATTATTGAATTATTATGTGTATTTTGTTATTCTCATTTTTGTTACTCATGTTACATGTTACATTTAATTCACAAATAAATTAACAGCTTCATTTGTGTATTCATGCAACAAATTAAATTCACGTTTAGTTATTTTTCTATATATAAAAATTTTGAATTTCCCGCTTTTTCTTTATTGCCCCTGTGTGATACGTACGGCGACATCAGCGCCCACTACTACATTCTTAACGTGAATAGAGTATAGGACAAAACTTTTTGAGCTGTGTAAAACTGCTACCGACCATAAATTTAAAATTATTTGAAATGGTCACTCATTATCAATCATAGCTGCAGTAAATATTGTTTTAAAAGCTAGGATAGCTGCTTACATAGAAAAAGGTGTCACAGTTAGACAAATTACTCAGAATTTCAGCATTCACAAAAATACAGTTACTGACTTAACAACAAAGTAGGATTCAATATAATAAAATAATGGAAAAGCATGGCTACTGCATTTAAGAGTTGTCCTAGTTTTTTATGATATTGTTCGGTACACCGAAAATTTTAATATTATTTATTATTAGTAGTCGTCTTTCAAGGACTTGTGTTTACCATAGTTTTCAAAAAATAAAATATAAACAAGTGTGTCATAAAATTCTTCACTTCAATTTTGAATATTTTTACTATTTACTAACAGTCTACTGCAGATTAAAATATAAATAAATCTTCGAAAAGATTAACAAAATGGTCCATACGAGCCGGATATGAAAATTTGGTCCTTCGAGGCTTCGGTTAGTTTGTCGTCCCAGAGACGACAAACTAACGCAGTGAGTCTCCAGTTAATTTTTCTAAAAAGTTTCAATTTTCTCACTACAATTTATGTTTTCATCACACAAAACAAAATAATTCCTTATGGCAACATCACTAAAGAGTCTCAAGAACAAGCGCAAGCAAATCAAAGCGTCTGTTACAAGATTCTCAACATATTTTAATTCGTTAGACGAAAAATCAAGTCCAGTTGAACTAAAGGGACGTATTGACATATTACAACAAACATTATCACAATTTAATGATATTCAATCAGAGATTGAAAATTTAGAAGATTCAGGATAAGATGTCGATTTATGGACGCTCGAATTTAAAGTTTTTCAAATTAAAAACTGAAAGATAATGTATTCAGGAATCAAAATATGAAAAAAATCAGAGGATTAACAATAAACTTTAAAAATATAAGCTTTTGAAAATTCAAAATTTGACGTTTTATGGTAGATTTCCGACGTACGCGGCAGACGTCAGACGGCAGTCGAATGCGCATGGAATGCGGCAAATCCGAGAAACGCTGAATGAAATATCGTCCGCTTTAGGTTCCGAATTCGGGTCTGGTAAAGAATATGTCCATAAACGTTCAACATTTTTTGTGACATAAATAGTTAATTTACCTTACATTGAACGTATTTCTGCAATAAAATTTGCGGATTATCCGTAAATTTCGAAATCATCACCTTTTAAAAGTTAAGATTTCTAGGTTATGTTTGATGTTCCATATCAATATTTTCGAATAAGTTATTCTTAAAAAGTGCTGTTAAAGAAAAGGAAAGCCTGTGTATATATGTACATTTGAAGGGAAGAGAAACTTTTGTATAAATACATTTTATTATATTATGTTGCCCATCATACCCGGCAAATTATGAGACTCTATTGCAATAGCCGATAACGCATGATAAATCTATTCTAGATTTACAGATTTTATTCTGCAATTTTCTATTTAGCTTTTTTTCCGAAATTGAAAGATTATGAATGTTGCGAAGTAGAGAAATTAAGTTTGAGCGTTCGTAAAAACTCCAAAATTTCATGCCAGCACTAACCATAAAATTTCAGGCGCTATTTCTTCTTAAAGAGGCGACAGTGGCACATTTGGCGATGGATGGATCTGTATATGTTAGTTAAAGTGAGCTGGCCCATCGGGCGTTGGTCATGAAAATACAGGGTGAGTTATTAAGCGCCCCTTCTTCCATAGCTCATTTATAGAACGAGATAGAATTTTTTTCTTTTACAAGGACATTCTACCTATTGAGAACTATAACATAAAATTATTTTGATACATACAGAGTGTTACATAAAATAATGGCAGCATGCAGCGGGATTTTTTTTAATGGAACACTCTGTGTATTTTCCTATAGAAAGATATAGCACTCGATCCTCTAAACAGCAGCACATAAAATATTTATATTTATTTAACCAATTAAGAGTAAAATAATATTTTATCGAAAACGGTCTGATTTTCAACTTCTCTTAAAATACTAACTGTAAACGTATCGTTTGTCGTACGGGAATAAAAATAGGTAGTGTTATAAATTAAAGTATAGGGAATAACCCAGATATAAATTCATTTAGTTTCATTTGTTTTTTCAAGTGTTGAAGCCTGTGTAATTGTCAGATTTTCAAATTACCGTTATTCAATTTTTTTAAATGCAACTCCCCCTATCTCTTTTCACGAATAGATAGTGTTCATGTTCCTCTTCAATTCTGTTATAGGTTTTCTGCATCTAATCCTTACAGTTTTTTTGCTATAATAAACTTTTTACATTTTTACTCTAAAATCAATATTAAAAGTTATTTAACGTACCGTATTTTAATTTCTTTAAGACAGCGCCCTCTATTTCATAAAACAGATGGATAATATCAAGTTTACAATTGATTACAGACTCTTATTACATTATAATCATCGTATTTTTGTTATAATACAGTCCTTTTACTTTGTTTTAATTAAGAATGCTTTAAAATTGATTCGATGTAGTTCCTAAGCTTCAGTTGTCTTCATTAACATTTGATTTAATAAAATCTGAATACTTGAACAAAAGAAATTCACCGATTTTCATTTATTTGTTAGATCATTAATTTATTATTTGCATATTTTTTTTTTTTTGAAGTACAACAATTTTTACATTAAGGTAATTATTTGTAAACACTGATGTTTTCTTTTGTTGTAAACCACATCGAATCAATTTTAAGACATTGTTAATTACAACAAAGTGAAAGAACTGTATTACAATAAAAATACGATGATTTTAATGTAATAAGAGTCTGTAAACAATTGTAAACTTGATATTATCCATCTGTTTTATGAAATAGAGGGCGCTGTCTTAAAAAAATTAAAATACGGTACGTTAAATAACTTTTTAATATTGATTTTAGAGTAAAAATGTAAAAAGTTTATTATAGCAAAAAAACTGTAAGGATTAGATGCAGAAAACCTATAACAGAATTGAAGAGGAACATGAACACTATCTATTCGTGAAAAGAGATAGGGGGGGTTGCATTTAAAAAAATTGAATAACGGTAATTTGAAAATCTGACAATTACACAGGCTTCAACACTTGAAAAAACAAATGAAACTAAATGAATTTATACCTGGGTTATTCCCTATACTTTAATTTATAACTTTACCTACTTTTATTCTCGTACGACAAACGATACGTTTACAGTTAGTATTTTAAGAGAAGTTGAAAATCAGACCGTTTTCGATAAAATATTAATTTACTCTTAATTGGTTAATTAAATATAAATATTTTATGTGCTGCTGTTTAGAGGATCGAGTGTTATATCTTTCTATAGGAAAATACACAGAGTGTTCCATTAAAAAAAATCCCGCTGCATGCTGCCATTATTTTATGTAACACTCTGTATGTATCAAAATAATTTTATGTTATAGTGCTCAATAGGTAGAATGTCCTTGTAAAAGAAAAAAATTCTATCTCGTTCTATAAATGAGCTATGGAAGAAGGGGCGCTTAATAACTCACCCTGTATACCTATAGTTCTATAGTTATTTGGGCATTACACAAAAATAATTTTTATGGGATTGGCTTTCAGAGGTAGTGTGTTAGGTGTATTTAAATGAACAGCGAACATATTAAATTAAAAAGGAAAAGGAAACCTTTATGTGTAAATGTATTTTAAGCAGTGATGTAAAATTACCGTAATTTATAATTTTGGTAAATTACAGGAGTAATTTACCGTTTTTTATTACCATTTTAAATTCTCCAGTAATTTATCGTTGTAATAATTTGCCATGGTAATTTACCATTTTCCACGTTTCTATGTAATATGTAGGAAAATAAACTGTGTGTATGTAAAAGTTACACTTTTATTGAAAATTTAAAAAACTTCAATTAAAAACATCAAATTACGATTTCAAAAAAAGAAATGTAAACTTAATAAAAGATAATTTGTAACTTGCAAATAAGAAAATTTAGTTAAAGAAAGCATTGAGTTCACAAATTCAATTGAGTACACAAATTACAATTAAAAAATAAGCATAACATAAAATTAATGTATGGGTGAAACCTTTTCTTCACTTATTTTTCTTCGGATGGAAAACTAAAGTCCACTTATTAACTCGTTTAAAGTAAAGACATTTGATTCCTGAGGAGTGCAAGGTTCATCTTTTGCAACAAAGTTTTGGGCCCACTTAGATTTCAATTAACAAATAGTACCTTTGCAGCTCAATCATTTGTCAATATATTTGTTCCTTTGTTATAAATTGTATATTTTGTTTATTTAATCTTAGATTTTGTAATTAATGGTATCTGATTTGGTAATTAATGGTAATTTAAAATGGTAAATTACGGTAATTTAAATCGTAATTTACGGCGTAATTTACGGCTAATATCACTGATTTTAAGGGAAGGGAAACCTTTATGTGTAAATATATTTTAAGGGAAGGAAAACTTTTGTGGGTAAATTTTAAGGGAAGGGAAACTTTTGTGTGTAAGTTTTAAGGGAAGGGAAACTTTTGTGAGTAAAATGTCCGTATTCATAGTGTTTCCTCAAGGCTTCCTTGAATGAGGAACCCCTTAGATTGTGATTTTTTTATGCAACTGCCTTACTACAATCCCATTCTAAGGGGTTCCTTACTGAAGGAAGCCTCGAGGAAGCACTATGAATACGGACTTAAGTTTTAAGGGAAGGGAAACTTTTGTAAGTAAGTTTTAAGGGAAGGGAAACTTTTGTGCGTATTTTAAGGGAAGGGAAACTTTTGTATGTAAATTTTAAGGGAAGGGAAACTTTTGTATATAAATTTTAAGAGAAGGGAAACTTTTGTATGTAAGTTTTAAGGGAAGGGAAACTATTGTGCGTATTTTAAGGGAAGGGAAACTTTTGTGTGTGTTCTAAAAGGGATGAGAAACTTTTGTGTGTAAATTTACACCTAAATGCTAAATTTGAAACGACAAACTAGTACACTACCCCTGAAAGCCTATCGCACAAAAATTATTTGTGTATTGCTCGTCAAGTAGATAGGTACTATTAAAAAATATTTATGTGCAATGGTTTCTCTCCCTTGAAATACACTTATTCAAAAAAGGCTTTCCTTCTCTTATCAGCACGTTTTAAGAATAACCCATTCGAAAATATCTATAAAAAACGTTCGATCATAACCTAAAAATCGTTACTTTTAAAAGGCAATAATTCCGAAATTTACGGATAATCCGCAAATTTTATTGTAGAAATACGTTCAGTGTAAGCTAAATTACCTCTTTTTGTCATAGAAAATATTCAGCGCTTATCGACATATTCTTTACCAGAACCTTCGACATCTATCAAAAAAGCAATAACAGCAATCTGAAATACTATACAGGGTGTATCATGATTAACCGGCAGCAGACGAAGTATGGGTAGAGCACAGGAAATGGAACCAATTATGTTAACAACGTAATCACCGAAAAGCGGTAGTTACCACAAAAATGGACGTTAAAAAAACAGCGATGGTACGAGTGCAGCCCTGTGATGTGGCCGTCTTAATCTGTTTATTGCCACCATCGCTCACAATTTACAATTTATTGCCAAGTTCGCAACACAGATTAGGGTAGGTCATGGTTGGCGTATTTACACGTACTCAGGACAAAATTGGTTCCATTTCCTGTGCTCTACCCATACTTCGTCTGCTGCCGGTTAATCATGATACACCCTGTATATACTCCGCATGCGCGTGGCATGTGCCAATGCGCCATACCGATAAACATGAACATTGTCCGTAGAGAAAGGAATGGTGAAAATTCATAGAAAAAAAAACTGGAAAAAGCATACCTGTATTCAAATTAAATGTATCTTTAAAAATAATATAACGTGCATTTACTGAATAGTAGTGCTAAAACATTTCATATACATCAAAAACGAGTTGAGAGTTCTCATCAAAAACTATCAAAATTGACGGCCATTAATAATTTCGTAACCTAAAAATTTACAATTTCAAATGCAAATATCTTTTAAATTTATGATTAATCCTCTGATTTTTTTTCACAGTTTGATTGCTTTACGCATTATCTTTCAGTTTCTAACTTCAAAAACTCTGAATTCGAGCGTCCATAAATCGACATCCACCCCAATTCTTAATTGATTCAGACACACAATCACATTTTGACAGTCGCAATAATATTAATATGACAGAGCATAATTTAAATAATCAAGTTCGCTTACCGAAGATTAATTTGCCAACATTTTCCGGAACATACGAGGAATGGTATCCTTTCCATGATATTTTCAAGTCACTGATTCACTCAAATGAAAATATAACAGACATACAAAAACTTCATTACTTAAAATCTTCCTTAAAGGGAGAAGCTGCTGTTTGCATTCAGTCATTAGAAATATCATCAGAAAATTATATGGTTGCCTGGGAACTTCTCAAAGAAAGATATGACAAAAAAAGATTAATTGTTCAAAAACACATTCAATCCATTTTGGAGCTTCCGATTGCGTACAAAGAAAATCACCATCAGTTACGTCAAATTTTAGATGGAGTATCGAAACACATGCGTGCCCTAAAATCACTACAGCGCCCAACAGAAGGATGGGACGATTTAATAGTACATATTGTAGTCTCAAAATTGGATGCCATAACATGCAAAGAATGGGAAACAAGTCTTACAAAACATCAAATACCTACATATACACAACTAACAAATTTTCTATCACACAAATGTCAAACTCTTGAAGCTTTAGTTAAACCATCGCAACACATTGCAAAAGTCAACAACTCTTTTCAGTCTAAACCAACCACATCTCATGTCATAACTAAAATTATATGCGCCATATGCAAAGGTAATCATGCAATTTATCACTGCAATAAATTTCTTAACATGACAGTCGAACAGAGAATTAAAGAAATACAGTTTAAAAAATTATGTTTAAATTGTCTAAAGGCCAATCATCAGGCAAATCAGTGCAATGCAAGTACGTGCAAAAATTGTAACAAGAAACATAACTGCTGCATATTGAAAAAGCTTCCACATTACAACAAGAAAATTTACAAACCATGTCTAATACTACAAATATACATTGTTCACAGGTTTTATTACCTACAGCAATAATAAACATATTTGACAGCCACGGGAAAGCACATCAATGCCGTGCATTACTAGATTCAGCATCACAGTCAAATTTTATTACTGAAACATTAGCGAAACGTCTTTATTTAAAACAATATCCAGTAAATATTCCCATAACAGGAATTAATCAATCATCATCACATGCCTTTCATAAAGTAGAAGTAAAAATAAAATCATGTCATAATGCATTTCAAACGCAGCTCCATTGTTTAGTTTTAAGAAAGGTTACAGAAAACTTACCAGCTATTTCAATTAAGTCATCAAGTATTATAATACCACAATCCATTCAGCTTGCTGATCCCAGATTTAACATTATTTCTGAAATTGACATGCTAATAGGTGCAGAATTATTCTGGCAATTGATATGTGTTGGTCAAATCAAGCCATCTAAGACAGCTCCATATTTACAAAAAACGCGATTAGGTTGGATTGTTTCAGGAACAGTCTACAATAACTATACACCATTAAACAAAATCTCATGCAATTTAATTACAAATCAAGATCTCGATAAAAATCTAACTCGTTTTTGGGAAATTGAACAAATAACACACATCACACTCAACAGAAGAGCAAACATGTGAAGAACATTTCACAAATAATTTCAGAAGAGACAAAACTGGAAGGTTTATTGTAAAATTACCCATCAAGGACGATGGTTTGTCAAAACTAGGCGAATCAAGAAGTTTAGCATTAAAACGATTTAATTTTTTGGAAACAAAGTTAAACAAAAATATTGATCTAAAACACCAATACTCAGACTTCATATCAGAATATGTAGAGTTAGGGCATATGAAACTGATACCGTATACAAATACACAGCCTTCGAAATCTTTTTATTTACCACATCACGCCGTCTTAAAAGATTCGAGCCTAACAACAAAATTGCGTGTCGTCTTTGACGGGTCCGCCAAAACCTCTACAGGAGTGTCATTAAATGATATTCTTATGGTTGGACCTACAATTCAACAAGATTTGCTATCTATTCTTTTACGCTTTAGAACTCATAAATATGTTTTAACTGCTGAGGTAGCAAAAATGTATAGACAGGTACTTATTGATGAAAGTCAAACAAACTTGCAGAGAATATTATGGAGATTTGATAGTACACAAGAAATTCAAACTTATGAATTAACAACAGTTACATATGGAACCGCTTCAGCATCTTTTTTAGCTATAAGATCTCTCATGCAATTAGCAATTTTAGAGAATCAAAATTATCCAACAGGATCAAAAATTGTAAAAAGAGATTTTTATGTAGACGATATGCTCACAGGCGCTGACTCTCAAGAAGAAGCAGAAATAATTCGTCAACAAGTTTCAGAATTACTTAAAAAGGGAGGCTTTGAATGAAGAAAATGGGCATCTAATTGTAAACAACTCTTACAAGATGCACCATTCTCAGGTGATCTAGCTATTCTAAATTTCGAAGAAACAGAAAATCTTAAAATGTTAGGTTTACAATGGAACGCTAACACTGATCGACTTCAGTATTCTGTATCACAATGTAATAGTTCAAAACGTACTTCAAAAAGAAGTATATTAAAAAGTATTACTCAAATTTTTGACCCATTAGGATTAGTTGGTCCAGTCATAACCAAGGCAAAAATATTAATGCAACGATTATGGCAGTTACAAATAGGCTGGGACGAATCAGTTCCAATGGAATTAGATACTGCTTGGCGAAGATATGAAGACGATCTTCAATTATTAAATCAGTTATCGATTCAAAGAAACACAATTTCATGTAAAAAATTTATAGAAATTCATGGATTTAGTGATGCCAGTCAAGATGCGTACGGAGCATGTATTTACATGAAAAGCATTAATGAAGATGGAAAATACACAATCAATTTATTGTGTTCAAAATCAAGAATAGCACCGATAAAAAATATCGCTCTTCCAAGATTGGAATTGTGTGGTGCTCTTCTACTTGCACAACTAACAGAACACGTAATTAAATCACTTCATTTTCAAATCAGTAAAATATACTTATGGAGTGATTCGACAATTACCCTTGCTTGGATACAATCGACACCAAGAAATCTTAAAACATTTGTTGCAAACAGGGTTGGAGAAATTCAAAACATAACTGATTCTGACCAATGGAATCACATCGGAACTGCTGAAAATCCAGCAGATTTAATATCACGAGGAATGACAGTGCCACAAATTTTAAATTGCGATTTGTGGTGGCATGGACCAAAATGGTTATCAATGCATCCTAAAAATTGGCCAATTCAAAAGTACATAAAGTTAGATAACATTCCTGAGCAACGAGACATTACATTTAATTTCCATGTAACAGTAGATAAATTGGGATATTTTCGAGAGATATTCTACATTAAGCAAACTAACACGCGTAGTTGCATATTGCATTCGATTCTTTACAAATATTAAGGCTAAACAAGCTCTGAAAAACAAACAAACAGGATCACTACAATTGTGCGAATTAACAACGTCTACAAAATGTTTAATAAAATGTGTGCAAAGAATTGCTTTTCCTTCTGATTTGCATGCCTTAAAAACTAAAGGTAATGTTCACGAGAAAAGTTCTCTATTGTGCTTGAATCCTTTCTTAGATGGGGAAGGTATTATAAGAGTAGGCGGTAGATTACGCAAGTCAAATCTTCAATATGATAAACGTCATCCAGCAATATTACCTTCGAAATATACATTTACTTACCTAGTGATCAGAGAAGAACATATCAAACAGTTACATGCAGGACTTCAATCAACATTAGCATCTGTAAGACAGCATTACTGGCCTCTATCAGGGCGCAGTGCTGTACGTCAAATTATAAGAAATTGCGTACCATGCTTTAAGGCAAATCCAATGACTTTTCGTCATATTATGGGTGATTTACCGCAAGAGAGATTACAACCATCACGACCATTCATCAATTGTGGTGTTGATTATGGTGGGCCATTTTACCTTCGTGAATCTCTAAGACGCAATAGCAAAACATATAAAGCATACATTGCCATATTTGTTTGCTTTTCAACAAAAGCAATACATATTGAATTAGTTAATTCACTTTCTACTGAAGCGTTTATTTGGGCATTTCGAAGATTCACATCTCGAAGAGGCAAGGTTTGCAATATCTATTCCGACAATGGAACCAGCTTTGTTGGTGCTAATAAAGAACTAAAAGAATTACGCAATTTATGCCAATCAGAAAATCATCAAAGAAAAATAAGTAACGCCGCAAATCAAGATAATATCAACTGGCATTTTATACCACCATATTCCCCCCATCTTGGAGGACTATGGGAAGCAGGTATAAAATCTGTAAAGAAACTTCTTCGCCGTGTAGTTGGAGAAACATCTTTAACTTACGAAGAAATGTACACCTTACTGACGCAAGTTGAGGCTGTCCTGAATTCACGACCACTCACAGTTTTATCCAACGACCCTAATGATTTTTCTGTACTAACACCGGCACATTTTTTAATCGGAGAATCACTTACTGCTGTACCTGATCCTGATCTAATGGAGCTTCAAATGAATAAATTATCACGATGGCAGCACATTGAATACATAAAACAACATTTTTGGAAGCGATGGTCCAAGGAATACCTGTCTCAGCTTCAGCAGAGAACTAAATGGAAAAGTGCAAACAAAAATCAACTACAATTGGGTCAACTTGTACTCATTCAAGAAAACAATCAAAAACCAAGCTGTTGGGTCATCGGGCGTATCCAGGCACTTCATCCAGGATCAGACGGAACAACGCGCGTCGCTACCGTTCGTACAGCCAATGCGATTATCAAGAGAGCTACAGTGAAATTGTGTCCATTACCACTTGATAATTAGTCATGAATTTTTTATATTCCTAAAAATTAGTAAAGGAGACTGTGGTTTAAGGAATAATTGAAATTAACCTCCGCCCACAATAATTTTATATCCGTAGATACGTATTTCGGCAGCTAAGCTGCCATCTTCAGTACAATTTAAAAAACACTACATGAAATCTAACAGCTACCTACCTACCTGATCATACTATCTATACTACTAATACTATCTAAAAAACCCAAAAATTAACACTAAAAGAGCGACTGTGGTTTAAGAAATAATTTCCGCCCACAATAATAACAGTCGAAACCTACCAAAAAAGCAAATCAAATAAAACGGAAACGAGTATTGGTCTAATATCCGAAAAAGGTTCTTATTCTCCCGAATAAAGAACTTTTGTAAGCCATGGCCTTCTAAATGAAAAGCGAGTTCTATCTGGCCTGGGCAAAAGTGCAGTTCAGGCGTGCTCCGCCAAGCACTGCTTACAGGGCGCTTTCTTAACCTAAAATCTTGACAGTTCTGTCACATGTGAATGTTGGATGAATTCATGTAAGAACAATTAATGTTATTGTAAAAATTTGAGCATACTGGATATTATTTACGTTGGAATAAGGTGGAGTATTTACGTCCAATTTCAACAACTTAATTTAGCATTAAACTATTACGGTTTTAGATCAAAATCTTACCTGCATATACTCAGAATTTCTGTGGTAAGTTATAACATGTGTAATAAAGCTTCTTTTCTCATTGTGCGTAATTATCAACGCCCTTTTTAACACGTTTTACATTATCAAAAGTTGAAACTTTTTTATGTAAGTTGTTGTAATTATTCATCACGAAAGCTTTTTAAAATGACAGTTTTTCTTTATTACGCAAGCGTATTTCACTCCGACGTGATCAAATGATTGGTGCATGAATCTATAAAGTTTATATCATATAAATTATGTTGTATTACGGTAATTACAATATTAATTAATTTTGCGTGAACTCATTTTGTCTGACAGTAATGACAGTGCACTTCACTCAGTGCTGTCAGTGCCCCATAAGCAGCGCCAAAGTGTCGACTTTTGGCGTTTTCTCGAGCACAAAAATTCAATGTAAAATTTTCAAAACGCCCAGGCCAGTTAGAACTCGCTTTTCATTTAGAAGGCCATGTTGTAAGCATTTAATTCCCTGTTATTTGATCCCGCTTGAATTTATCCCTGAATATTCACTTCAATTTTGAATATTTTTACTATTTACTAACAGTCTACTGCAGATTAAAATATAAAGAAATCTTCGAAAAGATTAACAGATATCGATAGTACTTCAGAATCATAAGTTGACTGTTTTGTTCTTGTTCTCTTCAGGGTTGCCAATCGTACGGAAATTTCCGTACATGTACGGATTTCATGCAGACTGTACGGATACGGAATCAAAGATCATTCCGTACGGATTTTTCTTATATTTACATTTTAATGAAAAAAAGTCATATTTTTTTTGTTTCTAATATATCATTTATTATGCCCGTATTCTTAGTGCTTCCTCGAGGAGTTCCTCATTCAAGGCTTCCTCGCGATGTTGCCAACCTGAGAAACTAGAAATTCACGTGCTAAGAGGAAACAAAACGAGTTTCAGTAAAGTAATTAAGATTTATTTTGTTAACAAAAACATTATAATAAATGTTCGAAATGTCCTCCTTCACGTTTTAAACAATGTTTTAAGCAATTATCAAATGATAATAATAATATAATGATAATATAACCTCAAATATTTACAAAGTACTATTGCTATCTAAAAAACTAGGACAAGACTTTTTAAGCTGTGTAAAACTGCTACCGACCATAAATTTAAAATTATTTGAAATAGTCACTCATTGATTGTCAATCATACATACAGTAAATATTGTTTGAAAAGCTAGGATAGCTGCTTGCATAGAAAAGGGTGTTACAGATAGACGAATTGCTCAGAATTTCAGCGTTAACAAAAATACAATTACTGAGTTGATAACAAAGTAAGATTCAGGCCAGATAAATTTACTTGGAGATGAATAAATCGGGCCTTAATATACTAAAATAATGGAAACGCATGGCTAATGGCTACTGGATTTAAAAGTTGCCCGAGTTATTTCTGATATCGATAGTACATATTTCTTGTTTCGGGATTTAAATCACGACATTCTATAATTGACATTAACAGCACATGTTTTCTTGAAGCTTGGTTTGTAAAAATAAGCACTCTTGTTTGATTGAACTTTTGCTAATTTACATCTTATGAAAAGAAAGTGTGTAGAAAAAGATGGAGTATTAAAACTAGCGCTCCCGGTGGATGAGCAGAGAAACACTAAACAGAGTCGATAATAATAAGTACTGTATTACCTACAAGTCTTTTCCATTTGAATTTAAATCAGACCGTTATTTATTGAAAATTTTTTAAAAATTTAATATGTACATCGGAGGTGTTGAAAATCTCGAGGATTTCATTCGTCTTGCCTTCAGGAATAGCACAAAATTATGTTGTCCACATGTTTTTAACGAAAGGGAGACTGAAGGATAGTGTAGGGGTACAGTCGTTAGACAACAAAATTTGTGCTATCTCTGAAGGCAAGACGAATGAAATTCTCGAGATTTTCAACACCTACGATGAACATATTAAATTTCGTGTGTGAGGGAAACGTTAGTATACCTTCTTTGCACACGAAAGTAATTAGATTATCTGACAGCAACAAAATAATTTTAAATTTTCTTTTATTACTCGAACGGCTAATTGCAAACACAATAATCTTTTTACATAATACTATTACACTATACTTGGAAGATTCGTTGTCGGTAGAGTTCCACGTTTTATTTGTTGCTTCCCGGATCTCTGCAGGTAGCACTGAAATGGATGTCACACTTGATATCGTTCGCAACCCAACTGTGGATCTATTCATTCAACCTACATTTAAATAATCTGTCAAATTTATCGACGTTAAATTACTTACTTTTTCGTTTGATTTCGGAAGCGTCCTTTTTAGAATCTTCGGATCATGATTTTCACAGTTTGACACAGCACAATACATTACCACTGTTTAAATATTTTATACATTTTCGCTGCGTTTAGCTCGTGAATAATCCGCACGTATCTGTCAACTGAAACAAATTATGGCCGTCTCGAATTGCCATGCAAAGGAAAAACGCTTACCGCTTACCTTCTTGAAATTCTTGCTTGAAATTGGCACGTGCCCGTTTCTGATGACACTTCATTGGCTGGTATGATTTCACCATGACTACCAACTTTATTATCTAAAACACGTGATGCTTACAACGGGTGAGCATTGAACTATTATAATACAGTTTTCTATAAAAATATAAGTTAGCCACGGGGTAGACACTTATAGCGATTTCGATTGACCACACTAGTGCCCACTCAGAGTATCTTCATCTCGTGTTATTACATGAAGCTAAAAGAAGATGCAAATACACTCCACCTGTCCAACCAATCAAATGCAAGTTACAAGCGTTATGGCATGGCGGTTATTGCGTTGTGTCACGCAATTATGCACTTTGTGGCGTCACGTTGTTGTTTCTTTTAATTCATAGTTTTTAACGTTGTTAGCATTATAAAAACACTAATTGTGTTGTTTGTTGTGTGTGTATATTGAGATTGTTCTTTGTGGTAAGTGATGAAATAAATCAATGTTAATTGAAAAAATAAAATGCCAATATAATTTTCCAGTGTGAAAAAAGAAATGGGTGTATACTGTGAAGTTTCTGGAAGTGTGGAAAGCAATGATAGATTTCCAAATCCCAATAAATACCCGCAACTTTTTCAAAGGTGGATATTGGTTTGTGGAAGACGAGAACTTTTAGAAAGATCTCCAGAAAATATTTATAAGAACTGTCGTAAACATCTTATGGAAAACTGTTTCGGTAGAAATAATATTTTACTTCATACAGCTATTCCCACTGAACATTTACCAGGTAGTAATCTGCCTTTAATTTTGATAGATAACCATTATTATTAATTTCAATTATGTTATTTAGAGCCCCTGCAAAAAGAGACAATAAATGAAGAGAACCAGCAATTAGATGAACCTGTTCCAGAAAGGGAGAATATTTTTGGATTGATTACCCTGCATTTAGTTTACGACGTGGCTAAACGTCCGCCGGCGGAACCATGCATTACATTTCGAAATTCCGCCGTTCGGCGGATCAAAATAACCTTAGCCCACAAGTCCGCCGAAAGTTCGATTGATTTGCGCAAGAACGGCGGAACATTACTCTAAAAACTAATAATACCGCCGAACGGCGGACTTTATTGAAGAGAATGCTTAATCCGCCGTTCTGATGTTGTGATGTTAAAGTAATTCACTATTTTAACAGTTTTATTTACAAATTTCGAAGTTAACATACATCATGTTAAAAGTGGCCGGCCACTTTTAACATGATGTATGTTAACTTCGAAATTTGTAAATAAAACTGTTAAAATAGTGAATTACTTTAGGAAGTGGCTAAACGTCCGCCGGCGGAACCATGCATTGTATTTCGAAATTCCGCCGTCCGGCGGATCTAAATAATCTTAATCGACAATTCCGCCGAAAATTCAACTGATTTGCGCAAGAACGGCGGAACATTACTCTAAAAACTAATAATACCGCCGAACGGCGGTATTATTAGTTTTTAGAGTAATGTTCCGCCGTTCTTGCGCAAATCAGTTGAATTTTCGGCGGAATTGTCGATTAAGATTATTTAGATCCGCCGGACGGCGGAATTTCGAAATACAATGCATGGTTCCGCCGGCGGACGTTTAGCCACTTCCTTTAGTTTATGGTCAGTGTTGTTGACATTGTTTAGTCCGTAGTAATTTTTTATTTTGTTGGACCATTTAGCTGTTTGATTGTAGAGATTATAATTTGATATGAAAATTTGAAAACAAAGGTCAGAATCTTTTATTAGCATAAATCGAGTTGAATGTTGAAGTGTGAGGTACCAACAGCTGATTGACAATTGTTAACCTGAACGTTTTTACATTTAAGGTTTGTTCGTATGTCTGCTCTAATCACGTTAGAGCAACCTGAGTAACAAGTAAGGCGTTCGTTTGTATTCGAGCAAATGATCTAAAGGGGCGTTTACATTACATACATGTTTTCAACAAATTGAAAAACAAATCTATACAAAAATGTGGATTTGTCGCATACAAATCAGGATGAATGTTTGGCACAAATCTTCGACAAGTACTAGAAAAGGACCTCGTTTACACTGTGTGACTTGTTCACTACATATTTAGTACCTATTTAATAATAAAAAATTTCGCACATGAATGATGACCATCAATTTTTGTTTTTGTCCGCGGCCGCATATTATTACTTTAGGAAACTACGTGAAAAGCAATTAATGCCACTGTGCTCTTTTTGGAGTGGCCATTCTCACAAAACATCAGTTCGCTTGACAATTGAAAACAACCAACTATTGTGCACATGCGCAAGTACCTTTGTATGGTCTGTGATCGCTCTGTTTTCCATTAATTTGGAATACAAATCCATACTATAAAACATGTCGGAAACATGTCCAATACAAGAAAAGTCTAGCACTTGTATGAGACAAATTTTAGATTTGTTCCAAACTTTTCAACTGACATGTAGGATACATGTATATTTCAAACATGTATGTAATGTAAACGCCCCTTTAAGACTGTTCGTTTGTTCAGAGCAAGTAACTTGAGATCACATCGAGCAAGAAAAGTTGCTCGGTCTGCAGAGGTCGAGTAAGAAGAGTAGAGCAGGAAACATAACCTCTGAATTTAATTTTGGTGCCAATATGTCAATAATAAAAGCGTTTCTTCGCGATGTGTAAAATATTTATTATATTTTAGAAGGATCTGGAAAGTGAACCACTATCAATAAATGCATAATAAAGTTGTCTTCTGTTTTAGATGATTTAATATTTTTTGAATCACAATCAGCTGTTTCTAATTGACATTTTTATACTTGATTGATGTTCGTTTGTGAAATACTTTGAACGTTCGAACTTACTCTTGTAGTCACGTGATTATGATCTGACTGCCCGATTTGAGCAATTTAGATCACACAAACGAACAGACCTTTAGATGATGAACTGATGAGCATTTTTTTGTTTTTATTAAAACTAAGCAGACTAAAGGTGCGTTTTGTGTCACGCGTTTCGCGTTAGCGTTAAGCGCGATAGTTATTGTGATTGGTTAATTCAAATAGGACTTCAAAGCCGCGCCTAAAGCTGGCAATAACGCTGGGAATTGAATTTTGTTATTTGTTCTACTTCTTGCGGTGAAAGCGAGCGTTGTGTACTACATAACCTCGATTTTTGACTTGCAAGTCGAAAATAATAGCTGTATTTCTTTTATTACTATGTAGTAATAAAAGAAACTGAGTATCTCAGTTTATCTCAATAGCTTAGATAAATTACTGTTTCTTTTACCTATAACAAGTGAGTTTAAGTGAGACAATTTGCTCAATTCTCAATTAAACTGAGTCTGCTCTTGAAAATACTCTGAAGAGAGTTTTATGCGAGATTGTTTGTTGAGGTTAGATTTCGTTTGAGTGTGCACGTGCACCAGCAACCGATAAAAATTATTTACGTTGGAATAAAGTGGAGTATTTATGTCCAGTTTCGACAACTTAATTTAGCATTAAACTATTACGGTTTTAGATTAAAATCTTACCTGCATATACTCAGAATTTCTGTGGTAAGTTACAACATGTATAATAAAGCTTCTTTTCTCACTGTGCGTAATTATCATCGCCCTTTTTAACATGTTTCATTCATAACACGAAAGTTTTTTAAAATGACAGTTTTTCATATTTACAGTTGGTTCTTGTCCGATGAAATTTGTATCACAAAATCTTCTAAGCGGACACTAAATCGCGCAACTATACACTTTACGTTTCGCAGTTGTTCGACTGCTTCGTCAGAAGTTTTTCCTTATTGCGCAAGCATACTTCACTCCGACGTGATCAAATGATTTGTGCATGAATCTATAAAGTTTATACAATATAAATTATGTTGTATTACGGTAATTACAATATTAATTAATTTTGCGTGAACTCACTTTGATTGACATTAATGACAGTACTCTTCATGCACTTCACTCAGTGCCGTCAGTGCCCCGTAACCAGCGCCAAAGTGGCGACTTTTGGCGTTTTCTCGAGCACAAAAATTCAATGTAAATTTTTCAAAACGCCCAGGCCAGTTAGAACTCGCTTTTCATTTAGAAGGCCATGTTCATTCCTTACTTTTCTTTCAAATAATAAATGTTTTTTTTTTTTCTACTAAACTGTCAAGTTATGAAAAACACAACATTTTAATGAAAACAATTTATTTGATGAGAATACATACATTTTAACAATGGGCGCATTCAGGGACGCTCAGCGGCTGAGAGGCTAAGTAAGCAATTTCCCTGAATGGACAAGCTGACTGACCGCTGAAAGAAAGCCGCTGAGATATTTACTCAGCGCATAAATTGTAGGCTGAGTTGCTCAGCGCTATCAAAAAAAGTGGTGGGAGCATAATTTAAATTTACCGGTTGAGTCAGTATTCAATTTTTCCAATCGATGATTGGTCAGGTAGTTTATTCTGACCGTATTCTTGACGATTTTGTGCAGATTGACGGGATTGACGTTTATTTAAGTCGCCCATATAGTATGTCAAGCATGTGAGACAGCTGCCATTCAGAACTTCGTTCAGGGAATTGCTGTGTGCTGACACTTAGAAAACGCTGACTAAATTACAGCTTAGCTAAGCCGCTGAGCGTCCCTAAATGCGCCCAATGTCTTATAATATATACTGTCTATGAAATTCAATGCCAACTTGTCATGAACATTTATATAGATTACATTGATAACTTCTGTACCGTCTTCCACTTCTTCATCACCCGCTACATCATCATTTACACTCTAGTCTATGTTGTGCAGAACAGCATAAGCACAAGTAACGGCTTGTGATGTTTTGTACATAAATAGCGAGATAAGCATAGAAACTGTCTCTTTGTGTGCCTGTTGTAATTTTATTTGTCATTCTGCGTTTATGGTAATAACTACGTTTAGTTCATGGACAACGTTGTCGATTTGGTTTAGTCCATAGTTATTTTACGTTGTCTGACTAATCAGCTGAGTGGTCACAGTGGTCGTGATTTGAGATGCGGCCATTAGGCAACCACAGTGGGTATGAGTTCCGTTTAAAAGACAGTCCACCCAAGCTTGTTAAACTTTGATGGTTCGTCTATCAACTAAACGCAGGCTAAATAAGGTTGATAGAGATAGCCACTGTCTCCTGAGAGTACACCTGCCTCTCCTCAATCACACATCAACTATTGACCAAACAAATATGACACTGTCGTGTGAGGAACCTCGACAAAGCACAGCAATGTCTAGAATTTCTAAGTTTGGATCACCCATAACCTGCGATATTAAAACTTTTCCATGATCCCCGCTGGGATTTTCAATTTCCATTATACTTGAACTGTAATCTGTAATTATAAAACCTAACCTGTTACTTTTACATTTATCATCCCACGTATAACCTGTTCAGGAAACTCCCGACATGTCAAAGTGACGTTCAGTTGGTTAATATAAAAATTCCTATCACGCTGTCAGTAACTTCTAGATTTAATATTGGTAACCCTTAAAATTCAAATTTAAAGCTTTTGTTATTTGTCACTTTGACTTTTGAATTTATTAAATTTAAAATATAATGGAAAATGCGAAGCGAAAACGAGTTCTTCTTTCGGTTAGAGAAAAGCAAGCCGTATGTAATTATTGCTTAGAGCAACAGCAAAGTAATTCTCAGTTGAAGACTCTTTTTGAAAAGGCTGCAAATATATTTTCAGTAATTTACTCCTTTAATTTTTTGAAACCAATTTCCTAATCTTATAATCCTTCCTTAGATAAGTACAAACCAAGTTCGAGATATCTTTGTAGCATTTAAGAACGGCGAAGAATTTCAAGATACTAAAAAAGGTGGTAGAAAAAGTATAAATCAAATTGACAACTGTTATATGTATTTCTTAAAAACCGAATTGCAAAGGAAAATATATTTGTACCAGGAGAAAAATGAACACTTCACGATAAGTGATTTACATGCATATGCTGCACAAGAATTCCAATTCCCGGAAAGGTGAAATGCAGAATTGGTTGGAAAACAAAAACATCAATTTTTCAAAAAATTCCACCAAAGCAGATCTGTGGGCTCTAATAAAACCATTGGTTGTAGAAACTAAAAAGACATATGTGATCGATGAACTGTTGAATTCACATGGACATGATGTTTTGCGTCTTTCACCTTATAATTGTCAATATAATGCAATTGAACTGGCCTGGGCATCTGTCAAAACACTTTATAACAGGCATGTTAGGAACACTGATCTTGCAACGCCAAATAAAGTTCAAGAAATATGGAAACAAGCCCTTGCACAATTTACACCTGAAAAATGGAAAAATAGTGTATTACATTGTGAAAAATTAATCAAAGCTGATTGGCAGAAACATATGGGAAATTATACCTTTGCTGATATTCCTCCCATTGTTATCTCTTTAATGGAGTCAGATTCCGAAACCGATTATGATGATGACAATTAATAATACCAGATCTAATTGTAAATATATTAGGTTACTGTTCATATAGTCGTTCTTATGGTCGTTCTTTTCATTATCGTTTACATTGTTTACAATAATTAGGACAGAATACACGTATTTATTTTCTGTCAAAATTACTTCCAACAAAATGGTTCCTTGTACGTCAGGTTGCAGATATTCCAAAAGCAGATAAAAATGGCTTTTATTATAAATAATAAAAGCCATTTTTATCTGCTTTTGCCAAATTGCTAAAATTACGATTCTTCTTAAAATTTTACAAAATGATATCCTTAACATAACCTTATTTAATATGTTTGACGCTAATGACTGTTAAATACAGTCAGGTAAAATAATTGATAATTAGTTCACTCAAAATTTTCCAGTTGACGTTTTAAACGTCACGGGAGTTTTGTGAATCGATTTATATTCTATTCTACCGTACAACCGTACCTGTTTCCACAAAATTCGCTGACTATATTATTAATGTCTCACTTTTTAATAACAATGTGCACTGCTTTAATGATGTTACAATGATCTGCAGGGTTGCCAGTATTTTCACGTTTCAAGTCGCCAGCCACAGTAACTGATGTCGCCCAAATCGCCTACTTTAGCTGTGTTCGTTTATTCAACTCCGTTCACTCTATTTACTCTTTCGCACTTTTCTCTCACTTTATCAAAAGAACTTCCCTCTCATTCTATTTTTACACCAACTCTATACGGAGTGAATAAAAGAACGCAGCTTTTATAAAGACATGACGTCGCAACAGTGTTGCCGTGTCTAGAGAATTCAGAGGTCATAAAGGGAAAAGGAATTTTTATGTTTTTGGCCAAAATCTAGGAAAATTTGAACAAAATTCTTCAAACAAAGGATAAAATATTATTTAAATAAGAGAGAAATAAGATATTATTATTGAAAAATATAAAAGTATCAAGAATACAAGTGACCTCCGGCTGCGAGAAGCAAAGCTGTTTTACCAATCAATCGATTGGCATATAATAAAAAAATTACGTATGATTCATATTACAAAAAAATTAGATGGAATTATAAATAAATCTGTTTTCTACATTAAGCCAACATTCAAATAAAAACAACTTATGTAAGTTTGATTACCCTGTGTGTGCACATATTTCTGATTTGTCGATTCATTTTAGCATTGTTTAAAACCGAGATCGGTTATTCACACGATTTGATACATGTAGAAGCGAGAAATAAGCACGAAAAGAGTGAGCGGAGTTGAATAAACGAACACAGCTTGAGTAGCCCAAATCGCCATTGTAGCCCAAAAAGTCGCCTGTCGCTAAGTAGTATTTTATGTCGCAAAACGTATGTTAAAGGTAGCCCAATTGGCGACAAATCGCCCATACTGACAACCCTGATGATCTGATACAGGGTAGATAGCCAGTGCCTTATGACATAAGGCTTATGTTTCCTGCATTCTTGATTGATATCAACATGTGAGTGAAATAGCGAATATCTGTGAGTAATTTTGGCTCATGTATCCGACAAGGATGTCACTAGAAGCCTATGTCACGTGACATAGGATGTGCAATGCTTTTTAAATGGGTGTATTTATCATCTCACTCTTAAGTTAATATCAGTTCCTCTTTTTCTACAGGGAATCTGGCTACTTGATAAATCTGTGGCTTTAATATAAATTCACCCTTGCCACACCCTTGCGTCAACACGAATACTCCATTTTTTACAATTTTTTACAAGAGAACAAGAACAAAACAGTCAACTTATGATTCTGAAGTACGTGCAAAATTACCGACGCAACGTCACACAGTAGGCTTTCCTCATTCCTCAAGGGACGTAGGCAGCTTCCTTGAAAATAATCATAAAATATGGAGGCTGAGGAAGGAACCGGGCAGACTTACCAACACAAAGATCGCCTATGAAACGCTTACCGAGGCGTTCAGAAGAATAGACGCTACAAACATCTTAAGGAAACACTATGAATAATGTGGAATTTCTAACCGCTTAGGTTGGCAACATCGCGAGGAAGCCTTGCACGAAGAACTCCTCGAGGAAGCACTAAGAATACGGGCATTAGTGCTTAGTGTTTCCTTAAGTGTGTTTCCCATACCGAATATCGACGAGCAGTTGGAGAACTTATCGGGGAGTACCATGTTTACGACATTGGACTTAGCAAGTGGATATCTTCAGGTGCCTTTAACAGATCAAGCAAAGGAGAAAACAGCCTTCATCACTCCAGATGAAACTGGGCAGTTTGAAAGAATGGTTTTTGGGTTGACAAACGCACCATACGAATTCTCGAGGTTAATGAATATTGTTTTGGGCCCTTTGCGAAACAAAGTTGCGGTCCTATATTTGGACGATATCTTGATACCTGCAAGAAATTAGGAAGATACACTGGAGAAATTGGAAAAGGTTCTACAATGCCTTCAGGATGCTAAGCTAACACTGAGACTTAGCAAATGCGAATTTGGCAAACGGGAGGTGGAATATTTGGGCTTCCAAATTTCCGAAGATGGTATTAAACCCGGCAAGAGGAAAACGTTGGCTGTGGAAAACTTCCCAAAACCGGAAAACGTTCACGAGGTACGAAGATTCCTGGGTTTGACTGGATTCTTCCGACGCTTCATAAATGGCTATGCAGTGAAGGCAAGACCTTTGAGTTCTTTAACAAAGAAGAATGTTACATTCAATTGGGGAATAGAACAGGAGAAATCGTTTAAGACATTGAAAGAAGCATTGATCTCGGAACCTGTCTTGAAACTTTACGATCCTAAGGCAAGAACAGAATTACACACAAGTTCGTTAGGCATAGCGGGAATGCTACTGCAAGGTGGAGAGGACGAAAGTCTGCACCTAGTTTACTGTGTGTCCAAAAAGACTACAGACGTTGAGAGCAAGTACCATTCTAGTAAGTTGGAACTTTTAGCAGTGGTATGGTCAGTGGAGAGATTGAGAAGTATGCTTCTAGAAATAAAATTCACAATTATAACTGATTGTCAAGCCCTTGTGTACCTAAACACGAAGAAAGCAATTAACCCTCAAATTGCTAGGTGGTATAACACACTCAGCGAATATGACTTTGAGATTAAACATCGTTCAGGTGAGCGCATGACACATGTGGATGCATTGAGTAGGGCGCCTTTACCATTTGACGAACGTGATGGGCAGATCCTTGATGCATGCAGTTCCAGAGTGCACGTAATGATGAGTTTTACGGATGAAGACAAAGTACTGATAGTGCAACGAAGTGATGAAAAGTTACGAAAAATCATTGACACACTAGAACATGAAGAGGAAGATCGTACAGCAGATGAAAACAACATTGTGAAGGAATATGTACTGAAGGATGGAAGACTATTACGTAGAGTAATCAAAGGAGGTGAGGAAAAGTTATTGTACGTAATACCAGACGGAATGCGCAAAAGTCTAACAGTCAAATTCCATGATCTGATGGGACATTTTTCCGTTGACAAAACAGTGGCGAAAATAATGGATAGGTATTGGTTTAGAGGTATGCGACGCTATGTTAGAAAACACATTAGGGGTTGTTTCGAGTGTTTGTTGACGAAAACACCAGGAGGTAAAAAGGCGGGTGAACTACATCCGATCCCACCAGCAGCTAGACCTTTCGAAAGGCTACATTTAGACCACTTAGGACCATTCATAAAAAGTAAACGGAGGAACATGTACATACTGGTTATTGTAGACTCGTTAACAAAATTTGTGAAATTGTATGCTGTGAAGAACACCAAGTCGAACGTCGTATTACGAATCATGAAGTCTTTTGTGATGGATTTTGGGCTTCCGAGGCTAATCGTGACCGATAGAGGTACAGCATTCACTTCAAAGGATTTTGAGAAATTTTGCGAAGACAATGGAGTACGACATATCCTGAATAGCAGCAGACATCCGCAGGCAAATGGACAAGTGGAGAGGGTAAACCGGACTCTCATACCTATGGTATTAGCGGCGATGGAAAACGAATACGACTGGGACAAGAATATGAGAGAAATAGAACGGAACTTGAATTTGGCGGAAAGCAAATCAACAGGAAAAACACCTTTCGAGGCACTGTATGGATACTTACCTATATTCGTAGATGGAAAATTAAGTCGAGTTTGTGAAGACACCAACGTGTGGACGCCACATGAAGAACTATGGGAAACTGTAATCAGAAATACTCAAAAGGCGCAAGATCGATATAAGAGACACTATGACAAGAAAAGGTTCGAAGGAGAAAAGTATGAGGTTGGAGATATTGTAGTAATGCGAAGAGCTGCAATTGCAACCGGAGAACCAACAAAGACGCAACCAAAGTATCGTGGACCATTGGTGGTGACACAAGTATTACCAGCTGATACCTACAGAGTTGAGAATTTGGACGAAAATGAAAGAAGGTACAATACTACAGCACACATCTCACAGTTAAAAATCTATAGAAATCACGATGAAGATGACGAAGAAGTCGAAGAAGACGGAGATGAGGAAGCTGAGGAAAGAAGGGAAAATGAAGAGGTAGGAGATACAGAACCGCAACTGAGTGAAGAAGAGGTTGAACAGGAGGCAGTCAATCAGAAACTCCAAAGTGAGAAGCGAGAAGTTGAAGGACTATTGCCTACCAATTTTCCCCGGAGTAAGAAAAATTGAGCGAGGGCGCTCAAATTGCAGGAATGGCCGAATGTAAGCGACAGTTGGCAGAACTGCAAGAGAGGGAGAGAAAGAGAGAGAGTCAAGGGGAACAAGAGGAGTAGTAGGTGTAACGTGAAGCAAATTACTTATGTTTGTATGTAAATTCATTATTAAAAAGTATTATTAAATCCGTTCATACACAATCAGGCGCTTTGTGTTTGTGTTTTCCTGTGGCAGACTACAGATGTGAGCCTGACGTATTCCTCCAACCTATCTTTATCAACATTATTAACTGTCAGTAGTTCCCGCAAATAAGTCAGCGTTTCAGGTATGGGCACACTGGGAAATAACGATTGAACATCAAAGGAGATCAGGATTTCCCCTTCTTGTAAAGAAACATTTTTAATCTTATTTATAAACTCCATTGAGTTTTTTACCGAAAAATTATCTTGAGGATTGGGAAGTGCACTGAGCTCACTATTCAACCAATTTGAAAGAGAGTAAGTGGGTGAGTTTATACCGGACACGATTGGTCTCACCGAGTTACCTGCCTTGTGTATTTTGGGAAGGACGTACAATTTGGGTACAGTGGGGTTAGATATATTAATCTTATATATATTTTGTTTAGTAATAAGATTGGGACATTCTTTTATCGTGTCTTTGACAGCTTTAATTAACTTTGGCAACGGGTTTCGGGGTAGTTTCTTGTACGGACCATTATTTATTAGGTTGTTTACCCTTTCATAATAATCGGATTTATCTAAAATCACAATCTTATTACCTTTGTCGGCTTTTAAATAGAAACAGTTTTTCTTTCTTAACCCCTCAATGATTTTATAATATTCATTATGTGGTACAGATTGTATTGAATTATATAAATTGTTTTCAAGTTGTATTTTGCAAGCATTTCTAATGTAGTTTTTATTATTTTCATCCAAAGAACTAATCACGCTTTCAATACTCGCAACAATATCCGTGGTCGGTGGTTTACGATACGGTAAATTGAATTTTAAACCTCTATTTAGAAATGCTATTTCTGTATCATTGAGATGTTCAGAAGATTGATTAACAACTATGTTTTCATTTATAGGATCTTTTTCTGCGACAGGTGCAGGTGGTAATAAGGCTTTGAGTTTTTTACGTTGTGTAATATTAATATTCTTCATTTTATGAGAAATTACCTCCTGCATTTTGTTGTAGAACAACATCCACTCTATATGTTCGGCATCACTTAAATTCTTGGTAAGCTTTAAATGAAGCTGATATTTTTCTATTTCTAATTTACTACGTTTTTGATACAAATATTTGATTTCCAAATTGAGACACTTCAAATAACACAAATAACAGGGAATTAAATGCTTACAAAAGTTCTTTATTCGGGAGAATAAGAACCTTTTTCGGATATTAGACCAATACTCGTTTCCGTTTTATTTGATTTGCTTTTTTGGTAGGTTTCGACTATTATTGTGGGCGGAAATTATTTCTTAAACCACAGTCGCTTTTTTAGTGTTAATTTTGGTTTTTTAGATAGTATTAGTAGAATAGATAGTATGATCAGGTAGGTAGGTAGCTAGGTAGGTAGCTGTTAGATTTCATGTAGTGGTTTTTAAATTGTACTGAAGATGGCAGCTTAGCTGCCGAAATACGTATCTACGGATATAAAATTATTGTGGGCGGAGGTTAATTTCAATTATTCCTTAAACCACAGTCTCCTTTACTAATTTTTAGTTAATTACAACTAGGAAAATTTAATTTTATATTCTTATTGAAATCAGTCGAAAACTTACAGCTGCTGCGTTCGAAAATTATACGTCGGATATATCTGGAGCGTATGATCTCATCTTTCTCACTCACGATTTTTAATCTATTTTGTATCTCGCTCATCCGTTAAAAGAATCTTGTATTTATAGTATTTCCATGACAACAGGCGATCTTTTCATACTCTTCTTAAATGTGGGATGTGAAAGATCGCCTGTTGTCATGGAAATACTATAAACACAAGATTTTTTTAAACGGATGAGCGAGATACAAAATAGGTTAAAAATCGTGATTGAGAAAGAAGAGATCATACGTTCCAGATGCATCCGACGTATAATTTTCGAACGCAACTACTATGAGAAAACCTCACAAAACCATTAAAATCAAATTTAATTTTTGAAAATTTTTGTGCCTTTTATACTATGCTGAAAAGGTCGATGATAAAATGATACATACGCATTTTTTTCGTGTCGGTGTGCATGGTATACATAAGGCGTTTTCGAAAATTCGCTCTGGCTTCGAGTAGAAATGTGAGAGAGAACGAGAGAGAATTAACGAAATCGCGAGTCCCTATATTACTAGAGTACCGTAATGTCCGTAATTGACTGCGCCACTACTTTGCCGCCAAAATGGCGTACTTGTAACAACTGACGCAAACTGACGGAGAAATATTTCACGTTTGAGAAATGCAATGTTTGAATTAATTAATCAAATTAATATTTTGGTAATTTTTTTCGAGCAAGTATGCCGGATTGTTGTATGCTGAGTTGTATAAACCGGGGTTCTGCCCCTTTTGAATACCAGCAGGTATGCATGAAGAATAAAGCTAGGGGAAAAGTCTGGTTAGATTTTATAAATCGCGACGAATTGCCTTCCAGAGGAAATATTTGTGAAGTAAATATTTACGCACTAAAATATTTTCTCCTTATTAGAATAGAATGCTTCGCTCAGTTTCTGCGGCTTTGACTAAAACAGCAAAATTCTGAGCTCAAATCAAAAAACTGTATCTGGCCCCTTATAATATCTATAATACAAATGCAAAAAATTATATTCAGTTTAAAACATTTCTAGTCACCTGAAAAGAGATTTATTTGTGAAGTTATTATTTTTCCCCAACAATTCCCCACTTTTAAAAAAATCCCCAACTATTTCCCCATTGCCTTCAAAAATCCCCACATTGGGGAAAAATCCCCACACCTGGCATCGCTGACGTCGACGGATATTTTGAGGTTAGTAATTGTCGTCGACGGCTAATCAAGGTAGACTGGTAATGCCATTGCAAAATAGGACGGTTTGTTTGAAAGCAACATCAACAGATCTTGCGGTGGGTGGGAAAGGTGGGGTACTATTTACCCGTCCCTAGTGCATATAGGCGGCGTTCATTAAATGGAGATTAAAATCGAATATTACAAAAAATATACTTGTTAATTGAAATAATAATAGATTATTCATTACGAAATAGAATTATTAATTTAATTAATCAGTTAATTATATTGAATTAATTAATTAAATACAAATACACGCAATAAAACTAGTATGTACGCCTATGAGTTCTGTTGCGTTACACGACATCCGCCGAAAATTATCGACTGCAATTTGAAAGTAACCAATCACTAAGTTAGTCTTAGTAAACACCCCTGTGAACTTGTTAGCTACATTTTAAAGCTCGCTTGCCCAGTCTACCTAGGTTAGTCGTCGGAGGTAATTGTTCTTTGTTTTGAGGTAGGTTAATTAAATTAGTTAAACTTAATTATTCAGTTTGTATGTACATATAATCCGTTTGCTTTTTATTTCAATACGGCTTTGTAGTTACAGAAAGAAAATAGTAACGATAAATCGGATGGCTAATTTGAACCACCACCACCTAATTTTGAATTTCCCTCCTATCCCTTCCCATTTAGCACAAAAATGGCGCCTATATCTTCACTCTTATTAAAGCAGTGCTGCCAATGGCCGGGAAATTTCTCGACTTTCGGGCAAAATGAGGTGATGGTGGGAATTTTGCAGGATATAACAAAGTTGCGGGAAAAACCGGGAATTTCAGATATCAGAAATTAAGATAACTTTTTCTTTCTGCGTATATACTTTCGGAAACTACTGGTTCCGTAGGAATTATACTGTGGTGAACTTGAACCATCTATCGCTGAACGCGCCCGTGCCCATGCCATGTGATTCCAGCAACCAGCAATATAACGTAACCTAATTAATCCTTTTCGTGTTTTTATAATTTTGCGCAACATTGTTGATTGTTTGCAATACCCTAACGAAATACTGTGGGAAAATGCAATAATAGCGCAAAAAAATGGATAAATGGCTTATAAAAACACCGTTGTAGATACTTAAAACTGATCCTTGAATTGTACTTGATAAAACTGGTACAATTAAATAATTTTGTTTCGTAGAAACAACTAGCGATGCGCGATTGCGAATGAAAGGAACAATCGAATAAACCGACAATCGTTAAATTATTTATTCGAACATCGATTCATTCGTAGTCTGAAAAAAACAATCGAATAAAAATTATTCGAATAATTTCATTCGCTTTCCAATTCATCGTGCGCTGGCGATTCATTCGGCCTAGCGTGTTCATCGCAACAACGAATAACTATCGATTTACATTCGCCCACCGCTTCGTAAGGGCCCCCACAGACTTCGTTCAAATTCGCGCGAATTGGAACGCGCGGACATGTCCGAACGTGCTAAACACCTAGTGTGTGGAGAAAAAGACGGTACGGTTTTATCGATCTCTTATACGATCTTGTTTCGCGCGATTTGGTCCGCACGGTCCAATTCGTGCGAATTGAACGAAGTCTGTGGGGGTCCTAATGCTCGCCGCTGCGCTGACCGCGATGCATACAGCATACGCATATGCAATTATGTAGTTCTTTCACAGGGGTAGGACTCATAGGAATGTACGAGAGCATACTATTTCGCACGATACTGACGCATTTCTTTAGGTTTTCGGATTATGTAGTTGAAAAAATTGTAAAGCAAAAAAATAATTTATTTATTTTTATCAATTTACAAGTATTGTTCAACTACATAATCCGAAAAGCTAAAGATATAAGCAGGTTAGGAGGATGAGATTCCGCTTGCAACAGTCCGCCTGGGTCGCCGCTTATACTGTACATGTTTATGTACGATCATTGCATTCATTGCGCTGGCTCATTTCTCCATAAGCGTCGGACGAAATTGTTAAATTTAGACAAAATTTCAAATTTTCGTACTAAAAATTAAATAAATTAAATTAAACACTAAACGTTCTTTCCTATTGCAAATTATGCATGCGTTATTTGCTATTCCCGTATCATGTGCACTTAGATGTGACGCTCGTGCCAGCGCGAGCGGAATCCGATCCGCCTAACCGTGGATATAAGTCTCGATATCGTGCGAAATAGTACGCTGTGGGGTGGGCGAATAACAATTGAACAATCGAAGTAAACCGATAGTTATTCGTTGTTGCGATGCGTATCCGCGGTTGGCGCGTATACGCTTATAAAATTCGAATAAAACCGATAGTTATTCGAATACATTCGAATAATCGTAACAATCGAATTATTCTAATATTTTTATTCGCAATCGCGCATCGCTAGAAACAACAGATGAATTGTTGTGAATTACTTTGTTACATTAAAGTATTCTCTGTTCACAAATTAAGACCACAGGCGATGTTGCCTTGTGAAAAGTACAACCAGCAACTTTGCTTAGTTAGAAATTTGGTAACAAAATTGAGAAGTACTGTTTGAAATAAACGTCAAGGTTATGCGTGCTGAACAGATCCGTGGTGCTAAATTTAATAATTGTGATCATAATTGTGATAGATTCATGGTTTTTAAGTCTTAAAGAATGGTTGGAATAAGCATAAAGATTTTACCGAAAAAATAATTTCAAGTTTTTCATGTATGTATTTGCCGATTGCTTAAATCTGGTGCCAATTTTTTTATTTCAATATAACATTTGACGAGTGCTTCTTTCATTTTGGCATTTAAAATATTTTTCTGCTTTCGAGGCATTGCTTGTGTCTAAGGCTGCGCTCACACTGATGAAGCAAAACGTTTTCAAACAAAAAACACGCTAAAACAGTAACTGTTTTAGCGTGCTTTAAGCTTTGCAGTAACTGTTTTAGCGTGTTTTAAACTGTGTTTTGTTTTGATATATCAGTGTGTGCCTGATTCTATTTAAAGCATGGAAAAAAAAACGCTTTTTAACAAAATTAGTCAAAAATGTTTTGTGCGAAAACGTTTTTGCTTCATCAGTGTGAGCGCAGCCTAACAGGATTCAGCAGTAGTATTACTGGGGCGGTTCCAGATCACCTTCAAATGACCTCTAGGTGGGTGGACATGTCCTGTGCCGCGACCGCTAAAAAAGGAAGGTCATGAGTTCTTCAGAGAATGTAGGTCAATGACCAGAAGGTCTTCACGTGTCTTCTTCGTGTCTACAATGACCAGAAGCTGTTGACTAGGGGCGTGGTTGTAGTTCAGGGTGTTTTGAAAGAGGTGAATGACCGATTTTTATTTTTTTTTTAATATGTATAGACGCAGGGTGAGCCTTCATCGTGCGGAAGTCTTTAAAGAGGTTAGCAACGGGATTATATCTAGAAGGAAGCTGTGTCTGTTGTTTTCTTCATGCAGAACTATTTTTATTTTATTTTTAAGTCAATGAACTTTGATAATGCAAACTTTGCGGAAATAGTCTGAGGAATTTCTCGAACGCTCGAAATACCTTTATCGTTGTCGTGTGTCAATGAAATTGCAAATTTGCAAACATATTTATAGCAAGGTGAACGATAAAATATATTTTGTGAATGTATTGATTGATTTTACATTTATTTTTCTGTAGATATTACAAGAAAATAATTTTAAGGATGTATGGCAAAGAACTTCTTTTTCTTCTCAAGAAAAGGTGAAATAATTTGTTGACATGTACATACGAACAGGTCTTTGTAGTTTTCGTTTTATTTTATTTTATTTTATTTTTATCGTTGGTATTCTTTTGCTACAGACCGAAAAGTTTGAAGTTAATAAACTTCGATAATGCAAATTTTACAGAAACAGTATCTAAACGAAAAAATTTGCAAGCGCATGTATTTTTAGAATACATTATATTTTCATAATTAAAGCAGGTGAAACTGTAATTCTTTGTTATTGTTGATAAATTAATGAATGATAAAAAAGAGACTTTTTTAACGAACAATTAATTTTTATTAGTATTTTTACAGAAAGTACATCACTAAAATAGCTATATTTATATTTAAAGTAATGCATAAATTAAAATATTCAGAATTTCTTATTAAAATCTAGAATATACCATTGATGCAATAAATTCACATGATTGTTAGCACAATTTAATGTGTTGTCTGAATGCAGATTACAATGATTAATTGCAAAACGACTTTTCAGATTTTTTAAACTAGGACCACTGAAACTGATCTAAATCAATAATGTTATTAGTTACAAATTTATTTAACACTTTCTTCTTACTAAGTCCTTTGACTACTACTACTTCATCCCCAATTATGCTCTTGATGTAAATGCCTATGTTTTCTTGTGGTAAGTAAGAATCGTGTGAGATGTCCCATTCTAGTCCATGTAAATTTTTTGTTGTCCATTCGATATGCTTTCTTAATTGTGAACAGAACCAGGATGTCTTTTGCGGTATAGATGTGAACACGTGATGGACAAGTTTAGCTTTCATATCGAGAATTGCTACTTCTTTTATGATGAAGTCGCTTTGTTTATATTGAAATCCTTGTATATCAATGATGTACATTTTTACTGTTTTATTGTCTTGCAATAAAAATGAAGTAACACCTCGGCAATTGATTTAATACTAATCCCTACTGACTATTATTATTAGTTTTATACTGGGTGTCCGGTAAAGAATGGGCCATACTTCAAGGGTGGCTTCTTTGGATCAAAATAAATCGATTTAGATCAATTTATCTTAGTACAATTTTGCTTCATTAAAAAGTTATCGCCTTTCAAAGATAATTTTTTTATATCAATATTTTAGCAAAACTCGCTCATTTTTGGAGAGATTTAATTATAATTTGATATTTAGAGGTTTTTTGTACTGCTGAATCTGAATATCTGCTTATTTTTAAGGTAACTTATAGAGGGCACTCTGGAGCCCCTGACATTCTCTTGTTTATTGTCGTACTTTTTTTTACGTGAATATTTTTAAAATATGTTTCGTTTTCTTGAAACGACATTTAATTTACTTTAAAAAAGGTATACTTGTCACATGTCGCTAAAGTACACCAGTTTTGAGAAAAATGGCTTTGAATGTGAAAATGTTGAATACTTACTACACCAGTAACGCTACTTCAGGATGAAAAGACAATTACCTAAAGTTGCACTACTTCGTAATATACTTAAAGTTGAAAAAATTTTACAATTCCACATTTAAATCAACGGTACATTACGTAAAAAATTCTTATTATGTTTGCTATGGCCGCGTATTTCACTCATAGTTTAACTTTCAACTTCAGATTACTCCCATATTAAAAATTATAAAAGCAGTTGTTCCCATGGAAATAAAGTGAAGATTAAAGTTAAACTGTAACTGAAATACGGGTCTATGTGCCTGATTCAACGTAGACCTAAAACAGTAATATTCAGCATTATCATATTCAAAGCCATTTTTCTCAAAACTGGTGTACTTTAGCGACATGTAACATATACCTTTTTTAAAGTAAATTAAAAGTTCTTTCAAGAAAATGAACATAATTTAAAAAATATTCACGTTAAAAAAAAGTAGAGCAATAAACAAAGGAATATCAGGATCTCGAGAGCGCCCCCTATATGTTACGTTAAAAATAGGAAGATATTCAGATTCAGCAGTACAAGAAACCTTTAAATACCAAATTACAATTAAATATCTCCAAAAATGAACGAGTTTTGCTAAAATATTGAAATAAAAAAATTATCTTTGAAAGGCCATAACTTTTGAATGAAGCAAAATTGTACTAAGATAAATTGGTCTATATCGATTTGTTTTGACCCAAAGAAGCCACCCTTGAAGTATGGCCCATTCTTTACCGGACACCCGGTATATACAGTTTTTAAGAGAAGGTTACGCAATGTTATCCTTGTCTATCCAACTGTTATGTGTTCTATCCAATCCTAACCATTTTACAAATACTTTATTTTTATTTCTTTTTAAAACTTTTTCTACAAGATAAACGTCAGGATATTTTACTTTTTGCAGTTGTTGTTTATAAAACGCGCCTAAAATCTTTCGACTACTGACATCGCTTAATAAATACGTAATCGGGTTCGTGAGTTGAACCTCTCGAATTGTGAAAATTTCAGTAGACCAGTTAGGAAGGTATTTCTTATCGAAAACTCCTCTAATTTTCGAAATACGCACATGGTCACCAACATTAATTTTTTTATTCTTCATATCAACTAATTTAATATTGCTGTACACAGTGTTTAATAATTTTTCTTCATCTTTCTTTCCAACTTCTGCCGGTTTCATACCTGTAGTTCTATGCTTTTGATTATTATACTTTCTAACAATATGTTGTAAAATGTCAATCCACTTATAGTGACATTATTGTCTTTAAAGTGCGATTTACTCGCTCCACTATCGAAGCTTTCTTTTCACTAAATACATTATAATGATTGACGTTATATTTTTGTGTTAACTTATTAAAATTCTGATTGAAAAATTCTTTTCCTAAATCTGTTTGAATATTATTAGGTGCTTGCTCGCGGAATACATTTTCCATGGCATTTCTTACTTCCAGACCAGTTTTGTTCTTTAAAGGAAATGCCCAAACGTATTTTGAAAAACAATTTATTACAACCAATATATATTTGTAACCATCATTTTCCTTCGCGTAAGGAAGCATTTCCACTAAATCAGCTTGAAATAAATCGTTTAGAGATTTAATGATAACCTTGCGTCGCTTGAAATTAATCCTAGCGGGTCTATGAATTTCTTCTACTGCCTGTTTTTTAATTTCTGTAACCATTATTATTTGATGATGTGCGCTTCTTTTAATTCCTCGACTATGGAATTTATCTCGTTCGTGTGATTCGTATTTCCCGCTGCTTGCGATGCGAACAGTAACCGTAACCTGTCCACGAGCTCGTTTGGATCATCCCAATAAACATAGTCCTTTTTATTATCGTTAACTTCCATAAATATGCCACTACCTAAACTCGTGGTCGGAGTACTTATCAACGGTGCAATAATATTTTTATATTTTTGCATTTTACTTCCGTCTACTTGCTTATTTGATTTATAATGACGTCGATGACTGTTAGTCTTAAGAATTATGATTTTATAATTTTTCCCATCTTCTTTTGAAAAATTTTCGGGGTATTTCTTAAATAACAGTTCATATAATCCAGGGGTACCTTTAAATCTTCTGTTTTTTATAATTATATCAGGACCATCAAGATTTAACGTTGAATCACCAATCTTTAATTTTTCAGTAATTTTATCAGGTCTCACCCCATATTTATGATCAAAGTGCTTATTTTCATCATCGTTGTACATTTCATTAATATATCTGCGTGGTAATGGGTGATATTGTTCTAAATAATCATCATATGCGTTCTCCTCAATGTCCTTGAAACGATTTTCCACATTTTCTTCCTCATCTGTGTCAATACTTTCCAAAATAGATTCTTTGAATTTTAGCGATTCATCATCATCATCATCATTATCATTTTCATCATACTCTTCATTATATTCACTTATTAACGGTCTATTTTTTTGTCTCTTAATTGAACTACGAGCTCTTTGTGGCGTTTTAAAAGCGTATTGTTGTTCTTGTTGTTGTTGTTGTGATATGACAGGTTTCACGTCTTCATCAGTTTTGCTAAGTACATGCAGTTCCCCTGTATTTAGATTTCTATTTTTCTCCTGTAATGTGCTTTCAATATTTTTTAAATGTTTAGTGATGGGATTAAACATGTTTTCTTGGATCAGTTCGCCCTGTTTTAAAAACTTTAATTTATTTTTAATGTTTTTGCGTTTCTGTAAAATTTTCTGTTTCAGAATGTTTTCATTCATGTTTATTAGAGAACAATGACAGGTGGTGCGTTAGATGCAATATTTAAAATCTTAATAACGAAGTATATGTTCATCACAGATATATAAACTGATCGAATCCTTTTCTGTATCTTCCATCATCTATGCGATTATCTTTAAAAACAGTTACGAATTCATATGGATCATGATTCCAACAGAAACAACATAAATTTTTAAACTTTTCAAAACTCATATCGGAACCCACGTGGTCATTATAAATGTGTTTTAAATTTAAATCGTCTTGTTTGAAAAGTATAAGAAAATTAGCGTTGTCTCTTATTAAATGTTTAGGGATTTTTGCATATGTTTGAGAAAGATAAAAGCAGTCGACTTTATTATGTCTACCCATACTGAAATATTCTCGAATTATGTCCTGATTGTTACATGCAACGTCATCAAAAATAAAAATGGAATTTGGTTTCGCTTTACATGGTGGAAGTATGTTTTCACCTGCATTAAATGCAAAGTAACCAATATCTTGAAGTGGATTTAATAACTTTTGTAAATAAATATATTTAGCTTGATGGAGCGATTTTGAATAAACGTAAATATTTTCAAACGTCAAACCATTTTCATGTTCAATGAGATTTATCATCAGGTTCGTTTTCCCGCAATTGGAAGGCCCCACTAGAATACATCTTAACGTGGAAGGAAACAATACACCGTGTTTTTTGAAACTTTCCTCTTCGAAAGTATTATTTTCAATGTTAAATGTAGTTTTTGTTTAACTAATTTCATATTAGAGATAGACAGACAGATCGAGTATCACATTTAAAATGCTAAGAAATAGTGTGGACACTTGTAAAAACATAAAAATGTTCATTCAAAGATTTATCGTTTAAGAAGTCATATGTCTTATCATTATTATTATGAAGTGCTACGTAGGAGATGGATTATTAAATACAGCCATCAATCATTTACCTTTTGAATTACATTTACCTACGTATAGATTTTGCGGACCGGGAACTAAACTTAACCAGCGAATAGCACGCGGTGATGTAGGGATAAACAGTTTACACCAAGCCTGCAAAGAACACGATATAGCATATTCAAATGAAAAGGATTTAACGCGTAGACACATGGCAGATAATAAATTGTTTAATAAAGCATTAGGAAGATTCCGATCTAAAGACGCGTCAATTAATGAAAAAATTGCTGCACTGGGAGTTGCAGCAGTCATGAAAACGAAAGAAAAATTAAGTATGGGCCTGAAGCGTGAAACAGTTCAGAAAAAGAAAAATGCTAATCAATGTATTAAAAAATTGGAAAAAATTAATATGAATATCGAAGAGTGTATACAAATTTTAAAGCAATCTGAAACAACTTCAAAATCAACAACAACAACATCAACTTTGAAGCGACCACAACGTACCATAAAGAAAGTCAAGGAACTGCATAAAATAAGTACTAACATGGATACGGATATTGTTAATGATTATCCTATGAAATTAGAAACCATGAAACCTAAAAGTGAAAAGAAAAGATCAGAAACTGAAGCAAATATAAACATTGGTGTAGATGTTGCTGATGACTACCCGATTAAATCAGATATAACAGAACATGCAGATGAAAAAAGAAAATTAGAAAATTATAACGAAGATGTTATTGTTGAATGTAAAAAAAAAAACTTTTTAGAAGAAACTCAAAGTGTCAATAACTGAAAATATTAAGGCGGGAGAAAGAAAACTAATCAATTACTAATAAATTTTTAAAACTATAATGTGCTACTTCAGTGTAAAAATAAAGTTTATTCAGTGAAGATGGTTAAATCACAAAGAAAAATTAGAACAAGAAATAAAAATAAAATCCTTCCGCTTTCAAGAGTAATCAAACAAATAAAGGAACGTGTACTTCAGTAGAAACCTAATACTTTACATAATGCAGTCCAAATTGCTCTAAAATCATCTAAGAATTTTAAAAATAAAATAAAACCACCTAATCGTATAGTAAAAATACCAAAAACAGGAGGCGTTTTACCGCTAATACCAATATTCGCAGGACTAAGCGCACTTGGAGCACTTACAGGTGGCGCCACCAGTATAGCAAAAGCTGTAAACGAAGCCAAAAGTGCGAAAGAACAATTAAAGGAATCACAACGTCACAACAAAACAATGGAAGCCATTGCAATAGGCAAGGGATTATATTTGAGACCATATAAAACTGGTTTGTAGATGTCTTGTGTTTGAATAGGTAAACGAATTTCATCAGATTTATTTAAAGTGATATTTGCATATGGAGGATGACGACTATGTATTTCACAATTTGTAATGGAATTATCCTTTTAAACGTTTTCACCAATATTTAGTATACCGAAAGACATTTTTCTTTTAATTCTTGTATTAATTTCAATCCTAAAGATGATAAAAACTGCTTATTTTCAGGTGTTAACTCCTTTAATTTCTTTTTTAGACTAAGACTTTTCCTTTGAACATTTCTCTTTATTTGATTTTGTACATAACTGTTATATCGAAAAACCATTTTTGTTCTTTACCGGGTGCTATTCTTTTTTCTTCCCTTTACTTTAACTCTTTTAAATGAAGTCTTACTGTTTTGGCTTCGTTTTGAAAATTGATTAAATTTTTATCTTGATCTAATATTTTAATAGTGATTTCATCAATGTATCTGGTGTTGATTGGTAGATAAATGACGTTCTTGACCTGTTCCACGATTCGATAACCTGGAGGAACTTGAGGAAAGAATATGTGCATCACGTGATCTTGATTGTTGTTACTATAACAGTTAGTAATTAAATTACATTCAAAGCAAATTGCATTGACTTTGGAAATATGAATGGGAAAGTCTGATATATGTTTCCTGTTTTCATCTAATCTCTTTCTAGTAAATCCTAAAAGTGGTGCGATAGAATTTGGTTTCTCAAAATGTATAACCTTATTGCTTTTCAATTCGCATCTCAATGTATTGTGATTAGTATTTAGTTCAATTATTATATCACTCTCTGTTTCCTATCCGATAGAATTATCATTACGGAGTGATTTTATTTTTTTCTTAGTATTATTCCTTGTATTAATTTCAGTCAACTGTGATGTAATATACTTTTCAACATCTTCTACTTCATAACTGCCCTGAGGAATTTCAATAACTTCATTATCAACGTAAAATTTATTATTTGTTTGATCAACGTTTGGAATTGAATTAAAAGTATAAAAATCTATCAATCCTAAAACGTACGATTTTTCATTGTCTAATATAATTGGAGGATAAATTTGTGCTGAGAGTACGGATTCTTTACCGCACAATGTGAAGGTGTAGGAACACATTGTGCAAGGTCACCGGCTATTGAGCAAATTTTTATTTACATGATATTTATTGATTTAATTTGAAAGAAAGTATAAACATAATTGTCCACAATTAAAACTATTATAATTTTGATATTTCTCATAATTGTAAAAGATTTTACAGGGTTCCTCAGAACTAAAATATGCTAAAATTTCCCGCGGTGGTTTTAAATTTCCAAAACTATCGAAATAAATCACTTCAGATCCAATTTTCTTGTACGCCGTCCAATGAGTTCCGAAACCCTCTACGTTGTCCAAATTAATTATACCTCTTTCTCTTTTTTTAATTTTTTTAGGTAATTGATCTTTCATAAAAACACCTCTGAAGAATTGAATTTTTATAATTTTAGCGTACTTTTTCAAATCAATATTTGTCAATGGACGATCTTGAGGAACTAAATTTATTATTTTTATTTTATTTTTATTTATTTTTTTTTTTTAGGTATGGATGTAAAAAGAGCCCCAAACCAGTTTTATATGGTCTCAAATATAATCCCTTGCCTATTGCAATGGCTTCCATTACAGCTTTTGCTATACTGGTGGCGCCACCTGTAAGTGCTCCAAGTGCGCTTAGTCCTGCGAATATTGGTATTAGCGGTAAAACGCCTCCTGTTTTTGGTATTTTTACTATACGATTAGGTGGTTTTATTTTATTTTTAAAATTCTTAGATGATTTTAGAGCAATTTGGACTGCATTATGTAAAGTATTAGGTTTCTACTGAAGTACACGTTCCTTTATTTGTTTGATTACTCTTGAAAGCGGAAGGATTTTATTTTTATTTCTTGTTCTAATTTTTCTTTGTGATTTAACCATCTTCACTGAATAAACTTTATTTTTACACTGAAGTAGCACATTATAGTTTTAAAAATTTATTAGTAATTGATTAGTTTTCTTTCTCCCGCCTTAATATTTTCAGTTATTGACACTTTGAGTTTCTTCTAAAAAGTTTTTTTTTTTTTTTTACATTCAACAATAACATCTTCGTTATAATTTTCTAATTTTCTTTTTTCATCTGCATGTTCTGTTATATCTGATTTAATCGGGTAGTCATCAGCAACATCTACACCAATGTTTATATTTGCTTCAGTTTCTGATCTTCTCTTTTCACTTTTAGGTTTCATGGTTTCTAATTTCATAGGATAATCATTAACAATATCCGTATCCATGTTAGTACTTATTTTATGCAGTTCCTTGACTTTCTTTATGGTACGTTGTGGTTGCTTCAAAGTTGATGTTGTTGTTGTTGATTTTGAAGTTGTTTCAGATTGCTTTAAAATTTGTATACACTCTTCGATATTCATATTAATTTTTTCCAATTTTTTAATACATTGATTAGCATTTTTCTTTTTCTGAACTGTTTCACGCTTCAGGCCCATACTTAATTTTTCTTTCGTTTTCATGACTGCTGCAACTCCCAGTGCAGCAATTTTTTCATTAATTGACGCGTCTTTAGATCGGAATCTTCCTAATGCTTTATTAAACAATTTATTATCTGCCATGTGTCTACGCGTTAAATCCTTTTCATTTGAATATGCTATATCGTGTTCTTTGCAGGCTTGGTGTAAACTGTTTATCCCTACATCACCGCGTGCTATTCGCTGGTTAAGTTTAGTTCCCGGTCCGCAAAATCTATACGTAGGTAAATGTAATTCAAAAGGTAAATGATTGATGGCTGTATTTAATAATCCATCTCCTACGTAGCACTTCATAATAATAATGATAAGACATATGACTTCTTAAACGATAAATCTTTGAATGAACATTTTTATGTTTTTACAAGTGTCCACACTATTTCTTAGCATTTTAAATGTGATACTCGATCTGTCTGTCTATCTCTAATATGAAATTAGTTAAACAAAAAACTACATTTAACATTGAAAATAATACTTTCGAAGAGGAAAGTTTCAAAAAACACGGTGTATTGTTTCCTTCCACGTTAAGATGTATTCTAGTGGGGCCTTCCAATTGCGGGAAAACGAACCTGATGATAAATCTCATTGAACATGAAAATGGTTTGACGTTTGAAAATATTTACGTTTATTCAAAATCGCTCCATCAAGCTAAATATATTTATTTACAAAAGTTATTAAATCCACTTCAAGATATTGGTTACTTTGCATTTAATGCAGGTGAAAACATACTTCCACCATGTAAAGCGAAACCAAATTCCATTTTTATTTTTGATGACGTTGCATGTAACAATCAGGACATAATTCGAGAATATTTCAGTATGGGTAGACATAATAAAGTCGACTGCTTTTATCTTTCTCAAACATATGCAAAAATCCCTAAACATTTAATAAGAGACAACGCTAATTTTCTTATACTTTTCAAACAAGACGATTTAAATTTAAAACACATTTATAATGACCACGTGGGTTCCGATATGAGTTTTGAAAAGTTTAAAAATTTATGTTGTTTATCGTGTCAAGGACATTGAGGAGAACGCATATGATGATTATTTAGAACAAGATCACCCATTACCACGCAGATATATTAATGAAATGTACAACGATGATGAAAATAAGCACTTTGATCATAAATATGGGGTGAGACCTGATAAAATTACTGAAAAATTAAAGATTGGTGATTCAACGTTAAATCTTGATGGTCCTGATATAATTATAAAAAACAGAAGATTTAAAGGTACCCCTGGATTATATGAACTGTTATTTAAGAAATACCCCGAAAATTTTTCAAAAGAAGATGGGAAAAATTATAAAATCATAATTCTTAAGACTAACAGTCATCGACGTCATTATAAATCAAATAAGCAAGTAGACGGAAGTAAAATGCAAAAATATAAAAATATTATTGCACCGTTGATAAGTACTCCGACCACGAGTTTAGGTAGTGGCATATTTATGGAAGTTAACGATAATAAAAAGGACTATGTTTATTGGGATGATCCAAACGAGCTCGTGGACAGGTTACGGTTACTGTTCGCATCGCAAGCAGCGGGAAATACGAATCACACGAACGAGATAAATAATAATGGTTACAGAAATTAAAAAACAGGTAGTAGAAGAAATTCATAGACCCGCTAGGATTAATTTCAAGCGACGCAAGGTTATCATTAAATCTCTAAACGATTTATTTCAAGCTGATTTAGTGGAAATGCTTCCTTACGCGAAGGAAAATGATGGTTACAAATATATATTGGTTGTAATAAATTGTTTTTCAAAATACGTTTGGGCATTTCCTTTAAAGAACAAAACTGGTCTGGAAGTAAGAAATGCCATGGAAAATGTATTCCGCGAGCAAGCACCTAATAATATTCAAACAGATTTAGGAAAAGAATTTTTCAATCAGAATTTTAATAAGTTAACACAAAAATATAACGTCAATCATTATAATGTATTTAGTGAAAAGAAAGCTTCGATAGTGGAGCGAGTAAATCGCACTTTAAAGACAATAATGTCACTATAAGTGGATTGACATTTTACAACATATTGTTAGAAAGTATAATAATCAAAAGCATAGAACTACAGGTATGAAACCGGCAGAAGTTGGAAAGAAAGATGAAGAAAAATTATTAAACACTGTGTACAGCAATATTAAATTAGTTGATATGAAGAATAAAAAAATTAATGTTGGTGACCATGTGCGTATTTCGAAAATTAGAGGAGTTTTCGATAAGAAATACCTTCCTAACTGGTCTACTGAAATTTTCACAATTCGAGAGGTTCAACTCACGAACCCGATTACGTATTTATTAAGCGATGTCAGTAGTCGAAAGATTTTAGGCGCGTTTTATAAACAACAACTGCAAAAAGTAAAATATCCTGACGTTTATCTTGTAGAAAAAGTTTTAAAAAGAAATAAAAATAAAGTATTTGTAAAATGGTTAGGATTGGATAGAACACATAACAGTTGGATAGACAAGGATAACATTGCGTAACCTTCTCTTAAAAACTATATATATAAAACTAATAATAATAGTCAGTAGGGATTAGTATTAAATCAATTGCCGAGGTGTTACTTCATTTTTATTGCAAGACAATAAAACAGTAAAAATGTACATCATTGATATACAAGGATTTCAATATAAACAAAGCGACTTCATCATAAAAGAAGTAGCAATTCTCGATATGAAAGCTAAACTTGTCCATCACGTGTTCACATCTACACCGCAAAAGACATCCTGGTTCTGTTCACAATTAAGAAAGCATATCGAATGGACAACAAAAAATTTACATGGACTAGAATGGGACATCTCACACGATTCTTACTTACCACAAGAAAACATAGGCATTTACATCAAGAGCATAATTGGGGATGAAGTAGTATTAGTCAAAGGACTTAGTAAGAAGAAAGTGTTAAATAAATTTGTAACTAATAACATTATTGATTTAGATCAGTTTCAGTGTCCTAGTTTAAAAAATCTGAAAAGTCGTTTTGCAATTAATCATTGTAATCTGCATTCAGACAACACATTAAATTGTGCTAACAATCATGTGAATTTATTGCATCAATGGTATATTCTAGATTTTAATAAGAAATTCTGAATATTTTAATTTATGCATTACTTTAAATATGAATATAGCTATTTTAGTGATGTACTTTCTGTAAAAATACTAATAAAAATTAATTGTTCGTTAAAAAAGTCTCTTTTTTATCATTCATTAATTTATCAACAATAACAAAGAATTACAGTTTCACCTGCTTTAATTATGAAAATATAATGTATTCTAAAAATACATGCGCTTGCAAATTTTTTCGTTTAGATACTGTTTCTGTAAAATTTGCATTATCGAAGTTTATTAATAGAGCTGGGTCGATGTATCGATATATCGATACGTATCGATACGCCAGCTGTATCGATACACATTTTCAGCTGTATCGACGTATCGCATATCGATACGTATCGAAATATCGGATATCGAATATCGATACGTATCGAAATATCGATACGAATCCAAATATCGGATATCGAATATCGATACGTATCGAAATATCGGATTTCTTATCATAAGTTTAAGCAATAACCTTAAACTAAATTCATTTTATTTTACCTTTTAGAAGATATTTAGTTTATTTCAATTTTCTCGAGACTTGGAAAACTGGTCTTAACCGGTTTTTGCACCAAAGTTTTAAACCTCTGTTCAATATTTCGAAACGTATCGATATATCGATACATATCAATCCAATATTTCGATACATATCGATACGTATCGGTAGCCGATACTCGATACGTATCGATATTCGATATATCGATACGTATCGATACAGAAATCGTATCGAAATTCGATACACAATTTCCCGTATCGCCCACCTCTATTTATTAACTTCAAATTTTTCGGTCTGTAGCAAAAGAATACCAACGATAAAAATAAAATAAAATAAAATAAAACGAAAACTACAAAGACCTGTTCGTATGTACATGTTAACAAATTATTTCACCTTTTCTTGAGAAGAAAAAGAAGTTCTTTGCCATACATCCTTAAAATTATTTTCTTGTAATATCTACAGAAAAATAAATGTAAAATCAATCAATACATTCACAAAATATATTTTATCGTTCACCTTGCTATAAATATGTTTGCAAATTTGCAATTTCATTGACACACGACAACGATAAAGGTATTTCGAGCGTTCGAGAAATTCCTCAGACTATTTCCGCAAAGTTTGCATTATCAAAGTTCATTGACTTAAAAATAAAATAAAAATAGTTCTGCATGAAGAAAACAACAGACACAGCTTCCTTCTAGATATAATCCCGTTGCTAACCTCTTTAAAGACTTCCGCACAATGAAGGCTCACCCTGCGTCTATACATATTAAAAAAATAAATAAAAGTCGGTCATTCACCTCTTTCAAAACACCATGAACTACAACCACACCCCTAGTCAACAGCTTCTGGTCATTGTAGACACGAAGAAGACACGTGAAGACCTTCTGGTCATTGACCTACATTCTCTGAAGAACTCATGACCTTCCTTTTTTAGCGGTCGCGGCACAGGACATGTCCATCCACCTAGAGGTCATTTGAAGGTGATCTGGAACCGCCCCAGTAATACTACTTTCAGTGTTTCAGCAATGTGACTTCAAGCGCCAAATGACTTGCTGCAAACATATTAGACGGTTTAAGTGAACGCTGACGTGACTCTAACCTTCTCAGATTAATCTGAAGTTTCAATAAATGCGGATTTCAAAAAATAGCAACTTTACCAGAAATAAAATGTTCAGCTGTAACTAATTTTCAGTACCTGCGCATATAAAAGACCTGCGATACTAAACAATACTCTGGAACAAAACGTATTTAAAAATATAACCTACAAATTTGTTCCTCGAAAGCGCTTTAAAAGCAGTCAGCGAAAAATTTTTTGCTGTAATTTTCTGCAGCCGCTTTATGCAGTCGCTGTATGCAGCGCTGTCGTCTAACGTCAACGCTGTAAAAAAACACGCAGCCGCTTTAAAGGCTAGATTCTGTTAGACACAAGCATTGAAACGGCTTGTTAAAATGAATATAAATATAAACAATATAATCTGATAATAATAAAATCGATTTGACAAATTACTTTGACAACTTCAAATACCTTGCCAACCTTGCTATTTTGATAATGTTTTATAGGGGACTTATGTTTTATACCAACATAATGCAACAGATGGTGGTTTTTTAATTAGTGAACAACGTATATTAAACTTTCATTGCTTTAAGAATTAAAATATATTAAGGCTGATTGCTTTTGAGGTAATGTACTTTATCATGTTGAATCTCATATACAGGGTCTCCCAAATAGAGTGGCCTATTAAAAGTTTTCGGGGAAGGGAATATACAAAAATTCTGAAAATTAGAATACTGCCTTAAGGGAAAGCGATCTTTCAGATTAAAATATTTTCACTTTTATATCACTTCCGGTTATACCGGAAGTCGACATTAACTTTCTTATTTTAAATGGAGTGCTATACTTTTTATTACAAATTCTGATTCTACACATTATTTTAAATAAAAAATGTTAAGGCTTCCCTATACCTAAATGTAACCGATTTTGAGATACCTTCAAATTTATTTAAAAAATTGTTTTGATGACCTTTCATTTAAGATAATGTATTTACACCAATTTCAAATTTAAAGATTGAAGTGACGTGTCGTTTAAAAGTATAATGTTCAGACTTTCAAATCATATCCTAATTATCCCTGAAAAATTCATAGGGTGGTCACAATATGGTGTCGAAGGTCATTATGTTTAACTGCCTAAAACTCAATTTTCGTAAATGGAACACCCTGTATATTTTTATATCATGAGATGCAGAATCAAATTCTATATCGATTGGTATTAGCATTCCCTATACCTATTTCTTTTAGTTTCCTTGTTATCAATAATTGTTTATTATAACGGCACATTTTGCTAGAATTATCGAAATTTTTCGCAGCAAGTGTCGACAAAATAAAAATATTTATTGAGTTATACCATTAACAGATAAGTAGAAATAAATAAATAAGTTTCGACGAATGCTAATACAGAAATTTCATTTGCTTCATTGTCAGTTACAGGAACAGATGAAGTTTTCTTTGGTGCCACTTCTTAAAAAATACGTTCAAATCTTCTATATTTTTTTTCTATCATTGGCGGTAACTGCGGATACTTTTCATTAAATTTTCTGCTCGTTCTCGTAACCATTTTATTGTACTCTCCTTGAATGTAAAATAAACTGTTTATTAGAATAAATAAAATTATTCATTATTATTTTTATCACTTTACCAATTGTAAGTATTGCTTTTGTTGTTTAATAAAAACGTTAAATTGACAAAAAAATTGTTTTTCAAAGCATGCTTAATTTTTAAAGACGCTCGTTTATGAAAATGGTAAACTTACGGTAGGTATGTATTTACCTCATAGCTTTATTCTATGATGTACGTCAAAATAATGTTATGGTTAGCAATTATTTATTTCTTAAAAAGTAACAGTTCAATATCTGCTTCTTTTTTCAAAGTTTGCTACGAATAAGTGCATTCATTCCATTAATTAACACAATAAAATAAACAATCATTGATAACAAGAAAACTAAAAGAAATAGGTATAGGGAATGCTAATACCAATCGATGTAGAATTTGATTCTGTATCTCATGATATAAAAATATACAGGGTGTTCCATTTACGAAAATTGAGTTTTGGGCAGTTAAACATTTTCGATACCATATTGTGACAACCCTATGAATTTTTCAGAGATAATTGGAATATGATTTGAAAGTCTGAATATTATACTTGTCACTTCAACCTTTAAATTTGAAATTGGCGTAAATACATTATCTTAAATGAAAGGTCATCAAAACAATTTTTTTAATAAATTTGAAGATATCTCAAAATCGGTTACATTTAGGTATAGGGAAGCCTTAACATTTTTTATTTAAAATAATGTGTAGAATCAGAATTTGTAATAAAAAGTATAGCATTCTATTTAAAATAACAAAGTTAACGGCGACTTCCGGTATAACCGGAAGTGATATAAAAGTGAAAATATTTTAATCTGAAAGATCGCGTTCCCTTAGGGCAGTGTACTAATTTTCAGAATTTTTGTATATTCCCTTCCCCGAGAACTTTTAATAGGCCACTCTATTTGGGAGACCCTGTATAAAAAAAGTAAATAAATATATAAAATAATTATTTTTTGTATCTATCTCACTCTTACCTAAATTTATTTTCTTCTGATGTTCATTTTACTTTTGAATTGGCGGAAAAAAGCGGGAATTCTTGTTGTAAATTTCGGGATTTTAGAGTTTATGCTATTGGCAGCACTGCATTAAAGGCACTCTAGTTATTTGGAAGGTCATTCAACTGTGTACCACGGGGTAAACACTTATATTGGAGGCCTGGGTACCTAGCAAAATAAGGTAGTAGTATTTCCCCTAATTGTAACGGTCGCAGTAGTGCATAAATTTAAATTTGGCGCCTTACTTCTGGAACGCCACCGACCTGCCCAACCAATCGAATGCAAGTTACAATCGTTATGGCGTTATGTCATGCAATTATGCACTTTGTGGCGTTGCGTTGTTGTTTCTTTTAATTCATAGTTTTTAATGTTGTTAGGATTCTAAAAACACTAATTGTGTTGTTTTGTTATGTGTGTATATTGAGATTGTTCTTCGTGGTAAGTGATGAAATAAATTAATGTTAACTGAAAAAATAAAATGCCAATATGTGAATATTCCAGTGTGAAAAAAGAAATGGATGTATACTGTGAAGTTTCTGAAAAGCAATGATAGATTTCCAAATCCCAATAAATACCCGCAACTTTTTCAAAGGTGGATACTGGAAGACGAGAACTTTTAGAAAGATCTCCAGAAAGTATATACAGATTCCGCCACATTAAGTAGGAACACCCGAGTGCTCACGAAGCAGTCCAGTCTTAGTGTGAGCGTGCGATCCTTTCGAAACGGTCGGCGCGCGGCGGTCTCGAGAAAATCTCATTTCTTTGTAATCTGATACGTCATTACATTGCGTATAAACATATTAATAATTGTTTATAAGAAATGTAAATATTCACGTAAATTATAAATTTCCAATGTTGATACGATAATTAAAAATAAGAATAATAAATAAATTTGTTCTTGGGAAACTAAAAAAGTACAAATAAAATAAAAAGAATGCTAAACCGATAACAGCCTTATGACATAAAAACTGAAATAAAAGGTAAAGTACCCTAATGAAAACAAAAATAACGAGAAATACTGTAATGTGATCGCAACGCGTGTAATCCAAACGCTAGCATACAAGCGACTGCCGGTGCTTGACGATTTAAATTCTGTGCCTAGTTAGAGTGGTTTCATCTGTATAAGAACTGTTGTAAACATCTTATGGAAAACTGTTTCGGCAGAAATAATATTTTACTTCATACAGCTATTCCCACTGAACATTTACCAGGTAGTAATCTGCCTTTAATTTTGATAGATAACCATTATTATTAATTTCAATTATGTTATTTAGAGCCCCTGCAAAAAGAGACAATAAATGAAGAGAACCAGCAATTAGATGAACCTGTTCCAGAAGGGGAGAATATTTTTGGATTGATTACCCTGCATTTAGTTTATGGTCAGTGTTGATATTGTTTAGTCCGTAGTAATTTTTTATTTTGTTGGACCACTTAGCTGTTTGATTGTGGAGATTATAATTTGATATGAAAATTTGAAAACAAAGGTCAGAATCTTTTATTAGCATAAATCGAGTTGAATGTTGAAGTGTGAGATACCAACAGCTGATTGACAATTGTTAACCTGAACGTTTTCACATTTATATGATGAACTGATTAGCATTTTTTTGTTTGTATTAAAACTAAGCATACTAAATCGACCCTGTTATTTCAAAACGACTAACAAACCAAAGAACCATATTTTGAGAAATCACAGTTTTTAGTTTTAGTGTAGAAAATACAATAGGATGATCGTAAACTTTACTGAGGCTTTGGTCTGTTCGTCCTTTTGGAATTATACTATCGAATTGTAGACTACATAAAAATTATAATTTTGTATATTACTCTGACGTTAATTCTACAGATTTTATATGTATTATGATGCACTGTACTTATTTTATATGTACTTAAATATAATTTGTTTTATCAAACTGTATTTTATTTTCAGTTTTACAATTTATTGCTGGGTTTCACCAACACTGAATACATGTAATCATCGACTAAAAGTAAATATTGCTATGGTTACACATGGTAAAACCATAATAATATTTATTTTTAACGTATGATTATATTTATTTAGTGTTGATAAATGATAAATGAAAATTAAATATTGAAATATCAAAGGTATATTGAAATATTGAAATATCAATTGGGGTTGGAGCTACGGTTACTTTTTCCCCTAATTGTAGAGGCCGCTTTACAAGGTACTCCAACTTTCTATTGACTGTCCCATCTATTTATGTATTATCTATGACTGGGTACTTGCAAGTTGAACTTGAGGTGGAACGGAATTTAAAAAATCAAAAATATTACACAAGAATGTTGCCGATTATTGATTATTTTATTAGAGCGCAGCGTAATGCTGAACAACGCCAATTACGAATACAGCGAAGAATATTGCGGGTATCTAGTAATCCATATAATTTACCGGGACCTCATTTTATAGAGCTATTTCGATTAAACAAAAATTTAACACAAAATTTGATAGCTTCTTTGAGACCTCATTTAAATCACCGCACATACATATGTAACAGGTCTCACAGCAGAAATTAAAGTATTTACTGCACTAAGATTTTATGCTACGGGAAGCTACCAAAGATGTGTTGGACAGGATTTTAACTTAGGGCTCAGCCAGACTTCAGTACACAGGTCGGTTTCTAATTTTATATTTTAAATTTACAAAATTAATTCTACATGATGTTATAGATGTATCCATGAAGTTACAGTTGCTATCGATCAATTTTTGCCCGAAGATTTTATAATATTTCCTACAACAAGGGTAGAACTAGGAGAAAAGAGAGAAACGTTTATGACAAAATTCAATTTTCCAGGCATTGTAGGTGCCATAGATTGCACTCATATTGCAATTTTAAAACCAAAAGTAGAAGAACACAATTTCATTAATAGAAAGGGCTATCATTCTGTTAATGTACAAATAATTTGTGATTCAGATTTGCGGATATTAAATATTAATGCAAACTTTCCTGGATCTACTCACGATTCTTTTATTTGGCCACAATCTCAAATAAAGGGTTTCATGGAGAAGCTGTATGCCAATAGGGAACGTGGATTCTGATTGATTGGAGATTCTGGCTATCCTTTAGAACCATGTCTGATGACACCATCTGCAAATCCAGAAGACAACACTCCTGAAGCTCGATACAACTTAGGGCACGCACGTGCACGAAATTGCATAGAGAGGTGCATAGGATTAATTAAAATGCGCTTCAGATGTGTTCTAAAGGAAAGAACTGCTAGGTATGAACCGCAGTTTGTTGGAACCCTCTTTAATGCATGTGCTGTTCTACATAATATGTGCATTAATAATAATGTACCTTTATTAGCAGATCCTTTACATTTAGATGAAAATGGAGCATTTAATTTTCAAGGACATGTTAATGAAATTAATGTTTTAAATGAGGGGCGCATTATTCGCCAAAATATTGTTAACAGATATTTTTTAAATGCTTAAGTATTATGCGTTATTTTTCACTACTAGCAATATTTTCTGTTATTTTTATAAGAGCATCTGTTAATCTTCTAATATCATTGTTGATATTTGTTAAGTTTACATTGATACTTTTTAAAACATCTACAGTGTCTTCATATATGTGTAGTGCAGGGTCATGTTTTACTTTTTTTGAAGGAGGAGTTGAACCTAAAATCATGTAATCATGGTCACTGGGCACAAAAGTACATTCACTAAGTCTCTTTGAAGGTCCAGCAATGGCATTATCTGATCTCTTCTTCATGACGGATGTATCTTCAGTTATCTCAGGTATCTTCGGTTTTGTGTTATTCATTCGTGGTGCCTGTAAATAGTATTTAATTTTAAGTAGGTGTGCATACACACCTACATGTATATTAGATTTTGTGCATACACAAATGTACTTTTAACTCAATACAGTTATAAAAAACACTTACACCTCTTTTTGGAACCCCACTTCCTTGATAAAATGTCTCCCCCAAAACGCTGAGGAACTTTGATCTAGGTCGGTTAACTTTTTTTCGTTTTCTGGTCCACCGCCCGTTTGGTTCTGTGACCTTTTGATGTCTGCAGCCTTTTTCTTTAAACTACATTTAAAATCACTCCATGACTGAAATAAGATAATTATTACATTAAAAAACATAAAGTTTGCAATACATAAAAAAATATATTATTTACATTATTGCATTATTGAACTTACTTTTTGCCACTTATCTACAGCCTTTTCCTCATATCCTGTTGAATTCAAACGATGGGCAAATTCTTCCCACAATTTACGGTAGGTCTCTCTTCCAGATGCATTATTAAGCCTTCCTATGGCAAAATCAGGATGAGCACAAAAGAAATCATAAAATATTTCCCAATGGGTTTCCTTGATTTTAAATGCCGACCTGCAATTATCAATGTATTAACTTATACCATTACTAAAATTAAATAGGTATTTATAACTCACTTTTTGAAATATAAGTATAATTTAATTTTGTTATAGGTATACTCACATGATTTGAACACCGAACAAGTAAGCGATTTTGAATTTGAAATATAATTTTCAGCACCACTCAAACAGTTAACAACTGAAAAAAAACTGATAAAATTTTATTAAATCGGCTGGTTAAACTTTATCCTTTCCCCACAATTTGTTAGCAGATGTCTTATTGCTTGCTAATAAAATCTACAATATCGTTTTGAATTAAATGTGCGGCATTTCTTAAATAGAGTGAGAGGAAGATAATGATGTTAAAAAAAGACATAGCATATTTCGTCGGGAACTCGGGACCTACATATGTAGGTACCGAGTGAAATTGACACTTGCACGTGACCTGCGACTCGCTTTCAAAAGGAATGAGAATCCCAAGTTCTTGGAAAAATGGCGTACTCGAAACATATGTTGCGAGTCGACTGAATGAGAATCCCTATTCCTATGCTGCCTACGTCTCTTGAGGAAAGCCTTGTGTGCAGGGCCCCCGCGAGATCAAAAGCCGCCTGCGTGCAACTCCACAGTTTGGCGCTCTTTGACAAATGAGTTAGGGTACGCAAAAAGTGTGATTAAATATGTTGGTTTAAATAGTTTTTATTTAAACATTATTTCCTTAATAGAAAGTCGTAAGCCCGAAACCACCTTTTTCGACGATCGCGCCCTCGCCGGACAGAATTTCGAAAAAACACCGCGGACGTCCGTTATTAATATTAGAAAAAAAGAAACAAAATCACAAAAGCAAAAGGAACTGAAAATTTCTAAAAACTTGAAAAATAAACTTGCGTTACTAAAGCCCAGTTTTACAATCGTGGAATAAGTTCTATTATAATAATAACTATTCGCCGAATATCCTTTAACATTGTTCCATATCTACGTCAAGTTATTCCAAGAATACTGTTATACTCAGTTTATACGACGATTGTAAAATCGACCCTAAATTAAGTAGGATATTTATCCTACTTGTATGTACTATGATGCTCAACAAAAACGATACCCCTGCAAGCAAAGTGCACCCTTATGAACATTGGTCGGAGCCAACGCGGGCATTTAAATTGGTACGTCGAGTCTGGTCCGCTGTAATTTTATTGCTTCGGTTAAACCTTGGGTCGGCTATATTATTATATAGTGTTCGTAAATTTATTGATGCGTAAATATCACTTTAATTAAGATATATTTTTTACAGCGAGCCTATCTAATAAAAAACATTTGACGTTATAATTTTCTTAAAATAATTATTTATTACAAATTTCTAGACGCTGAAAACTTAAAAATGCCGCATTAAGGCGAATCCGGTTGTATTTTAAAATAAATTTTGTGCCAGCGGAATTTTTATTTACAGTAAAAAATAGCAATAGCAATATTAATAACATATTGTGTAATTTTTTAGATTTTTCAAACAGAACAGGTGTAAATCATTATTTTCAGTCAGTTTGAAATGTGTATACTGGGTGTCTCATTACTAAGGAGGGGCAAATATGCAGAAAAAAAAGCAAAAAATATGCGCATTAATATGTGAAGAAATTATTGAAATTATGCAAGAAATTTAAAAAATATGCAAGTCAAATAAGTTCAAATCTATATCGACAATTTAGTTATTCAAAAAATACCTGGAATACAATAATTATTTTACAAAATGCAATTAAAATAAAACAAGTAGTAATAATTAAAAATCTATTTTTTATTCAATAGTTTAGTATTACGATAAATTTTCTTAAAGTAGATATCTAAATTAAATAATGATTAATTAATTTTAAAAACTGTAAATAATTAAATGGTGTTCAAAGTTATCCAGTAAAAAATTGTGCCTTCTGTCAGAGTATATGTATTTATGAAGAGAAAAACATCTTTCAACGTCGACAGAAGTCAAAGGAGCATTTTTCAGATTTGTTATAATTTCAGGAGGCACATTGAAATTTTTTTTTAAATTGTGATATTATAAGGGTTAATCGACTTAATGTTAAGGAAGTATACGCTCTGCTTCAATATTTGTAGATAAATTTCTTATTATATGCAAAATATGCAGTACTTGTTCAAAATATGGAATAATCTTAAAAAACGCATAAAATAATCAAAATATGCAAAATATGCAATTTGCATATTTGCCTCTCCCTACTCATTACGTACGGAGGAGCTTGAAAGGGCAGCTAGAGGAGATCAAAATAAAGCTTTTTTCTTAATTCACTTAATTAATTTTGTTCTTTTTTATGCCTAAAAATGATGAATTCATGATTCAAAGAAAAACGGACGTGTACGCGAATTTTATTACCACAAAAAACGTGTCCATGAATTTCGTTGCCGCAAATACGCTTTAACTTTATTAATCTCAAAATACAGAAGTTGCAAAATATTAATCGAGTAAAGCTCTAAAAAAATACCTACCGACAGCGCAGCTTTACAAAGTTCAATTATAAAATTATAACAGTATTGAGTATTCTTGAATAATCTTTGCATAATATTTGTTATTTGTTGCCAATAATAATCCCGTGGATTCTGGGCCACAGGTACCAGAGCCTGACCGTAGTCGACCAGTTAGTTTTTTTACACAGCAGTTTCAGGCCTTTGCCTCTGTGTATTGCCGTAAAGGCCAGCAAATTGCCGAGTTGTATCGTTTTTGGTGGGCACCATAGTACCTCTATACATACACTGTCTACTGTGTACTACAAATGGAATTTTTTTTAATTATCGATTTTTATGCAAATTTATTGACGCAGAACGCATCTGCATCCCTTAAAGTCAAATTGAGAAATGTCAGATGAAGTTTATCTTGAATGGTATACAGCGTGGACACCGAGAAATGAAAATGGTTTAAGAGTGCCCTTATTTTACAAGATACAAGAAAATGTCATAAGTCATTCAGAATTAAAAGTTATAGCCAAATATGAAGTTACAGCCTCCTATCTCAAAAAAGAAGAAATCACAATTTATTGTGATTCACTCTTTATACACTACATTAGGATATACTGGTAGGATTAAAGTGTCCGACAAAATAATATGAATAGGAAAATACGAAATTTGTTCTTATTTCTCAATTATTTCATTTAGTTGTGAGTGTTTATTTCAATGCGTTCCGAGACTCTGTGCTTTCTTGTAGCACACTTTTTGAAAGACACTGTATATGTAATTTTATTTGCGGTATGTAGGTACGAACAAAATACCGATTCCAATGAATTCCAAAATGACTTTTATAGGTTTGCATTTTTGCAAGAATCGACAGGAAAATTCAACACAAATCAACAAGAAAAGAGACCGACGCGATGCGACGCAAGTTATTCCTTTGAATCAAAAGGAAGTAAATAAGTAGTTTAGAAATTTTAAGATGATTTAATATTTCTTCATGCGTAAATAAGTAATAAATTATTACAATTTTCGTTCAATGTAGTTAATTTTTTTGTCTTATTTTTTGTCGAAAGAAATTATAAAACACATATAGTGGCCAAGAGGCTATTTGCCGCCCCTTGGACATGCCGCCCGCGTGCACCGCACGCTTTGCATACATGCTTGCGGGGGCCCTGCACGTGTGTGACGTTGCGTCGGTTACTTTGCACGTACTTCAGAATCATAAGTTGACTGTTGTGTTCTTGTTCTCTTGTAAAAAATTGTATTTGTAAGTATAATGGAAATTGAAAATCCCAGCGGGGATCATGGAAAAGTTTCAATATTGCAGTCCTCTTTCGCCGTTACTAACAATTTATGCTAGTAACATTTTTTCGAGAAATCGCAATTAAGGGCACTTTACTGGGACACCGCCTAGAAAAAACTGAAGAGTCGAGCAATTGGGGCAAATCGCGAACGCCGGGAGTTGGGAAACTGAAACTCGGCATACAGTCCTCTTTCGCCGTTACTAACAATTTATCCTAGTAACATTTTTTCGAGAAATCGCAATTAAGGGCACTTTACTATGACACCGCCTAGAAAAAGCGATGGATCGACCTATTGGGGCAAATCGCAAACGCCGGGAGTTGGGAAGCTGAAACTCGGCATACGGTCCTCTTTCGCCGTTACTAACAATTTATCCTACACTGAGAAAACAAAATGTGTTAATTCAACCAAAAATTTTGTTTGAACGTATTGAACCGAAACTTTTTGTTGGGTGAACACTTTTTTTGGTTGAATTAACACATTTTGTTTACATTGATAAAACAAATGTGTTAATTTTACCAAAAAAATGTTCACCCAACAAAAAGTTTCGGTTCAATACGTTCAAACAAAATTTTTGGTTGAATTAACACATTTTGTTTTCTCAGTGTAGTAACATTTTTTCGAGAAATCGCAATTAAGGGCACTTTACTGGGACCGCCTAGAAAAAACTGAAGAGTCGAGCAATTGGGGCAAATCGCGAACGCCGGGAGTTGGCAAGCTGAAACTCGGCATACAGTCCTCTTTCGCCGTTACTAACAATTTATCCTAGTAACATTTTTTCGAGAAATCACAATTAAGGGCACTTTACTGGGACTCCGCCTAGAAAAAACTGAAGAGTCGAGCAATTGGGGCAAATCGCGAACGCCGGGAGTTGGGAAGCTGAAACTCGGCATACAGTCCTCTTTCGCCTTTACTAACAATTTATCCTAGTAACATTTTTTCGAGAAATCGCAGTTAAAGCACTTTACTATGACACCGCCTAGAAAAAGCGATGGGTCGACCTATTGGGGCAAATCGCATACGCCGGGAGTTGTGAAGCTGAAACTCGGAATACATTCCTTTTTCGCCGTTACTAAATATTTATCCTAACAGAGTAATCGCAATTAAGGGCACTTTATTAAAGCCGCTTTACAGTTCGCAATTTTCATTGCCTGCAATAAATAATTGCGGCGATTTGTATTGCGCGCATGCGCAAAATTTGTATTTTGATCAACTGACAATTTTTCATTTAATTGCAGAAAATAGCTCCGAACCTATTTTTCTTGCATTGCAACGGCGATTCTGGGGAATTTGTTGGTAATTTGTGAAATACCAACTTCATAAAAATAACAACGATTAGGTCGATTTTCTACCATGCAACTTGCAATTAGTATGCACCTACGCATGCACAAAGCAGCCCTTATTTTTTTCCGACAATCGTTGGAATACATTACTACTTTAACACAAATAAATTTAATAAAATGATTTTTTTAGTAAGTTGTAAACTTGATGCTTGATTCATCAGCAATCTTTATTGCCATCTGTAAAGTGTTTCTCTAATGCTGCTGGAAATGATGGTGTTCTACCTGCTGTGATTAAGAGCTGTTGTGCGGAAATTAGTGGTGTTTTAACAAAACTGATTAACTTATCTTTCTCATCAGGGAGATTTCCATCGGTCCTAAAAACTGGCTCAGTAATTCCAGTTTATAAGGCGGGGGATGTGACTAGTGTGGATAATTACCGGCCAGTATCGATTTTGAGTGTTTTCTCCAAAACTATTGAAAAATTAGTACATAGGCAAGTTATGTCTTTCCTCTTGAAATATGGTGTCATCACTGATAAGCAGCATGGTTTTCTATCCGGGAAATCTACCGAAACTGCTATCGTCTCGACAATAGATTTTATTAATAGTGAGCTTGACCGTGGTAATCATGTAATTGACCTTTTTTTGACCTTTCTAAGGCCTTTGACACCGTAGATATTGGGCTTCTACTAATGAAGCTTGATAGGTATGGTGTCAGAGGCCAAGCAAATGATTGGTTTAGATCTTTTTTAAATAATAGGAACCATATTGTCAGGGTTAATGATGTAACTTCAAAGTGTTATGATTTGTGTATGGGTGTCCCCCAGGGTTCTGTGTTGGGGCCACTACTGTTTTTGTTATTTGTTAATCATCTCCCTTCAATTCTATCAATGGTCATCCCTGTACGTTTGCTGATGACTTGACAGTAGTGGTCTCGGCCCAGACTGAGGAGCTCTTGCTTCAGAATACTAAATCTGTTATCATTTCAGTTCAGGATTTGTGTAATAAAAATCGTTTGTTGCTAAATTTAAACAAAACTGTAGTAATGCCTTTTTATAATAGAATAAGTTTTGATAGTACATTATTTAGTGGTCATAATATCAGTCTTAAGAACTCCACCAAATTTCTTGACTCTGTAATTGATTGTCAGTTGAAATGGGATGAGAATGTGGCTGCAATTTGCTCTAGGGTATTCACCCTATTATATTCACATATTATGCAATTCTTAGAATGAAATCCTATCTAAATACAGTTGTTCTGTTAAATCTGTATTACAGTCTTGTCTATTGTCACCTACAGTTAAATATTGTTGCATGGGGTTCCTCGCCTTTTATATTTCGACTTTTTATAGTTCAAAAAGGATCATTAGGCTGGTATTTAACCTTTCCCCTAGAGAATCTTGCAGGCAGACTTTCATCTCAAATAAAATTTTGACTCTGCCCTAGGGTGTCCCAAAAAAATTAAAGTTGTTTCTTTTTATCGCATACCCTCTTAATTTGTTCGTATGATGTTAAAACAAATGTAAATAAAATTTCGTGTACCTAGGACCACGGCAACCCGTGCCGACTTGCATCCAAACATCTCAGTACTTGCACACTAAAGCCTCAAGTACACGGGGCGAGTTTACAAGCTACAAGCCTGCTTGTAAAAAGCCGGCGAGTCGGCGAGTGCGCTAGTAGTCGAGTACACACAAAATCTCCCACTTGCTCAGTAGCCAACTAGTTGGCGTGTGGAAACCAATGCTACTAGCCCCTTGTGCACAAGCTACTGTGAGTACACGTGGCCAGTTTACAAGCTAGCTCGCTCAAAAGTCGGCGAGTGGCGTGTAAAGTCGCCGGCAGTTCAACTTTTTCCAGAGCGTTTTTACAAGCGGCTAACGGAGCGAGTGCATCGAGTACACTGGACTAGTTTACGAGCTGCTTGTGAAAAAGCCGGCTTGTAGCTTGTAAACTCGCCCCGTGTACTTGAGGCTTTAGTAAACGCTTTGTTTTCAATCAGTCAACATGTCAGTGGAATTACGCAGTTCTAAAAAGAGTGTATTTTTGATAGGGGACGTAAAACATCAAATAACGGGCTCAAAACTACCCTCTAATGGACAAGTTCTGGCAGTTTTGTTTTACAACATTCGCGAACTGTCAACGAAAGTGCAAATCTTACTACTCGCGAGTGTATTATTTATTGGGAGAAGGCGTGTATACCTACTAAATCTATACCTACTAAATCTATACCTACTAAATCTATACCTAATAGAAGAAGCTTGTGAACTTATATCAAGTTTTGAGGGATTTGCAAAAAAATGCACAAAAAACACAAGACGTTTTTAAGCAGCGCCGATAAGAGTTTGTCACCGACAATCTGTTCGACATAGCACACGCCGACGCGCTTCAATTGATAAATAAATGAAGACAGAATCTTCTTGCAGTGCCAGAGAGAGCCAGGTCGACCTAGTTACTTAGCTGGAGTAGACAAAAAACTGACTGAAAAAGAGGAAAGAACGCGCCTTAGAGCTATAGAGGAAGAAAAGCGGCGTGCTAAATATTTTTTCGCACCAACTTCTTCGACATCATTTTATGAACCATTGCACAACGATTCATCTTCTGATTCTAATGAAGACTTGGATTTGCAAGAAGATTTGCCAATCCTGATCGAGACCACACAACCCGGAACAAGTAAAACATATATGCGGAAAGATTTCATTACTTCAAAGTTAGTAGCAGCGCTTGATAGGTGTCAGTTAATTATGAGGGATTCTGTGTTTATTCTTGAAGCTACTATTGAGGCAATTGGACTTAATATTGACGAGTTTCCGAAAAGCAAGTCATCAATTCAAAGAATTCGTGCGGAAAAACGGAAAGAACGCGCAGAAGCCATAAAAGTTGATTTTCAAAACGAGATAGGTACCAGATGTTGTGACTGTTCATTGGGATGGTAAGCTCTTGCCTGCTTTAGATTCCAGGAAGTCAAAAGAAGAACGACTTCCAATAGTTATTTCATATAATAATAAGGAACAACTTATTGGTGTGCCAAGGTTGGAAAGCTCTTCAGGAAGTGAACAGGCGCACGCTGTTTGGATTGCTATTAGAGACTGGAATCTCGAAGATAAAGTACAAATTCTTTGCTGTGATACCACAGCTTCAAACACAGGTCGTATCAATGGTGCTTGTGTACTTCTCGAACAAAAACTTAACAAAGAAATGCTAATTTTTGCTTGCCGCCATCACGTGTATGAATTGGTGTTAAAAAGCGTGTTCGAAGTGAAAATCAGTCAAGTGACTACAAGCCCTGATATTCCACTATTCAAGAAGTTCCGAGATAACTGGAAAAGCGTCGATCCCAATAAAATACAGTGCTACAGAGACAAACTCACATCGTACTTGACTGTTTCCGAAATTGACAATTTACTTGAGTTTTACCGAACTGAATTGACCAAAACAATAGTCAGAGATGACTATCGAGAATTGATAGAGCTTTCTTTAATATTTTTAGGCGGAGATGCAGAGAGAAAATTTAAAATTCGACCTCCAGGTGCCATGCATCAAGCTCGATAGATGGCGAGAGCGATCTATTCCCTAAAAATATCATTACTGAACGACCAATTAAAAATTACAAGCAAGGATAAAGCAGCACTATTTGACGTCTGTTTATTCATTGTGACATCTTACATCAGGCCATGGCTTCAATGTATTTATGCAGTAAAAACGCCCTATCAGGATTTGTGTTTTTTGAAGTCAATGAAGACCTACGAAAAAATTGATAAGAGCATCTCAAAAGCCGCTTTACAGAAGTTAATCCAGCATCTATGGTACTTGACTGATGAAGTGTCTGTCTTGTCACTATTTGACGATGATGTGGACAATGAAACTAAAGTAAAAATAGTTGCAAATTTAACCAAAGGAAATATATCAAGCCATGGTAAACGTTACATCCCATTGAAGGAATAACTTTCTGGTCCACTGTATGATAAGTTTCATAAGTAAATACATAAATAAGTATTTTCTTTTGTTTATTTAACATTTTCATTAACTATCTTCTTTTTTGTTTCAGAGAAAAACATCGATGACTTCATTTCAGTCAAAAGCATGTCCTTCTTTGAACGCTTAAAAATTGATGACAGTTTCCTCCACGAGTGTCCGACTTTGTGGTCAAATAAATTTCGTTTCAAGAAGCCAAAAATAAGGTTTTGTCACTCAGGGCTGTAAACGATACAGCTGAAAGAGCGGTTAAGTTGATGCAAGATTTCCATGGTTTAATCACGGTTGAAGAGGAACAAAAGCAATTTTTATTATGTTGCGTACAGGAACACCGAAAGATTTATCCTGATTGTAATAAGCAAACTTTAAAAAGAAAATTTAAACAATGATGTTTTGAAATTGATTGTAATATGCGCGAATTTTGTATTATTTTCTCAATAAACTCAGTACTAATTTCTAAGTCTTATTTTGGCATCAAGTCGGCACGGGTTATCATTATCCAATCGTAATAATATTTATTATTTGTGTTATTCAGGTCAAATAGAATGAAAATACGTATCTAAATTCTCGAAAAAAAATTCTCCATTAAGTCTTGGGACACCGTACTCTGCCCTCTATCTCCATTTATAAATCTGCGCTTTATGTTAAAAAGAATCTATCTCAATTTGATACTGTTGGTGGCCTCCATGATTATAATACGCGCCATGGCTCGTCACTCTGTCTTGTGAAGCATCGCACTTCTATGTTTGAAAGAAGTCCCTGCTATAGCAGTTTAAAAATCTTTAATCATTTACCTATCAATCTTAAATCTTGTGAAACCATTTTAAGAGTCAACTTAAATGCTTTTTAGCTGATAAGTGCTTTTATTCTATGGTTGAATACTACTCAGCTTAAACTGGTGCCTCTTGTCTTGGCCTGTTTATGATTGTTGTTTGTGTTTCATTTTATTATTCTTGTACGTTACTAATGTTACAAATGATGTATTGCCTCTGACATGTCCTATCCATCTCCATGGCTAAAGGATGAATAAAGTTATTATTATTATTATTATTATTATTATTATTATTATTATTATTATAATCTGGAGTATTTAAGAAACGACAATCAATTGACGAATAACACAAAAACTAGCAAACCAATTACACGATATTTATACAGGCAGTTTCAAATTCGACCCTCACCATTGGGATCTCGCTTATTTGAAGAGATAGACGGTAGGTTTAAATTTGGCAAAGTTGCTAAATTTTATGAGCATTAATAATCCGCAGAGAAATAATTTGTATGTTAACTCTTATTCGAAATAATTGAAAAAAATGAAAAATTGTCATTTTCTTATTTTTCCTCTATCTTCTTTATTTGAAGAGATATCAAAAAAATAAAAGTACTTTCTTAAGACACTTTTGAATTCTCTACATACTGATGAATACCATTTTACTGTAACACGTTTCGTCAAATTGGTATCATCATCAAGTTCATTTTTTCTTATGGGCGCCATAATGAAATTTGGTCCCAAAAGAATCTACTCTTCCTACAGATTACGGCAATATGGTACATGTTATCAAAATTATTTAAGATAATGTCAGAATTAAGAATATTTGATATAATATAGGAATTGTTGTAGCTAACAGAAGGTAATTTTGTGGTTAACAGAAGATAACTTTGGAGTCAAATTAAAAGCAGTTTCTTTGATGTAGGCACTAGTTTAATAAATATTACCGGCACAGCAATAAGATAAGAGAAACAGAATATGTGTGTTACGTGTGTTTTATTCCTATAACAAAAAAGCAAAAACAGCAAGTGAACTGTAGGTACTTTCGAACCTACTCGGAGAACAAACAGCTTAGAATAATACTTTTACAATTAGACAAAAATATTGAAGAGCAGGAATCATTTACTAGAATACGTACCTACTCTTTACAGTAACAAAAATGTAGAACTAAATTGAAGAAATAATAATGACATAAATAAATAGAGGCTCTCAAAATAAGATATTTACATTAAATGTTCAAACCAATTTCCACTTTAATTTGTACATAATTGCATTAGTTTGCTTAAACTTATTGCAGCTCTTCGAATGTTCAAAATAAAATTCACTTGCTGTTTTCGTGTGTGGCACGAATACAAGGCACGTAACATCACGTTTTTCTTCAATTCTAAATATTATGCTATTGTTATTATGTTAATATTTAGCAACAAGTATGTATTAATATGACAGATTATAGTGTTTTTGATTTGAATCCAAACCCAGGCTTCCATTAATTGCCAATTTTCTTGTCTCAAAAAAATAAATTTTAATTTTGACCTTATTCTAAAGAATTTTGATAACATGTGCTATATTGGCGTAATCAGCAGGAAGAGTAGATTATTTTGCGACCAAATTTCAATATGGCGCCCATAAGAAAAAATGAACTTGATGATGATATCAATTTGACGAAACGTGTTATAGCAAAATGGTATTCATCAGTGTGTAGAGAATTCAAAAGTGTCTTAAGAAAGTACTTTTATTTTTTTGATACCTCTTCAAATAAAGAAGATAGAGGAAAAATAAGAAAATGACAATTTTTGATTTTTTTACAATTATTTCGAATAAGAGTTAACATAGAAGTTATTTCTCTGCGGATTATTAGTGCTCATAAAATTTAGCAACTTTGCCAAATTTAAACCTACCGTCTATCTCTTCAAATAAGCGAGATCCCAATGGTGAGGGTCGAATTTGAAACAGCCTGTATATATGTACATATTTTCCTATCAAAGTGACACCCTGCACAATGAATGTAAATTTGGCACCCAATTTATACACTGTAGAGAAATGCTATGTAAAGTGGCACCTACATACAAAATACCAAAATAGCACCCGTCTATATACGAGTATTATGACAGCAATTGTTGTACTGACACCATCCATGGTTGCCATTTTATTAGGTGCCATATTGTGATTTCTTATAAACGTATGGTTATATTGAATGATTTTTAAACTTTTTTATCTCTTGATTTTCAAGAAACGTGAAAAATAAGTATTCTTGAGATTGTGTAACATTGATACCACAGTAAAAATTTGAAGGCAAGTTATTTGAATATTTATTTGAAAGCGTTGATAAAAAAGTTTAAAAATTACCTAGAACTAGTGAAACTTTTGGAGTAATTTAAAGAAACTGGAGTAAATGCGTAAAAAATTGATGAAAAAAATCTTCTGTAAATACCTAATTCGATTTATTAGTTGTGTTTAAACACTGAAATGTACGCCCACAATTGGATTACTCTTCTTTTGTTTTAAGGTAAGTAATTGTCATATCACTTTTTTTATTTATTTATTATGTTACATTTTTTGTTGCAACAGGACGAGCAGTTTTCGCACCAATTCATATGTTGTCGTCTGGACCAAAATGCGGAAATAAATGCACGCTTACTAAAGAGTATACAATGAGCCTCTAAAGTATGGAATAAAATTCGTAACTTCTTTATTTTTGACATTTTGAAAAAACGCTCGGACAGGTAAATATTGTTTTTAAAAAGCATACATTTTCAAGTGAAAATCAATTTTTGACAGTAATTTGTTTTCGAGTAATGACGTATCGACATTTTTTTTAAATAGCAACCCCCAATTTTTTTTCTTGATTTTAACAGCTCATTAAATTCTTTATCCAACCACATCAAAAATTTGTTATCTTTTATGGGAAAAATTTTGAGAAAAAAATTATTGAAAATGAATGAATCATCTACTACCAATAAATGAAGTAGGCGTGGCATTTTCAACAAAACCAAAATGATACCTACAATGAAAGAAAACTTTTCATTCTTGTCATTTAAACAAAGTATTTTCAAGTCGAGTAATCATGGTTCGTCATTTAACCGAAAATTAAATTATTACTATTATTTAATTTCATTTTCAATCATTTTTTTCTCAAAATTTTTCCCATAAAAGATAACAAATTTTTGATGTGGTTGGATAAAGAATTTAATGAGCTGTTAAAATCAAGAAAAAAAATTGGGGGTTGCTATTTAAAAAAAATGTCGATACGTCATTACTCGAAAACAAATTACTGTCAAAAATTGATTTTCACTTGAAAATGTATGCTTTTTAAAAACAAAATTTACCTGTCCGAGCGTTTTTTCTAAATGTCAAAAATAAAGAAATTATGAATTTTATTCCATACTTTAGAGGCTCACTGTACTGAAGAAAATTAATTATATTTAAACAAGTAAATAAATCCAATTTAAATTTTCATTTACTAAATCAAAATTTTCGTTACAGTTAAACAACCTGACCCATAAGTTTATTTTAAGACAAAAGAAAAATTTTCGCATCTGATCCTCCTTGCTCAAGATCAAAGTCTGGATTTAGTTATTTTAATTAAGGTGAAAATTGAGTAACAATTTTTTTAATGGGCACAACAATCGCTCAACGTTTCACTCCTGATGAAGCTATCAACCGATAGTGAAACGTTAAGCGATTGTGCGAATTTAAAGCGTCCGTTAAAAGAATTTGTTATATTATTAATTACAGTTATAATTTCTTCATAATTTTACATTGAGTTGTTTATAAAGCAACATACCGGGTGTCCCACGCCATATGTTCACCCTTCTAGAACATTTTTTAACCGATTTCAATGAAATTTGGAAAATAAAAATTAAGCAAAAAAACGCATTTTCCGACATACTACTGAGAATCGTAGGACATCAACTTTCTTATTTTAAATAGAACACCCTGTGTATTTTTACAAATTTGGAATCTGCAGATCATTGCCAGTCCGAATATGTATCATTTAGTAATTTTGGTTTCCATGAAAACGAAAAAAAAAAAATTTTTTTGTTTTTCAATCTAGGAAGCTTTGAATCGCGTATTTTCCTTCTAATGCGCTCAAGCAATTCGAGAAAATCACTATTTTGATTGTATTTTTATTTTTAACATTTTTTTAAAATGGAACCTCATGTGCTTCTTAGCTTAGTTCGACAATATTTTTTTCTGAGTACGCTGATACCAAATACTTCATACTTTCTTTGAGTCATTTAAAACAGAACATGGTTTATTGAAGTTTTATGCCCTGTTTTAAATGACTTTCAAGGAAAGTCTGATCTGCAGATTCCAAACATGTAAAAATATACAGGTGTTCGATTTAAAATAAGAAAGTTGACGTCACTTCTGGTGAAACTGGAAGTCCTACGGTGCTCAATGGTATGTCGGAAAATGCGCCTTTTTGCTTAATTTTTATTTTCCAAATTCCATTGAAATCGGTTAAAAAATAGAAGTTCTTGAAAGGTGAGCATATGGCGTGGGACACCGGTATAGCAATACATTCATTAAATGTAAATTTACTGTAAACTTCAAATAAAAGATGGATCATTATTACGTGTCTTTTTTTTCTATAAAACATACTTTTTTCATAAGACTCTGCTGAAAAGAAACTATTTTTATAATTTTATGAAACAAAATTGCAATTAGCATTTTTTATTGTACAGGGTGGATCAATTTCGATGTCTCTTATGGGCATCTCTGTAACTATAAGAATTAGAAAAAAACTAGTGGCCAAGTCTCGATCTCTTTTTTAGAGATAAAGTCAATAGACTAAACAAAAATTGGCTATTTTCTTTTGTTTTCGAGTTATAGGCAAAAATTGACATTTTCGACTTTTCGTCAATCGCGCATATCTCGTTTATTTTTACAGATATTAAAAAACTGTTTTGACATTATTAGGACACTTTTTTGAATACAATTCAGTGGTGTAGTTGGTTTCTTGATATTTAATAAAATTTTCGAGTTATAACATAAAGTTATATTTTTTTAAATGGAAATCATAGTAAGCAATGCCACCTTTAAATAGAGATTTTTTCTGTTTTCAAAAATATATACTTTGTTGGGTTTATTTGTTACAATTAATAGAATAAAACGCCTTTTTTATTATTCTTGGGTGTATTCTATTCTTAGTAGGCTGGTTTGAACAAAGGCCGACAATTTTTTTGTTTGTTTTTATTAAATGTCAACTCTTGTTCAAATATTTTGACAGTTGCAACCGCATAAAGAGAAAGAAAGATAGAACAAGCATCCTCTAAGAGTCACAAAGACTACAACAATACCGATACCATGTGGTTTGTGTGAAATTCGAAATTATGTAACTTCATTTAATATTTAAGTTTAAAACGCATATTTTTCGATCAAATATGCATTTCATGGGATAATGAACTAAATTATATGTATAAATTAAAAACATCTTAAAAATAAGAAATTATTGCAGAAAAAGTTAAAGAATATTGAAATGTAAGTAGATAATAAACACAACTCTTGATATATCACAATAAATAACTTAAAACCCAGAAAATAATATCAAAATAAATCACAATTTCAACACTGCCCCGCTAAAATACACAACCAACTCATGTTGCAACCCAACCCAGCTCTATCGGTGCTAGCTTTCTATCTCTTATGTTTATCGCAATACCTCTCACTCTTGTGCTACCCAATCTTCAAAGCTTTGTTAATATTTAATAAAAACAAAAGAAAATTGTCGGCTTTTGTTGAAACTAGCCTCCTAAGAAAAGAATGCACCCAAAAATAATAAAAAAGGCGTCTTATTCTATTAACTGTAAGAAATAAACCCAACAAAGTATATATTTTTGAAAACAGAAAAAAAATATCTATTTAATGATAACATTGCCAACTATGATTTCCATTTAAAAAAATATAACTTTATGCTATAACTCGAAAATTTAATTAAATATCAAGAAACCAACTACACCATTGAATTGTATTCTAAAAAGTGTCCTAATAATGTCAAAACAGTTTTTTAATATCTGGAAAAATAAACGAGATATGACTGATTGACGAAAATTCGAAAATCTCAATTTTGGCTTATAACTCGAAAACAAAAGAAGATAGCCAATTTTTGTTTACACTATTGACTTTATCTCTAAAAAGGAGATCGAGACTTGGCCATTAGTTTTTTTCTATCTCTTATAGTTACAGAGTTGTCCATAAGAGACATCGAAATTGATCCAGCCTGTACAAGAATTTTGTTTATATTTTGAACGGTACCTACATATTTTATTATTAGACATACAAAAAAATGTTAAATACGAAAGTTTTAGGGATTTGCCTGACCCGTCAGAATTTATTAAAAAAAGAAACAAATGATGATTGGACACCTAACAAATGAGTATCAACTTTAGTTAAACTAATTAAAAGTCATTTTATAAGTCAAAACACTAAAACATCTAAGATAAATTAACATATTATATGAAATAAATTAATAAAAATACAGGGTGATCAAACTTACTGCCGCACTATTGCTAACTTCGTTATTATTGGAGCTAGGGAGTGGTTCAAATTAGCAAAGATGAACTGTTTTCATTCAGGATTACAATGGTGATATGAAGAAAACAATTGCGCATCGCATTCTCAAAATAATTGCATGTGTAAAGTTTTTTTTTAATGGAACGCTCTGTATTTTTTATTGACAAATGAAAGTACATCAAATTATAAATATAGATTACTCTTTACTAGTTTTCCATAAAACGAATAATGAAAAAATTATTTTCAAAAAATTTTATTGATAAAAATACACGAGACAAACTAATCATCAACAATTCAGTTTTACCTAAATATTACGGTTTACCTAAAATCCATAAAAACAATGTTCCCCTTCGACCGATAGTATCTTGCATCAACTCTCCAACTTACAATCTTGCAAAATTCATGTCAAACATTTTAACCACTAGTTTGGCTAACAAATATGAATACAATATTAAGGATTCATTCACCTTTGCTGAAAAAATAAAAAATGTCATTCTTCCAGAAGATTACCAACTCATCTCCTTAGATGTAGTGTCTCTTTTTACTAATATTCCTATGGAATTAGCTGTTGATATTATTTCTAGCAGCTGGAATGATATTAAAAATGATTGCAATATTCCTAAGAATGAATTTCTTAATATCATCGAATTTATTTTTAATAACTGCTATTTTACATTTCAAAATAAGATTTACCTACAGATACAAGGTACTCCTATGGGTTCACCTTTGAGCCCCATAGTCGCACAAATTGTTATGGATTTTATACTTGATAAATGCATTCCAAAACTATCTTTCCAACTTCCTTTCATATACAAATATGTTGATGATTTGATTTGTTCTGTTCCCTCTGAAAAAATTAATGAAATTTTAAATATATTTAATAACTTCAATGATAAAATTCAATTTACTATTGAAACTGAAAATAATAATTCAATTCCATTTTTAGATACCAAATTAATAAGAATGCCAAATAACACCATCATCTTAGACTGGTATCAAAAACCGACTTTTTCAGGAAGATTCATTAACTTCTTTTCAAACCATTGTCTCAAACATAAATTAAATACCATCCTTGCCATGAGAAATCGCATTGAGAGAATATGTCACGAATCATTAATAGAGAAAAATCTTAATAAATTAGTAGATATTTTTGTTAACAATGGCTATCCACAACATCTCGTAAAAAAGATAATTTTTGACATACGTAATCCTGACGTGACACATGAAAGAAATAATACTTTAACATCAAATTTAATATATAGGGTTAACATGTTAATTTTACTCCACCATTCGGTAGAGTATTTTTTTCTCTTTACAATAGTATTCTTGTTTTTTTTTTTTAGAATTGAGGAGTTTCTGAAAAAAACATTTGTCACTTTTTTGTAAAATTGAAAACACTGATTCAAATATTTATTTTAGGGCCAGTTTCATAATGGAATTTAAAGGAGGCTATAAATCTAAGGTCACTTTCAGATGTCAAAACAAATATGAAAACACATTTGTTTACACATCAGAATGTGACTTTAATTTTAAAGGTTCCTTTAAGTTCCATTATGAAGTTGAAGTTAGGTAGATCTAAGGCAAAAGTGAAGTCACAGTATTATCATTAAAAAAAAAAAAAACTAATAAATAACTAAATAAATTAAATTAAGTATTCAAATTGTCCTCCATTTGTAATTTGACAATGACTCAATCGATTTACAAAACCCTGAAGAGAATTTTCTAAAAATTCACGGAGAATTTCTTGTATCGTTCTGGTAATTGGAATTTTTAAATTGTCGATGACATCGGGCTTATCTTTATAAACTTTGGTTTTCACATATCCCCAGAGGAAAAAATCTAAAGGGCTTAAATCAGGGGAACGGGCTGGCCATTCAATTTCATCTCGTCTCCCAATCCATCTATTTGGTGTAAAAAAAGGGCTGCCACCATTGTAAGGATGTGCCTTCCTAAACGTTGGTTTTAATTTGGAAAAAAGAAAGAAAAGAAATCCCAACGCTGTGGCATCAAATATAGGAGTGGCCGATTTTTATTATTGAAAGTTTGAAGTTAGATAAAATTTCACTTATCTGTAATTTGCTATTCAAGCAGGTAGCGTTCTTTAAATGCATTAAAAATCAAAATAATTTTGGAGAAATAGAATTTCGCTGCCACCAGGTAATTATTTGGGAATTACCAACCCTATTTAATTGAATAATTAACGACCCTTTCAACTCTCGAAGGCTTTCGGAGACGCGATGATCTTGAACTCAGAACTGTACAAATAAATAAAATCCCTCGTGTGCTGCAATGAATTTATTGAGCACTAATTTAAATTGATACAAAAAGAAAAATAAGCAAGTATAAAAAATATATGAAAGTAAAATTTAAGATTGAAGAAGATTTTGAAGAATAAACGGAACATGGTATGTCAGATAACAATTACATTACCTTATCAGAACAGAACTCAGTAACAGACTCTGGAAGTGACTTGGGGGCTGTCGATTCGGTTCTGGTCATCGTGGCTGGTCTTCGCCGCGTGTAGAACACACACACACACACACACATTTGTTTCCCTGAAGGGGTTTCTAGGGGGTTAAACTGCTATGGCAAAAACAACCGCATTCTGAAGCGGCTGGGTGGAGACTTTTTAATTTTGCATTCCCTCAAGCCGCAGTGGTTAAATGTTTACCTTAAAATTTCCACCTCTTCGCGCTTATCTTACAGGCGTTACTAAAGTTGCCTAAACCAGGGGGCAACTTTAACCAGCTTTTTATTTAATTTAGCACGGCGGGGAGGAGGAAATATATTCGCACGGGCTACAGGCAACGCGATTTCATTTGTTATGTCTACAGTATTTCCTGTTCAGCTCTTATCGGCTGAGAAAGTTTATATTAAAATTAAATAGATTAAATTCCACCCGTAGTAATCTTAAATCAAAAACAAAATTAAAATTTCGAATAAAATATACGATCGATTTTTCCGGGCACTTACATTGGAAAAAACGTTATCAAGATACTGACGAATATTTAAACTATAAACTGGTGGGGCGCCATATTGCTGAAAGCAGATACTGTTATTGGGAAGGTTTTCGTTGTTTTCATGTGGATAGAGCGTAGCACAAGCAGGTATAATTTGATTTTGCAATAACTGCAAATACAGAGCCGAATTTAAATTGCCATCGATGAAAAAGGGACCTATAATATGACCCCCTAGAATGGCAACCCAAACATTAACTTTTTGGGGATACTGCAAATGGTGCTCTAAAAACCAAAACGGATTGACAGATGACCAATATCTGCAGTTATGTCTGTTTACTTCACCGGTAAGGCAAAAAGTAGCTTCGTCAGAGAAAAGAATATTATTGACAAAATTTTCGTTATTATTGCAAATATTTAACATTTCTTCACAAAATTGAAGTCTCCTATCAAAATCATCTTCCGTCAATTCCTGTACAAGTTGTACCTTATAAGGTTTATTCTTTTCACTTTTTAACATTTTAATGACTGATGACTGTGAAATATTGAGATTGACCGCTAATTGGTTGGTTGATAAATGGGGATCTTCAGATACAGCCAATAAAACATCCAGTTTTTTATCATCGCTGGTCGAAGTTCTCGGTCTACCACTCTTTGGCAAATCTTTAGCGCTGCCGGTTTGTTCAAAACGTTTCAAAGTTTTACTAACAACGGATTTAGAAATTGGATTTCTATCAGGATACCTATTATCAAATAAATTACAAACGTCTTGTAAACTTCTACGTCTATCTCCATAATCCAGCATCATAAGTATTTCAATTCTTTCATGTTCATTTAAATCCGCCATTGTTAATATTAACAGCAGTAATTACACACAATTGAATTTAACGTAAACAATAACCACTGATAAAGTTACTCGCTCGAGTTTTTTTATCGCTTACTTAGATGTACCTGACTTGGCGCTAATAAGCATGCACGACGGGAAATGAATACTTGAACCATTGTTTTTTTTCAGAAACCCCTCAAATCTAAAAAAAAAAAAAAAACAAGAATACTATTGTAAAGAGAAAAAAATGCTCTACCGAACGGTAGAGTAAAATTAATATGTCTCCATTTAAAAAAATTACGCAGATAGGCGTAATTAAAAAACAATTGAAGAAGAAAGAAATTCAAGTATTCTCAATTGTAGATAAAAATTTCTTAAGAAACTTTCATAAAGCACATATTTCTTAAAATGAATATTAACGGCAATAAATGGCCGTTTCCATACTTTTAACTAACCCTGTATAGTAAATTACCTTTTATCAAAAATATTACTCCAAGAATAACTTCTTTATTAAAAACAGTTCCAATCAAAATAGCTTATTACAATCCTATAACTTTTAGACAAATTTATACTAGTTTAAAAAATCCAACTCCTCTCTTGCTTAATTCTAATGTTGTGTATAAAATTAATTGTGATACCTGTAACAAATGTTATATAGGTCAAACGAGCCAATGGCTCAAGAACAGACTTACACAACATAAAAGTGATTGTAGGATTGGAAAAAAATCTTGTGCATTAGCCATTCATACAATCGATGAGGATCATCGATTTAATTTTGATAACGTTAAAATTTTAGAAAAAGAACCATCTTATAAAACCAGAATTTTTCTTGAAATGTCTTGTATTCAAAAACATAATGACGTAACTGTCAATTTTAGATCTGACACTGACGGACTAAACAATATTTATTTCAATCTAATAAGTCAGGCCATCTAGCGTCCTTTTGTTATTTAAATATTGTTATAAATAAATAATCTTTGTTTAACATCAACTTCAAAATTCTCAATTTCTAATACAATTCAAATAAGAAAAGAGAAATAAATTATTTTCACCTTCAGTAAGTAAATAATTAGCTTGATTTTTCATAAGTATACAATGTAATTTATTATTGTAGCAATTTCTGGTCCTGATGAAGTAATAAAAACATTACGAAATATTGACCAACAAAAATATATTTTATTTACAATAGCCGTTAATCCCCGTTAATAAAAATAATTTAAGAATTGGTTTATATATATATATATATTATATATTTTTCACTTCTGACGAAGCTGTCGAACGACGGTGAAACGTAAAGTGTTATAGTGCGCGATTTAGTGTCCGCTTAAAAGATTTTGTGATACAAATTTCATCGGACAAGAACCAACTGTAAACTTTATTATTATTAATAAAAATTGCTCAATTCTTCATTGCTGCAATTTGCTGCAGTAATTTTTTGAAACAAACGTAGTTTAGAAAATTAAAAAGAAGGTAAAAAATGTTTACCCTAACTATACGTCACTTGACAAATAAATGCCTGTCGAACATGTCATTTCGTATTAAAATATGCCATATTTTAAACCAATTCATTCATTCTTAAAGTGGCGTACCCTTGGAGTACATTTTTGTATCCCTTTTAATTTTCAAACTAGTTTTAAGAGTCAACTTAAATGCTTTTTAGCTGATAGGTGCTTTTAATCTATGGCTGAATACTACTCAGCTTAAACTGGTGCCTCTTGTCTTGGCCTGTTTATGATTGTTGTTTGTGTTTCATTTTATTATTCTTGTACGTTACTAATGTTACAAATGATGAATTGCCTCTGACATGTCCTATCCATCTCCATGGCTAAAGGATGAATAAAGTTATTATTATTATTATTATTATTATTATTATTATTATTATTAATAAAAATTGCTCAATTCTTCATTGCTGCAATTATTTATTGCCGGCAATGAAAATTGCGAACTGTAAAGCGGCCTTAAAGTATTCCGCAATAAAAATTGCTCAATTCTTCATTGCTACAATTATTTATTGCAGGCAATGAAAATTGCAAACTGTAAAGCAACTTTAATAAATTGCCCTTAATTGCGATTTCTCGAAAAAAATGCTACTAGGATAAATTGTTAGTAACGGCGAAAGAGGACTGTATGCCGAGTTTCAAATTTTTACAAATGAATTGGCGTTCTGAGGTGTTTAATTTATATTTAATAATAATATACAGGGTTAGTTTAAAGTGTGGAGACGGCCATTTATTGCCGTTAATATTCATTTTAGGAAATTATGTCCTCTATAAAAGTTTTTTAGGAAATTTTTATCTACAATTGAGAATACTTGAATTTCTTTTTCTTCAATTGTTTTTGAGTTATGCCTATCTTCGTAAATTTTTTAAGTGGAAACTTGTTAATTTTACTTTATCATTGGTAGAGTATTTTTTCTTTCTTCCGTAATTTACATTTCTCTCTCCACTTTTCGTATTGTTTTTTTTTTATTTTAAAATTTATTATTAAAAAATTTATTCTAAATTTGTGCTTCGTTATACCGAGCGATTTTTAAAATTTTTTATCAACTCTTGCCATGAAATTTGGACGGCATGTCTCAGCTTAAATGAAAAGTACGTCATTGCGCTTCTTGATGCTATTTTACAGTAAAGCTAAGACATGCCGTCCAGATTCCAAAGCAAGAGTTGATAAAAAATTTAAAAAATTGTATAATTGGAAATTTTTTATTAATTTTACTTAAAATTTCCAATTTCATAAATGTTTTAATTTCTGTAGTATACATAAGTCAAATTGAAGTTAATAAACTAATTATTAATTTATGAATAAATGAATTACATGAACAATGAATGTTACGAAAGCAGCAGACGAGGTGACGTGTATCAAAACTACGTTCTCGTATCGCGGCCCGTCTACTGAATGATCTGAGTTCGAGCGCCGACCACCGGCCACTGTCTATTCGATGACGCGCAGTCAGCTGTCAGGACTAGGGATGGCAAAAAGAAATTATATATCGATATATCGACTCATATGATATATCGTTAACCATATATCGATACATTCGATATATCGTTAGAAATATATCGATATATTCATATATCAATATATTTAACTGATTGTTAAAAAAAGGTAAATAAAAATAAGTCCCAGCATATTTAATAGATTTCAATTTAATAGTAAGGCAGATTTTATTTTAATATACTCGCACAAAAATGAATAACAAGAATTAATAACATTTACTAATATTGCTTTTCGGTGGTGCCATTACGATCTTTTATTAAATAACTTATCAACATATCAAATCGTTACTTCCGCAAGTCACAAGAACGAATGACTCACAAAGTTCTTTGGTTCTTCTTCCTTGTGTCGGCCATTTATAAAACCAATAATGTAATTTGTTCGGGGATTTACATAGCTAATCTTTAAAAATACATTTTATGGGGATGCATGATTGTGGGTTTCTGCAAAAGCTCAACGTAAGTTATTTTCTTTACTACTTACTAGAGAGCAGGGCAGCAGTACCGGATTACCCTATACGCAAAATACGCACGTGCGTATAGCGGCAAATTTCTGGAGGCGGCAAAATCAAACATTCATTTAACAAAATCATATTTACGGTCTATCATGAGAGAAGATAAAGGCTAAATTCACTAGCAATTTTAGCGATAGAAAGTGAGTTAACAGTGAATATTGATTTTGGACCTATACTTAATGAATTTGAATCCAAAAAATCACGGTGGAGACAATTTTGACAAGGTAAATCAGTATTTTCATTTCGGGGCGGCAATCTTAGCGTAGGGCGGCAAATTCTTTAATCTGGCACTGCAGGGCAGGCGTAAAATGAAAGAAATTAAAAAATATTTCAAGTAGTTTTCTGTATCATCACTATAAAGATACCGTAACAGATTTCATTGTTCATTAAAACTGCACAAGCTAAAAAATATATCGAAAGGTTATTTGCAAAATATATCGATATTTTTACCAATATATTGAATTATAATATCGATATAATATATATCGATATTTTCCATGAATATATCGATATTTCTAATATATCGATATATCGTTGCCATCCCTAGTCAAGACCGTTGATTTAAAACTAACTAATTTAAGAATTTGTCGTTTCGCAAACGGTTTCATTTTATTTTTACGGAAATATTACATCGTTTTTAAACAATTTACATTAATTAAAAGAACATTGAACGTGAGTTTTGAGTGGTAATGCCCTCACCGTAGTGGTGCACTAGGAGGCGGTAAAAGTGCTTCGGAGAAGGTCGACGTATTTTTTTTGGATTCCTGAGATCATTTTACTAAAGAAACTATGTGCTTTTTGAGTATTACTTTGTTTTTTAAAAAATTACAGCCTTGCTCCAATTGCCCTACTCTTACCGGTGGACATTTAGAACATTTATTATAATATTTTTGTTAACAAAATAAATCTTAATTACTTTAGTGAAACTCGTTTTGTTTCCTCTTAGCACGCGAATCTCGAGCCGCTCAAGTTGGCAACATCGTGAGGAAGCCTTGAGCCCTTGAACGAGGAACTCCTCGAGGAAGCACTAAGAATACGAGCATTAGTAATTCTTGACCAGGTTTTTATTTAGACACTCGTTATATTCTTCAAAAACATCAATACACAGCTAAAAACTAAAAACTCATTACCATGACAATTGCCTGAACTCACTATTAACAGATCTGCAAATAGGTTGTTACCACATTACTCCCTCTCCAAGTGACGACAAGTACTTTGCAGGAAAGTGTACATGGTGGCCCGATCGAGTTATGGTTGTTGGGTCTACGACATTCGGGTGAATGACAAATGGGTGAACGACAAATGGGTGAAGTCATTTGGGTGAACGACATTTGGGTGCAAGCGACAAATAGGTGAATGCGACATTTGGGTGAACGACAATTGAGTGAATGCGACATTTGGGTGACCGACATTTCGGTGAACGACATTTGGGTGAACGACAGTTGGGTGAACGACATTTGGGTGAACGACGTTTGGGTGAACGACAATTGGATGAACGATGTTTGGGTGAACGTCATTTAGGAGAGCGACATTTTTCAGTCATAAAAGCCGCCAATGGACGACGAAACATCGAAATCCCCATTTTTATTACGAATTTTAAAAGGCGATATTTTTCATGTACATCTACATAGAAATTTTAAATGTGTCACATGAGTAATTTTTTGAACCAAACGTAGTTTAGAAAATTAAAAAGAAGATAAACAATGTTTACCCTAACTATACGTCACTTGACAAATAAATGCCTGTCGAACATGTCATTTCGTATTAAAAATATGCCATATTTTAAACCAATTCATTCCTTCTTAAAGTGGCGTACCCTTGGGGTACATTTTTGTATCCCTTTTAATTTTCAAACTATGTTTAGTTAATAAAGTGAAGTTTAAAGTTAAGCTCTAATAGGAAAACTGGGTCTTAATGTTCTTTATTGTTTTCCTTTCTCTCTTATTACCATTTATTTATTATCATTTTTTTAAAAGCATTTTGCCTTTCAGCAGCAAGCAGTCTTCGCCCAATGGGGCGAAGACTGCTTTTTGGTAACAAGAATGCTTGTTACCAAAAAAAGAGACAGCTTTATGCTTGTTTGTCAGCAAAAGTAAGAATTCTATGGGCACTGAAGACAAAACTGCAAAAAAATTGTCCTCTGACTCTTAGTTTTCTTGTTCTTAAGTCTTAAACTTCACGCATTTAACACTAAATTTTATGAAATGGTTACGAGAACTTATATGAAGCACGTATTTGCCTAAGAGGCATGTCGAAATTAACATGAAACGTTAATTAAACGTTAAAAGAACTGTATCTCTACAGTTCTTTTAGACGTAATAAAAAATCATCCCTTCTTTGTTTTGACCGTTTCTGAATTCGCAACCCGCGAACCACGATATGCCTGTGCATGGTTGGTAGAATTCTGGTAGAATTCATTTACCCTTTTGGTAGAATGTGAATTTTCACTGTTGGCAACACTGGAAGCGTCAACTCTGGATCAAGTTTTAATGCATAGGCAAGCTAGTTCATTAATTTTAGAGTTGGCTGTACCTAATAACGTTATTTATTTGGCAAATAACTCGATTTTTATGAATAGTATCCATGGTGATTGGTAAAGTTATTCATCAAATAGATTTATTAACAGATTGATATCTCGGCCCCTAGTACCGTATGATTTTTAAAATTTTAGATGAAGGGAAGGCGTGAAAGCAAAACGTATGGCGTAAAATTAGCAAATACAACAATTTATACAAAATAATATTTACAAAACTTCAAAAGGCATTCATCATTGAACCATATTTTCGCAGTGATGAACCAAAACTTACATCTGAGTTAATTTAAGCTGTATGTTTTCTTCTTCACGGCCTCCCTTTATCTAAAATTTTAAAAATCATACGGGATAATAAATAACTATCTATTACTTTGTTGAAAGTATGCAATTATAATTAACACATTCGCTGCCAAGCAAATTATCCGAAAATTACCCACAGCGCCAAAAACACTATTACATGTAACATAAAAATTTAAATTGAAGTGTATGAATAAAATTTATTTTAGGCAATTTTAAAAAAAGTAATTAAAAAGAAACCGTAGCGGACACACGTGTTTGACGTGGCTTGATGAGCATAAAACAAAAAAAAATTCTCTATAGCGCCACAGAAGACACGTATGTCGGACACAATTTATTTGTCCAACAAGCCACGGCGGACATTTTAGCGGACATGTGTGTATCGTAAAACGTTAAATGTGTAGACCTGGACGTTTCTTCAGGTATGATATAAATAGACTCTGGGATTTACTTTTTGCTCATTTACTATACAAAAATTATATAATTAAAGCTGGTTCTTGTCCGATGAAAATTGTATCATAAACTCTTTTAAACGGACACTAAATGGCGCATAAACACTTAACGTTTCGCAGTCGTTTGACAGCTTCGTCAGAAGTGAGAAATATAAACATGTTGTCAAAATAAACAAGGTTGTCAACGGAAACTGAAAAAGTAACTTGATTTTTTTTTTTAATCTAAAAATAATTTGAACATTATAAATGTTAAAAAATTGACAGATCTATATTCTATTTAAGGAATCGAGAAAACTACAAAATGTATCGTTTAAATTTGCAAAATCAGTACGTTTGTTAATAGAATTCGACGACATTTTTATTTTACACATTTCTACAGGGTGTTTCATTGAAGATGCACCAAACTTGAGGGACACGTTTCTGACATTATTTCAAACAAAATACCTTAATAAAATTTTTTAATCGGTGCAACTTGAAATTTGCATAATTTGGAGCCGATGTTTTTATAAATACCGTAGCGATTTAAATTTCTGCCGCCGTGAAACAAGACGAGCGATTTAAATTGTTTTATGAATGGCACGCGGCTGCAAGAACACAATAAATATCTATCGTAAACAAAAAAATTTATGAGAGGCTTTTAAGTTTGCCCTTGACCGCAATACGTGTCAAAGGCGAACGCATTGAAAGAAGCGTGCGTTTTCGTCGCACTAATGTTTATGCAAACCGTAATTGTATCAAATTTGCCGAGTCTTAATAATGTACGATAATTAGCCTGTAACGGGTTTTTATTTATTTCTGTATCCAACAATTACTACAATTATGTACAATTAATAAATTGGGAAAATTAGTACCTAGAATTATTGCTTCCGCCGCGCCGGTCTGCTAAATTATTCGCCTATCAGACTGAACTTGATCACATGAGGTAGAAAAACAAATTCGGAAGCGGGCAAATTACGAAAACGGCAGTTACCATACAACATGTGTTCGAATAATCTGCGTATTCTCGAAATGTGTAATCGCCCATCGCACCACCAACACACCTACACACACACTTATATAATAAATTTAAAAATGAAAAGTATAAACTACACCAACTAATTACTCGTCAACGTTAACCAGAACGGAGTGAACGAACTAAATGTGTTTCATCATATCATCTGAGGCGCGACAGTTTATGGGGTAATAAAGTAAAAAACCCGAACGTTAAGGCAGGTTAAGAATTCGGGCCGCTCTCATCTATTGTACGTTTTAAAAATATACGAGTCTCCTTTCCCTTCGATTATCTCAAAACTTATTAATTAAAAAAAAAATTATAGGAAACTTTTATTTCTTTTCACGATATCTACCGGCATACCGAGTTTGGTGCATCTTCACTGAAACAGCCTGTATAAAACGTCTTTTGAAAATATTAGACTCGTAATATAAAATATTAGTATTTTCAAAATCAAAATTATGGTCATTTTCTAATGAATGTTCCACAAGCATTGAATGATTTTGATTATTTTTTTTGGATATGATATTTATGTTGGTCTAGACGTTTTTTTAAATTTTGGCTTGTTTCTCCAATATAACATGAATTACAATTTAAACATTTAATTTCACAAACTACGTTAGGTTGTTTTAGTTTTGGTGTTTTGGTTTTTAAATTTGAGAAAATACTATTTAAATTATTTACAGATTTGCTAGCTAAAATTAAATTGTGTTTTTTGAATATGTGTTTAAATGTGTCATATAGTGGTTCAATGTAAGGTAATGATATGTATTTTTTGTTTGAAGTTTGTTTTGTGTTATTGTAGATTTTTGAATTTTGTAAATACTTAACACGATTTTTTATTACTGATTCTATAAGATTAATTGGATAAGAATTTTGAACAAGAGTCTTTTTTATTAAAATTAAACTATCATAAATGAAAAGTTTATCTGAAAGTAAAACAGCTCGATCTGTTAAAGAAATAATTGTTGCAATTTTATAGTTTTTAGATGTATACGAATGAAAATTAATATATCCACCTGACCACGTAGGTTTATGAAACAAATTCGTTATTAATTTGTTATTACGTCTGATGATATTTACATCTAGAAAACTTAGTGAATTTAGCTGAAATTGTCATACAGGAACTAGGAAAAAGTGTCATTAACTCATTACCTTTCAATTTATCTATACATTTTCGTTACGTCGATGATATTTTATTGATTTTGCCTTCAGATAAAGTAGACTTTGTTTTAAGTAGATTTAACTCTTTTCATAATAGATTACAATTTACAGTAGAAAAAGAAATTAACAATTCACATTCAATATGAGAACGTATCTATTCACTTTAATTTCGTTAAATTGCATTGAATTAACAAAAAAAAAATTTCTGCTGTAATTTATTGCGATTTACAAAATTGGATCTGACATTTCGACTTTTGTAGGAGCAACGAGACTTTCAAGTAACATCAAAATATGTTTTTTTTCCTACACTAGTAGAAAATTCAATTTTACCGGCTCATCAGAGAGGAGAAAGCGATTCCATGAAAAAAGCGTACACGAAAAAGCCCACACGAAAATTGCGCACAAAAAAAAAGCCCACAGCGAAAAATGCGAACAAGAAAAAAGCGCACAACGAAAATTGCGCACACCGAAAAATGCCCACATGGAAAAATGCGTACACGGAAAATTGCCCACATCGATAAATGCTCACGTAGAAAATTGCGCACATGGAAAATTACCCACACCGAGAAATGCCCACAGAGAAAATTGCGCGCACAGAAAATTGCTCACACCGAAAAATGCTCACCCAGAAAAATGCCCACATAGAAAAATACGCACATTATATTTTATTTTCACATAAAAATGAAATTTATGTACATTTCCATTACCGTACATGGTGTGTTAGTCGTGAACTAGCCTTGCTTGAAACTTAAGTTGACATAGGGTAGGTTCCACTTAACGATCAAAGCGATCAAAGTAGTGGTGGCATTGTTCCACATAACGCTCACAACGATCAGAACAATAATAATAGACACCTGGGTGCGAGGCTAGGAAAGCGATCACGTCGCCCACAAAATGAACCTGGGTCGGCGTAAGACGTCACACGTGACGGCGCGAATTTAAAATATGTAATTGAAAAGTTAACCTAGCATTTTGCATTTTGGACGCAGTTAAACTTAATTACTGTTTTCCGTTTTACCGTAGCAATATTCTCTTGAAAACATAAACACAACAGAATCTCTGAACAAATTCGTGAGAAAGGCACACAAATGCCGTTCTACTTCTCTCGCTGTTATGACCAAATAGTACAAGTGGAACGACGCTACGTACTCTATAGAACATAGTCATTGTGATCCTTAAGTGGAACCTACCCTTAATATATTTGCTGTTTTCCTTTTGAGAGTGAGATGTTCTGGTGCTCTAAGTTTGGAGCAGTTCAGTGTCAAATCACGCAAGTAAGTAAAAGGAACGCAAACAGGGGCGCACAGAATGAGATGGACAGTACCTAACCTAAAATGTGTACATTTGATTGTAAATCCTGTATATTTTATTTAAATAGATGTTAAGTTTTCAGTTTGTTCATTAGCCATAACTTATAATACGTCTTAAGTACTTAGAATCTTCATCTATTACATGTAGTCGTAATTTTAAATTTTACCGCGCAAATTTGACATTAGGGTTTCTTGCACCAGCCAAAAAGTAGGTGGTTGAGGGGGAAGGAAGAGGTAAACGTAGAGCACCGGTGTTAAAAGCTCCAGTCAAAAGGAAACCAACAGTGCGTATCAGAGTTGCACAGTGCAGCTCCTATCGTTAAAAGGAAAGCAGCAATTGTATCATGAACCTCATGTTTTTTATTAAAAGAAATTGCTGAATTCGGTAATTGTACTTGTTACTCCGTGCTTGCATCACGTGTATTGCTGAACTTAACAAATATCACAACGTCACAAGTCATAAAATACAGTTTGTTAAATGAAAATCCGAGTCGTTTCCGTTTTGATATGAAATAAATTGAACCTTAAGACATAAGGCAATAAAGGTCATTTTACAAGAGTCACTTTTTGAGTCGCTCGTACGCAAGTATTAGAAATATTTAAGACATGAAGTGTCCCAAAATGAATAATTTGAAGTTTTAACTAAACATCTGACTCAAATTATCAGCCTAAGATATCAGAAATATTTATTTATCGCGAACTGAAAATGATGTAATGCTATTTTCGTACATGAAATGCGCAAGAGCTACTGCTATCGAATATATAATCCAATTGTCACTTGTTTCTGTTTCGTATGTTCAAGTGTTTAGTCAAAACTTCAAATTACTTATTTTGGGACACTTCATGTCTTAAATATGTGTAATGCTTGTGTACGAGTGGCTCAAAAACTGATCCTTATAAAGTGACCTTTGTTGCCTTATGCCTTAAGGTTCAATTTATTTGATACCGAATTGGGAATGACTCAGATTCAAATTTCGTGCGTATTCTGACGTCACACTAATGCGGTCCATTTCTTCGCAAGATCTGCACGTATCAAGACAAGGTCAAACTCACATCTTTAATTGCCCGATCAAGAATCAAAATTCGTTATCAGGGGCTCCGAGCACTCGGCTGTGATCTTCTATCTTAGAGATGTGCACAGAATCACAGCATTAAACTGTAAAATTTTCACACACTATAATGGAACCAGTAACACAATTTGAGTGATTGTTAACACAAAGGGTATTGTAACGGTTTTAAGGGTTCTATTAATTTTTATTTTAAAACAGAACACGAAATAGTTAATAAACTAATTTATTTAAAAGCAGACTAATTAACACTAAGTTAAACACTAAATTATTGACAAGCTTATACCTAATTTATTTTAACAGCCGAGCGAGTCTTCGCGAACTTTAATGCCGAACCGTCCAACGCTGAATTCTTACCGAACTGTGGCCCACTCCCGGCCGCGTGCATTTATAAACCGACGCTGTTGTTCTCGTACGTTCTAGAGCGCGACGGATTGTCTGGTCTAATTTATTCTGCCGCCGGCTTTCTCCTGGCCGTCTGCAGAAGCCTCTAGTCTAAGGCGCGTCGGCTGTGACGCTAGAGACAGACTGACGCCGGCTGCTATCGACGAATCATTACAGTATAATTCGCACATACAATATCAATAAAAATATAAAGAGTGATCAATATCTTTTCTAATCAAGTAACCTATGGAAATAAAATCGTGTGTCCTTGATTAGTTCGTTATAATGCTATTTGAATTATTTATATTGCATTCCTATACAAAATCTAACTGCTGTTTTATGTATTACATTTTTTTTATAAATTTGGACATCAAATCCTAAGTTCACATTTCCTAGAAAAAGAAGCACGCGCCAAGAGCAACGAAAAACCGGTTCATGGAAGGTGCGTAAAATGTCCGCCGTTCTTTTGTAAACACAAGTGAATTCTGCGTTTTAAATCGTTAATAACATTCGCTAGAATTACTGGATTGTTGTTTAACTATTCGCAATGTAACAATGAGCTCTTATGAACAAAGATTTCTGTTAATGCATTAAACTTACTGACAGTTATAAGTAATTGAAATGGGAATGACATTTGAAAAAAAATGAATTAATCAAAGACATACGATTTTCTTTCCATAGGTCACTTGATTAGAAAAGATATTGATCACGCGTTACTATAATTAGGTAAAAATTTACTATCATTTGCTGTATTAGTTTCCAAACACTGTGTTAAATACTCGTAGTACTATATCTTTGTCAATTTATAATAAATAAATGGAAAAAACTTCAATATGAAATAGTATTTAATTCAACAATTTATATAACATGTTTACATTTTGACTATTAAATTAATTTACACAATTTATGGTAACACATTTGCTAATATTTGTGTTACACGATTTTCTTAAAAATGTGTAATATTTTACTACATACATTATTCTACAATGAAATATAAACATTTTCTATTTATTGTAGATGTCTTAATTTTAGTAACAATTTGTAGATATAAATTCTACAATTGTGTTAAGAAATATCATTGATTTTTTTTCTCTGTGTAGACGCCGCATAGTTACACAGAGAAAAAAGAATAGTTAAAAGTAACACAATTGTAGCTCAAATAGCTTCAGTAACAAATTGTGTGAGATATTCACACAATTGTTTGGCATTTTAATATTTTTGTTTACTACAAAAATATTGCATATCATGCAATTTTGTTTCATTTTCAATTCTGGAAGACCCATTTGTTTTTGTATCGATAGTAACTTCATCTGTGCATGCGAGCTTCTTTTAAAAAATTCTACAATTGCTTTTAATTTATCGATGAGAGATTTAGCTTCTTGTAACTTCGATTTATCAGTTATTATGTGTACAGGGTGTTGAGTTTTGCAAAAGATATTTTTTCTCAAAATTTTCAAATGGAACACCCAGTATATCTAAACTCTCGTTGTAACGAGAGTTTATTAAAACAGTGTGTACACTGTTTTAATAAACCTTCAAAAAACGCCAAATGTATTTGTCTAAACTGAAGAAATCGCGAGACAATTTTTCTTTCTTTCAATATTGACGTTATTTAGCATTTCCGACCCGTTCTTCTGTTTTGATTTGTTGATAAATCAATGAATATGTTTTATTTTTTGTCCAAAGTAATTGAATATGTTCCTGTTAAACTAATTGCTATTTTTCTTTATTTTGAAAATATTTAAATAACATTATTTTAATAACATTTTTATTGTATTTAATGTTTCCCTGCGTTTCGAATCTTTCTTTCAATCTTTGGAAAACTCATGTATAATCCAGATGTCTTCTCATAGGATAATGTTGCGAATATAATCTTGTTGCTAAAAGACAGTTTTGGTTGCTTTCTCCTATTAAGGTAGGTATGTCATCTCATATAAGGGAGGTTCGAGGCTCTTGAGTGAACCAAACTGCTGCTTGCTTTATGCTCTATGATATAAAATGATCAATATCACGTTACTCTTCATTACTAAAATGCGTTTTGTTAGCATAAAAAAATACAAAACTGTAAAAGTAGTGTTATACTAATCTGAATAATTGTTCTATCAATTCAAAACTTATAGCAACTGTTTTCCTCTTTTCTAGCAAATGGTATTTTTTTAAATAGTTATAATTAAAGTTCGGATTTTTATGCACAAGAAATGTTAAAAATATGCCCATAAATATGTCACATTTTTCCAAAATACATATATGTCAGAAATATGCTCTCGTACGTAAATTTATGCGCTTTTATGCATGTTGTTTCTGACGAAATAAAACAACAAGTAATCAATCAGTTTCTCGCACCCACTTTTATGTCTCTCGGTCGCGATGTGGTTGGTCAATTTGTGAATTTTTCTCAAACTTTACCTTTAAAATAAATACTTTTATTAATCGAACATAATAATAATCTCATAAAATACCATACATACATGTAATCAAAATTTAAAAACTTTCAAATTAATATTAAATGTTTCTTAATTAATGCGAATTAATGGGCCTCGTAAAAATGTAGAGGAAAAAAACTTACCACTTTCCCACAGACCTTGCAGAAAGTACCTCTTTTTCCAAAGTTAGCTCTGGATGATTTTTAATCCACACAGACACAAGACAACGATTGCATTGGGCCTTGGGCATTTGATATTGTGAAAATATGTCGATTTTATGTTCGAAATGTAGAAAATATGCATTTTAGGCACGAAAACTGAAAATATGCACTAGACCATCAGTTTATGCAAAATATGTAATTTTTTATACCGCCAATCTAATTATCTTAGTGAAGTTTGGATATATTCTAAATTTTACATTGATATTCCTAATAATAAAATCATAAAATCCGAACTTTAATTATAATAACGTTATTTAAGTATTGTCAAAGTAAAGAAAAATACGAATTAGTTTAACAGGAACTTATTCAATTACTTTGAACAAAAAATGAAACATATTTATTGATTTATCAGCAAATCAAAACAGAAGAACCGGTCGGAAAGGCTAAATAACGTCAATATTGAAACAAAAAAAAATTATTAATTTTTGTCTCGCGATTTCTTCAGTTTAAGCCGATACATTTGGCGTTTTATGAAAGCTTATTAAAACAGTGTTTAACGAGAATTTAGATATACTGGGTGTTCTATTTAAAAATTTTGAGAAAAATTATCTTTTGCAAAACTCAACACCCTGTACACATAATAACTGATAGACCGATGCTGTTCAGATATTTCTGTAGAAAAGATATTGCATTGATCACCTACAAAAATTCACGACGAAATGTTAATAAATAACCAAGATATAATACAGCAATTTTTTACACTTAAACATCAATATAGCCAAAAATAAATTTATACACTAGAGCTGACTGAGATACTGTAGACAGTAGAGAAGACGATGGCACTCGGTGGACATCTGTAGAAATTTCGAGTTAAAGAAAGAGATTTCAGTTATACTATGCAATATGCAGGAACATCAGTAAATTTCGACTTACAGAAAATTTCGAGTTGTGGAGCTTCGAGTTATTTATAACTCGAACCTCCACAACTCGCACCTTTAGGTGCGATTGTATTTTCAAGTGAATAAAATTATATCAGTCCATCCAAGTTTCTCACTATACAGCGAAGAAAAGTTAGGGATATTTGGAACTTTATTTAAGAAATGTCTTCGTCAATTATAATTACATGACGATAAATGCTTCTTACAAAATGTTTCCAAATATTAATTATTAAGTACAGGAAAACATTTATAATGCAAGAGATACCCGCGCGTTACGAATAAAACTGGAATGTTACGGCGCGGCGTAACGATTTGTTCATTTCGTTCAATTGAATCAAATCAATCAAATGAATCTGAGTCATCTCGTTCGAAAAGATTCGTTCGTTCACGAACGACATTACAACGAACGAAATGAACGAATCTTTACTCAAAAGATTCTTTCGAATTAACTCATTGATTCGTGAACGACACAACTTACACACGTTTTACACGTGTGCTACCTACCTGTGTAGATAAGTAGAAGTTTAACACCGGAGCAAAATTAATCCGGTGTCGCCAGCAGCTTCAGTGGGACGGGTATGGGTTCTTAATCCAAAACGCGAAGGCCAATCCAAAATAGGCGTCACTTAATTTTTTTTTGTAGGGTAAACGCGTAAAAATTAAGAAAAACACGAAACGCCCAGAGCATGAACACAAGTTTATTAACAGCTCCGAAAAAGAACAAGTAAATCAAATACAAACGAGTCAAATCTTAATCGACCTTCCCTAAACGTTCGGATCCGAAGTTATACGTACAAAGATAATGATTATCTTATACTACGCAGAAGTAACCGGCTGACACGTTAAGTTAAGAACGTGTATCGCATAATAACAACGTTAATTCCTCCGAGGCGGAGTTTACTTCGCGAGGATATGCAAAATTACGTGCACAATAGCGACCAACACATAATTATGACCACCGACAAACCAAATCAAATAAACGTAAATGACCTGGGTATACGGCGTGTCCGTCCGTCGAGTCGAAGGGGCTCTGCCGGTGCTGAGATGGCTCGCTACGGATCAATTCTGCGAATTGTCGGTTTTCTCTGCGTGTGTGTAGGCGGATGCACGCACTGGCACGATTGGTGATGGTGATACCACGCTGGGTTATGCAAGCGGTTCCGAGGGAAAGAAACAAAGCCCAAAAGAAAAGCCTATAGGGGAAGAAACGAACATGAACGCCAGGATTATGCAAAACGATGGAGTAAAACTTACCTAAGTCAGAGTATGACGTAGGCTGAACACGAGTTGCCACACGGTCAACTCTTTCGTGCAGGTGAATTAATCAGAGTCGGCCAACAGCCGTAAGATCTATTCTCTTCTTCCAAGAGAAATTAGAGCGGGAAAATACATCAAACTCATCCTCACGCAACTCACATAACGGTCAGAAACACACTGGCAAATCCGGCGTTTTGCAAAATCGAGAGGGGTAGAAAAATGACATAAAAATGTGACATCAGCGGAAACCAATCAAAATAAAGGGCAAGGGTTATGGATATACGCATCGGTTTCAGGTGCGGAGATTTTAAAACAATAAAAAGAAAATCGACCATCCGTTGTCGTTCGCACCGTGAAGTAGTACGCCTTAAATTCGCCAATTAATCGCAGCGTAAAAGTAATTTCGATCGTAAGCAACGGGGAGGTTAATTTTAGATAATGTTCGTCTAACCTTAAACTTTTAGCGAAAAGCATGTTAAAAGAAAGTTTTGGGTAAATTACACGAACAAGGAATTGTAAAATCCTACGCGTAATGTGGGAAACAAAACGAAGCGTGCTAAAAATAGATCGTAACGTTGAAATGTGTGCTGTACTTCTGTGGTGACGAAGGTCACATTCTACAACATAAGACGTATCTGGTAAAGATAAATAAATCGAATCCGAGTAACAAACATTCCCAACGAAACAAAGTTCCAACCCAATTTCCGAAGGTAGGGTCTAAAGAGAAAGGGAAGAAAAGTCGAGAGAGACAGAGGACAGGAAAGATAAAGATTTCCTTACGGAACACACCATACTACAGTCATGACTTCCATGAGCGTATCCAAGCCATACCTTCACGGGATCCAGTACGCTTGGAGCTCCCACACGCTTTGACGGATGCCGAAGGATATCTCAAAGCCGAGCTGATCAATCCGAAAAGGAGACAGAGTTAGAGTAGAAGAAAGGGTGAAACAGAAGAAAAGAAAATTCTTGGGCAGATAGGCGTGATCCAAGTCACAATTGCGAAGCCTGTCAGACATTGCTCATACGCAGATTCACAGAGAGAGAGGGCAAGGAGAGTTTTCACGGGATCCAACTCCCTTGTAACTCCCACAAACTCAGCGAAGCGCAAGGCGACATCTTACAGTCAACGGGACTGATCGATAGGACACCTATCGCACGCGAACATCCGGAGACGTTCGATTCCACAGATGGTATGAGGAATACGCAGAATCTTTAAGGAGTCTTTTCCTCTACGCAGAAGATACGTCGGAAGGATTCTAAGAGGCCACAATCCGCAGGCCGAAAGAAGAAAAACGAACTCTACTCATCAGGGGGATCGGGTTTAAGGTGTTCACTATTCCAAGTACCAGGAAGTAAGTTACCATCAAAATCCTTAAGTTCGTAAGTGTCCGCAGACGTACGCCGACTAATGAGGAAAGGCCCAACAAATTTATTGGCCAACTTAGCCGCGAAATGCTTTGAAGCATCGGACAACACGAAATTTTTACGCCACACCCGCTGATCGGGGTGGTAAACAACCTTTCGCCTACGAAGATCATATCGGCTCTTAGCCTTTTCGTAAGCCTTTTGCAACCTTTGCTGTACATTTTTGTAGAGGACTGCGAACTTTCCAGTACGAGATTGCAGATTCTTAGGATCCTGAGGAACAACTTCCAAGGACTCATCTTTATCAGGGTTATTGTCAGGAGTTAAACTACCTTTTAAGCACATTTCACGACCAAAATTGAGGAAATATGTAGTCACACCAGTAACCTCGTGACGCGCAGTTCGCAAAGCACAAGCCACCTTGGGCAGGAATAAATCCCATTTGCGGTGGTCTTCCGCCACATAAGCAGTCAACATGGACTTTATCACGCGATTAACGCGTTCGACAGGGTTCGCTTTTGGATGATAAAACGACGTGTACGCAGGGCGCACGTGGTATGACGTCAGAAGTTTTTGTACTCTTTAGATTTAAATTGGACTCCATTGTCCGAAATAACAGTACGGGGTACTCCGAAAACTAAAAAGATATTTTCCTCAATGTGCTGAACGATCTTAGGGGCGGTAGCCTTTCGAAGAGGGAAACACAAGGTGAACTTACTAAAGTAATCAGTTGCCACAAGGATGTACTGATACCCACGAGAAGATCTAGGTAGTGGTCCAACAAGATCGATACTAATGACCTCCCAAGGACGTGAAATTCGAGAGTGACCTCCCATTAGTCCTGCCGGAGCTTTCTGTTCTGGTTTGGTGCGAAGGCACGTTTGACGCCTATGAACATATTTCGCAACATCGGCATGCATTTTGGGCCAATAGTAGCTTTGGGCGATCCTATTGTAAGTCTTATTGACTCCCAGGTGACCACTAGTTGGGGAGTCGTGATGTTCTTGAAGAATTCATAACCGAGATTCCTTCGGGACAACAGGCTTCCAGTGAGGTTCATCCTCGGCTAATTGGTAGTAGGTGTTTCGAACAAGTTTATAGATGATGTTTCCTTCAACACGAAAACTCGGAAACTTTTCCGGGGCCAAACGAATTTTCTTTAAAAAGTTTAGATACCAACTGTCCTTAACATTATCGAAGTCGATGGAGTCGATAATAGGAACGGTTCGGGAAAGCATATCAGGTACGACATATTCCTTTCCTTTGCGGAGTATAACACTGAAATCATACTGTTGTAGGCGTACAGCCCAACGACATAAACGACCGGAAGGGTTCTGCAACTTATTCAACCAAAGAAGGGAATGATGATCGGTAATAACTTTGAAGTGAGAGCCTTCATCACATGTTTCACCCTACCGATGCTTAGAATTTTTCTTGAACAGCTTAGTCAAAGGGGCGATAATTGTGGAAAACCCAGGGATGAATCTACGATACCACGAAGCAGTTCCAATTAAACTACGTACTTCTTTAACCGTCGTGGGTTTAGGCATTCTCAAAATTGATTGAACCTTTTCGGGATCTACATGAAGACCGTGGCGATCCGCAACGTAACCTAAGTACTTCAACTCGCTAAGGCAAAAACTGTACTTGTCCTGATTCAAAGTCAAACCAGCCTCAGTCAGGCGTTTATGGACTTCGGATAATACTTCGAAATGTTTGTCGAAGGTTTGTGTGACAGTAATAATGTCGTCCAGATAGATGAATACGTGAGGGTCAAGGTCAGCACCAATTACACGATCGATAAAACGTCGCTGGAGAATTGTGTACGCCAAAGGGCATCCGTCGGAATTGATACAATCCACGATTAGGTACAGTGAAGGCCGTATATTGGTGGGATTCTTCGGCGACTGGGATCTGTCAATAAGCTGACTTGATGTCCAAAGATGACAGGTATTTAGCATCTTTCAATTTATCGAGGGTGTTTGAAACGTACGGTAGTGGATAAGCGTCTTTAGTCGTGACCTGGTTTAACTTACGATAATCCACACAAAAGCGAAAGCCTCCATCTTTCTTTGGCACGAGAAGAATAGGAGACGACCAAGCACTTTTGGATTTCTCCACGATACCACGCTTTAACATGTCGTCAAGTTCTTTGTCGACAACAGCTTGCCTTGCTGGCGAGATGGGGTAGTAACGCTGTTTTATCGGGGCACTATCTGTATGGATAACGTGTTCGATGAGTTTAGTACAACCCAATTCACCATGTGGAGAATTTGCGAACAGCTGATTAGTCAGTTTTCCCAGCTGATCTTGCTGCGAATCGGTTAGATGTTGCCAAGGAGTGAAATGTTCTACTAAGTCAATCGATTCTTTACCGAATGTCCATTCACCGGAGCGTAGATCAGGGACGATGCCCATTAACTTCCAAAAATCTGCTCCCAAGATTAGTGAATGAGGTAACTCAGGGACAACTAAAACATCGATGACTTTTACGCGATCACGCAGTTGTATAGTGGTGGCCACATTACCAGGACTAGAACAGGGTTGTCCATTCGCTGTGGTACACGACGTTACATGTTTGGTGAAAGGTAAGTCTAAAAGTTTGGAGGATTTCCCATCCCGAACTGTCAACGATTGTGCGAGATGCACCAGAGTCCAAAAGGCCAAGAAATGGGATGCCTAAAATTGTAACAGTTAAATAGGGACGCTCATCATTTTTAGCATGAGTCAAGACATAATCGAGAACAGGTTGGACTGTCAAAGGGTCGACCGGTTTTGAAATACTAAAGCAACGCACTAATCGATCGTCTAACGCGTTGTTCTGGAGTTTTTTGAACACGGAGGGCACGTCTTGGTAGTGACGTTGGGACGACCGCACTGATAGCAATGCCTTCGTAAGGGCTCAGAGAAATCTCGAGATAAATGACCGATTTTTTGACAATTCCAACATTTAAAATTCTTAGTAGGTTTAGGTGGGTCTATCTTACACTCAGATACAGTAGGTGCACAGGCTTGTTCGTAAGCTAAGTCAGGTTCTAAGACCATGTTTTTACGCGGAGGCGGAACAGGTGATTTACGAGCTTCCAACTGTCTACCTAACTTTAACAAATGTGCTACCGAAGTAACCTCCACCAATCCTAATTGTCTTTGATAGAAAGGGGCAATATTGTTCAAAAGAATTTTTACTTGAACGCTTTCGGCGACAGGGACACTCGAACGATTGAATAAATTTAACATAACCGACGTATAAATTCCCATAGATTCGTCAGGGCCTTGAATGCGTTTTTTAATTTCTTCGAACAATTTGTCATCGTAATTATATGGCTGAAATTCCTCGTGAAGACGTTTTACGAGGCCAGTTCAATTATTACAAAATTTTCTATTAGCCCTAAACCAAATCAACGCTTTATCTCGAAACAAATCGGATGCGGAAGCGAATAACGTGACTTCGGACACGTTCCTCGAAACACAGAGTTCGTCAACACTATCGAGAAAAGGATTAAGAGATAGGACCTTATTATTCCAATTGTAAGTCAAACCCTACTTAGAAACAGGCACGGACTTAATCTCCTTTACGGCCGCAGAGTGTGTAGCAGCCTTAGCTACAAGAGGCGTAACTTTAAGTCGTGATGAATTTGCTTTTGGCGACGACGGAGTTGCCATAGGTGATGATGTCGCACTAGGCGGCGAAATAGAGTCGGGAACTACACAAGATACTGACAAAAGGTCGTTTTGAAAATGCTCGGCAATTGCAGTCAAATCAAGGAAAGGAGATGTTGGTACCCTAGTGACTTCCGGTTCTTTAGGAGTGAAATTAAGCATGGTTTGCTCAAAGTCGAACGCAAGTTCGTTTAGCGTCCGTAAGATAACAGCACGTTGCCGCGTCTCGTCGCTATTTGTCGGTTGACTACGTTGGGCACGTCCAATGGCGTGAGCCAACTTAGCGGAAATTTTGTCATGAATACAAACGGCTGTCGAGCCAGGAAATGACTCTATTAAACAGCGAATCTCGCTAATTTTTTCCTGAAGGGCTGTCACGTCATCGTCAAAAGTTATGTCATATACCGTTCCATCAGTTTGTACTCCTCTTATCAATAATTCGTAATTTAATTCTTCAAAATTCAGATGATCCGGTAACAATTTGTATTCCATGATTAAGCGAAAATATTTTAACAAAACGAATGTTCGGGACGTAATACTTTAAAAACAACAACAAAAACGCAAAACAAATATCGAGCCACACGCGTTTGGGCGTCAAAACTTGCTACCTACCTGTGTAGATAAGTAGAAGTTTAACACCGGAGCAAAATTAATCCGGTGTCGCCGGCAGCTTCAGTGGGACGGGTATGGGTTCTTAATCCAAAACGCGAAAGACAATCCAAAATAGGCGCCACTTAATTTTTTTGTAGGGTAAACGCGTAAAAATTAAGAAAAACACGAAACGCCCAGAGCATGAACACAAGTTTATTAACAGCTCCGAAAAAGAACAAGTAAATCAAATACAAACGAGTCAAATCTTAATCGACCTTCCCTAAACGTTCGGATCCGAAGTTATACGTACAAAGATAATGATTATCTTATACTACGCAGAAGTAACCGGCTGACACGTTAAGTTAAGAACGTGTATCGCATAATAACAACGTTAATTCCTCCGAGGCGGAGTTTACTTCGCGAGGATATGCAAAATTACGTGCACAATAGCGACCAACACATAATTATGACCACCGACAAACCAAATCAAATAAACGTAAATGACCTGGGTATACGGCGTGTCCGTCCGTCGAGTCGAAGGGGCTCTGCCGGTGCTGAGATGGCTCGCTACGGATCAATTCTGCGAATTGTCGGTTTTCTGCGTGTGTGTAGGCGGATGCACGCACTGGCACGATTGGTGATGGTGATACCACGCTGGGTTATGCAAGCGGTTCCGAGGGAAAGAAACAAAGCCCAAAAGAAAAGCCTATAGGGGAAGAAACGAACATGAACGCCAGGATTATGCAAAACGATGGAGTAAAACTTACCTAAGTCAGAGTATGACGTAGGCTGAACACGAGTTGCCACACGGTCAACTCTTTCGTGCAGGTGAATTAATCAGAGTCGGCCAACAGCCGTAAGATCTATTCTCTTCTTCCAAGAGAAATTAGAGCGGGAAAATACATCAAACTCATCCTCACGCAACTCACATAACGGTCAGAAACACACTGGCAAATCCGGCGTTTTGCAAAATCGAGAGGGGTAGAAAAATGACATAAAAATGTGACATCAGCGGAAACCAATCAAAATAAAGGGCAAGGGTTATGGATATACGCATCGGTTTCAGGTGCGGAGATTTTAAAACAATAAAAAGAAAATCGACCATCCGTTGTCGTTCGCACCGTGAAGTAGTACGCCTTAAATTCGCCAATTAATCGCAGCGTAAAAGTAATTTCGATCGTAAGCAACGGGGAGGTTAATTTTAGATAATGTTCGTCTAACCTTAAACTTTTAGCGAAAAGCATGTTAAAAGAAAGTTTTGGGTAAATTACACGAACAAGGAATTGTAAATTCCTACGCGTAATGTGGGAAACAAAACGAAGCGTGCTAAAAATAGATCGTAACGTTGAAATGTGTACTGTACAGGGTGTGTCAATACACAGGCGGAAAACTAACTGTAACACGTATTACGTTGTTCTCATCGGATTTCAGTCGTTCGTAACGCTTGTTAACTGACGCTTGTGTTTTGGATTTCTTCCTTTGAGAGAAAAACTCTGCTTTTTTTACATTGGCGTTTGGGAATTATTTTTGTCCCTAAATGTAATTCGACTCTATCGAAGCTTCTTCTTGGCCGTCTTTGGTTAGTTTTTTGTGGACTTTAAGTCATTGTAAACAGTAAGTTTTTCGTTCTCATTATTATACATTTTTCTGAAACGAATTTTCCATCCCTTTAGGCAAGTTGTACTAGCTTAATTTACCGACTAATTGGAATTTCATCATTCGTTGAGTTCGAGTCACGAATGCAATTCTAACCTTGGTTGCTGAATACTTCAAGTCTTTCCCGAGTGTGAACATCTTTACTTGAACTGGCAAGTTCAAGTGTCGGAGCCCTAACCTCGACAGCTTGTTGATATCTGGAACATTGAAACCTCCGAATAAAAACTTCACTCAAACACCCGAGTCTTAACTGTTACGGTTCGTTTTCGCTTTAGCGATTTTATTTTAGGAAATGTTAAAATTTTGTCTTCAATTTAATGGTCTATTTGATAATAAGCTCTAAAGTTCTGTTTTGGCTTCACTGATCGCTCTATTCTGAATTCAAACTCTAAGGGCTACTTTTTTGTTTCCTTTCTCGTGCGTGTAGATTGGTTAATTTTGGTTCTGGAAACGTGTTGGCGTTTGTTTGTTTGTTGATTCGAAATTAAAAATTAATATTAAAATCGCCATCTTCGTGTTCGTGACATTCCTGAGTGCAGGTCAATTTTCGTTCGCTGTAGAAGCAGATTTAAGTGATTCATGCTGAATTCGACCACCTAGCAGTATGGGATTTTATACACTTAAGGAAGTCGTTTGGAATTTCGCCAGTGCTTGTATAGCAGATAAAGTTTACGTCGCGAACCCCAACATCATAAGGACGTATCACAGGTTTTATTTAGCCCTTACTTTTAAATAAGGGGTAAGTCAAAAGACTTACCCCTTATTTAAAAGTACTTCTAATATGTCAAACTTTTCGTCACGTTTCTTCCTTTAGCAAGTCGTACACGGCGTTTTCAAGTCGTACGCAGCGGTTTTCAAGTCGTACACGGCGGTTTCAAGTCGTACGCAATGGTTTTCAAGTCGTACACAATGTTTTCAAGTCGTACGCAGCGGTTTTCAAGTCATACGTGGCGTTTTCAAGTCGTACGCAGCGGTTTTCAAGTCGACTATTATCGCTCCTCTTACGGATTTACTTCGTAAAAATAAGCCTTTCGTGTGGACTATCGAATGTGAGGAAGCTTGGAACAAAATTAAGGAACATCTTGTATCAGCTCCCATTCTCTCTCGTCCAGATTTTACTAAGGAATTTGTTGTACAGACTGACGCTTCTGATTTTGGGATTGGTGCAGTTTTGACTCAACAGTTGGAGGACGGTGAGGAAGTCATTGCGTATTTAAGTCGTTCACTCACACGCCAAGAACGTAAATTCTCTACCACAGAAAAAAAATGTCTTGCACTCTTGCAGTCCTCTGGGCCATTGAACGTTTAAGACCTTATCTCGAAGGCTCACATTTTACAGTCATTACTGTACAATATTCCCTTGTATGGTTGAACAAACTTCAAACACCTTTCGGTAGATTGTCTCGTTGGAGTGTACGATTGCAACAGTATGATTTCGACATAATTCATCGAAAAGGCAAAGAACATGTCGTACCGGACGCCTTATCGAGATCTGTCCCCATGCTTTCAAGTATTGAAGTGCAACCTGATAACGATCCTTGGTATACCCGTCTTGTGGACTTAGTGAAATCCAACCCATTGAAGTATCCGACGTTTCGTGTCGAGAATAATGTTTTGTTTCGGCATGTTCAAAATCGTTTTTCAGCTTTTAGTGACGAATCCAGTCAGTGGAAACGTGTTGTACCTAAATCTGAAAGAAACAAACTTCTTCATTAATCTCATGATATTCCGACTAGCGGACATTTAGGGGTGTACAAAACTTACCATCATTTAGCACAGGACCATATTGGCCCAAGATGAAGTCTGATGTTTCTCGATACGTTCGCAAATGTTCCACGTGTATGCGGACTAAACCTCTTCAGACAACGAAACCTGGTCAGATGGGTGGTCACTCTCAAATTTCAGTCCCTTGGCAAGTAATAAGTATTGACATTGTTGGACTCTTGCCGCGTTCCACTCAAGGATACAATTACATCTTGGTTATTGCTTTAACAAATTTAGTCTTTGTTTCCCGTTACGAAAAGCTAATGCTCGTTCTGTCATTAAGCATTTGGAGAACGATGTTTTCCTCATCTTTGGCGTTCCGCGTACTATAATAACGGATAATGGAGTTCAGTTTCGTTCTAAAAAATATCTCAATCTCTTGAGGAATTATCAGGCGAAACCTGCGTTTACTTCTTTTTATCATCCTCAAGCAAATCCTACTGAAAGAGTCAATAGAGTTCTTAAAGCAATGTTAGTTTCTTATGTATCCTCTAACCATCGGGAATGGGACAAATATCTTCCAAAGGTAGCATGCGCACTTCGTACAGCCAGACATGAGGTCACAGGCCATACGCCTTATTTTGTCAACTTTGGTCGAGAAATGACTCTGCTTGGTCGAGAAAAGATAGTAGACGAGGAACAAACCTTTGAACCATTAAATGTTGAGGTGAACTAGGAGAAACTTCTTGAGAGATCTTGTGCGTTTCCTAAATTGTATGGAGAAATTCGGAGACGTTTACAAAAAGCTTACGAAGGGTCGAAATTACGATATGACTTACGTAGACGACCAATACGTTACGAGCCAAACCAGATGGTATGGCGGAAAACTTTACGCGTTCGGATGCTTCGAAGTATTATGCTGCTAAACTAGCAGATAAGTTTATTGGTCCTTTTCTTATCCATCGTAGAATTTCGAATGACTCTTATGAGTTAAAGACTTGTGACGGACGTGTTTTGTCAGGAACTTGGCATGTTAGCCATCTAAAACCGCAACCTTCGGATGAATAGTTTGTTCTCAGACATTTGTTTTTCTTTTCTTCTTCTCTTTATATTGGCCTGCGGGATGGGTCTCTTAGAATGCTCCCGACGTAAAATTCTGCGTGGAGTAAAAGGCTCCTAAAAGATTCAGTTTTTCCTTTTAGCATCTGTGGAAAATTAATATTATAGGCTTGCGGTCAGGGCCATCTTAGAATACTTCCGTCGCGTAATCCGCGAATCGTAAAAGACGATTGTAGGAATCTTTGTTTTCACACAACATCTTGGAAAACCATCCCTTCTAGCGTCTCGAGGATATAAGTTTGGTGCAGCGTGCGATCGTATTCCTGAACTTATCATATCGTATCGTTTTTGGATTTATCGTATCGTATTGATTTGGATATTGAGTCGTTCTATATTGAAGTTGCTGACTTGAAGGACGCACGGATGAAAATTTTTTTTCTTTCTTCTATCTTCTCCCTTTCTCTCTTCTTTCTCTTATTTCCCTGCTTATCGTTGTTACGGTGTATTCTCGTATCTTTCTTGCGTTCTTTTCGATCTTATCGTCTTTTCTTAACGGTTGCAGTGTTGGTTAGCACTAAATTTCTTTTAGATTGAATGAGGCGTTTATATTTTCTCGGATATGACTTTTATAATAGTACCCGGATGGAGTCTGTTATTTGCTCGGTTATCGTGACGGTGGGTAGTGCAGAGTGTTTTCCATATGGGCACTCATCTGCTCAAGGGAGTTGTGGGAATTATAGGCGTGCTGGATCGCGTGAAGGCACAAATGCCCTCTCTTCTCTTTGAAATGTGGGTGTGTTTGTCCAGGAAGTCACTTGGTGCTATGAGGTGTTACGAGAAACCTAAACTCTTGCTGGCGAGAGCTTTCTCGTCTTAGGAGTTTATAGTGTCATAAAGTGGTAGTGCGATTGGATGTCTCCTTCGTGAACATTTGTCCTGGATTTATGTTCATTTTCGGATAACTCCAGGTTCGCGCCATAAGTGGACAATGGGAACATGTTGGGTACTCATCGCGGTGGTATCCCTCGGGAAACACACTGTATTTTGCAGGAATTGACAACTCCTCTTGATTTGGGGTCCTCAGGAATAAATTCATTTAACTGTCAAAATTTTATCCGCGCCATGTTTTGCTTTTGCCCTGGGTGTAAGATGTGACTTAAGATATTTATATATATCTGATCTGTCGATGTTCGGAGTCACCGACCGAGCTCGACCATCATTTTTTTGGATTAGTGGCGTAACTTTATAGGTCCTAGGACTAACTAATCCAAGAATTTCACTCGCGGTTGTAGACCGAAGTTTCGTCCGCTGTTTTGCGTTATAATATTAGTAATCTCTTGATTAACTTCCTCCACTTTCTTTGACGAATTTCATTTTGGTTTTCTTCTCTTGGTAAAGAAATTTTTCTTCTTCGATCAGTAAAAATTGTTTTGAGGGTAAGGGTGGAATTGTTACTGTTCGTTTTCGCTTTAACGATTTTATTTTAGGGAATGTTAACATTTTGTCTTCAATTTAATGGTCTATTTGATAATAAGCTCTAAAGTTCTGTTTTGGCTTCACTGATCGCTCTATTCTGAATTCAAACTCTAAGCCTAAGGGCTACCTTTTTGTTTCCTTTCTCGAGCGTGTAGATTGGTTAATTTCGGTACTGGAAACGTGTTGGCGTTTGTTTGTTTGTTTGTTGATTCGAAATGAAAAATTAATATTAAAATTGCCATCTTGGTGTTCGTGACATTCCCGAGTGCAGGTCAATTTTCGTTCGCTGTAGAAGCAGATTTAAGTGATTCATGCTGAATTCGACCACCTAGCAGTAGGGGTTTTATACACTTAGGGAAGTCGTTTGGAATTTCGCCAATGCTTGTATAGCAGATAAAGTTTACGTCGCGAACCCCATCATAAGGACGTATCACAGGTTTTATTTGGCCCTTACTTTTAAATAAGAGGTAAGTCTTTCGATTCAACTTCTAATATGTCAAACTTATCTTCACGTTTCTTCCTTTAGCAGGTCGTACACGGCGTTTTCAAGTCGTACGCGGTTTTCAAGTCGTACACGGCGGTTAAAAGTCGTACGCAGCGGTTTTCAAGTCGTACACGGTGTTTTCAAGTCGTACGCAGCGGTTTTCAAGTCGTACGTGGCCTTTTCAAGTCATACGCAGCGGTTAGCAAGTCGAACGAGGCAGTTTCAAGTTGTAAGGAGTAGATTCATCAAGTGGTGTGAACAGATCCACACTATACAAGGTAATATCCACGTTTCGCGAGGGCGAGGCAAATTGCAGTTGGTGACAAGCAGAAAACGGAGGGAAAAAGTTGTACGAGAGTCGTTTGGTTCTTCTATCTGCAAGCATCACGTAAGTATAGGCGTGCATGTAGGATCAAAAACCCTCGATGTGGACATCGTGATTTGTGACTTCTGACGACTCGACTTAACGTCAAGGACGGTATCGTACATTTCTCACTCATTGCTTCAATTGAACGTCAATTGAAGCAATAGAAAGCTATATAGAAAGATATTACAAACTTGAAAAATTATGTACAATTTATTTAAAATCATAGGTCTTTAAGAACACAACATAATTTGCCTAAAGAAATTTAATAATCATCTCCTATTGGCAAACTGACAGTTGTTTATAATTTACTTTGTACGTCACCTTTTGTACACTGGCGTGCAATAAAATCGCGTACACCTTCAAAATCAAGTAACAGAGTTTTTACCTATTTTTGGCTTTGAAAATCGGTATTTTGTGAATTTTGACATACTATCAAAAATGTAGGTTATAAACTGAGAATTTAAGAATTTAAGAATTTAATTAATTTATCGTAACAAGAATGTTACGATTTATTTAAGTATGAATTTGTTATTAAAGTATCAGGAAACAAACATAACAGAGGTGCATTTATTTTTATAATATAGAATTTATGAAGAAAGGAAATATAAAGTTCAATATTTTATCTCTTCTCCATCAGCTTCTAATACTCGATTCAATCTTTCAGGCATAATATGAAATAAAATTTCGCCAATAATTTTCATCCTGGCTTAATTCTTCCTTATCATGATTCAAAATAGAAAGCGTGACAGCTTCTGATCTTCCATCAATACATTTTTTTTGGCACTTGTCGAATTCTTTGAATCAGAATTTATAATCCTTCGACCTGCATATATAGAAATACAGTCCACTTCTGAAAATAGCTTTAATTTATTGCAAATTACTGCTAAACTAATTTAAAGTATCCTCCTACTATTTGCAACATTCAATTTTGGTCCTTCGAGCCGGATGTATACATATTCTTGTAATTCCTGAGAGTCAAAGGAGGATTGGAACACCTTCGATTCATTGCGAACTGACGGTGACCGAAGCACAGACCGAAGTACAAGATTCGTAGCAAATTTGGAGCGAGCTGACGAGCAGTTCGTTGCGAACAGCAGAGGCACAAGATTTGATGCGGTTTTAATTCATTGAGAATAACCACTACGCTGACGGAGATATAAGAAAAGTGAGTGAGGACGTTTGATTGATGCTTTCTATTTGACACAATTATTGCAATAAACATTGTTTAGCCTTATTCTCAAATTCAGAACATTATTTTCTTTATCTTGAGCAAGCTACTTGTCAATAATAATATATCAGTCAATTGTGACATTTACAAATAATTTAACTAATTTAACACGTTTCTCCTTAATCAAAAATGAGCAAAGAATTAAAGGTTTTAGTTCGACAAAGGGCTACGATAAAGTCTGGCATCACAAAGTTTTTAAAATTTATTCAAAACTTTGATGATAATTCTTCAGTAATTGAATTACAAACTCGATTAGATTCTAGAATCGGTGCATTAGCTGAGTACGATCAAGTACAAAGACAAATTCAAGGTTTGCGATTAAATATTGACGCGCCCGACAATGACAGTACAGATGACGTAGATGGCGAAGAATTTGAAAATTTATACTTTAAAGCAGTTTCTCTTGCAAAAACAATTCTTAGTAAACATATTATAGAATCTAAAAATGATTCAAATTCTAATTTATTAGTTTCAGAAAAAAATAATGATCAGAATAATGCAATAGTGAAGCTACCAATTATAAATTTGCCAACTTTTGACGGAAATTATCAAGATTGGTACAAATTTAATGAAGCATTTTGTACACTAATCCATGAAAATCCAAAGCTTTCAGAAATACAAAAGTTCATGTACCTGAATTTGTCACTTAAAGGATCAGCTGCAGAAACGATTCGGTATTTAGAAACTTCTACAGCTAATTACAATCTAGCTTTACAATTATTGAAAGATCGTTTCGAAAATAAGAAATTAATAGTTAATGTGCATATAAAAGGCATATTTGATTTACCACCAATTATTAAAGGAAACTCTTCAGGACTAAGAAATTTATTAGATACATTTCTGAATCATTTTCGTGCTTTAGAGGCTTTAAAACAACCAGTTGAATTTTGGGATACACCTATGATACATTTACTAACTAGTAAATTAGACTCGTATACACGAACGCTTTGGGAACAAAGTAATTCTCAGAAAAATTTACCCAAGTTGAGTGACTTAGTTGACTTTCTAAAAAAAAGATGTCAGTTATTAGAAACCATTTCTATTTCTTATAATGATCCTAAATCAGCCGAAACTAAACCAAAAACAATTTCTGGTGTAGCATCACGGAAACACTGCATATTTTGCAAGGGATCACATGTAATTTATATTTGTAAAGAATTTTTAATGCAGACACCTTCGAAACGTTTTGAATTTATAAAAGAAGGTAAGGCATGTACAAACTGTTTATTACAGGGACATTCAGTTGCAAATTGCAAATCTGGAAATTGTTTTAAATGCAACAAAAAACACCATACATTACTTCACAATGATACCAAATATAGTAATTTCTAATAAACTTTCATTATCTACTGATAACAATAAAGAACAAATGACAATTGCGTCACATTGTATTAACAAATCATCTCATATTTTTTTAAGCACAGCAGTAATTGAAATTAAAGATTCGAAAGGTGAATTTATTAAGACTAGAGCGTTACTTGACAACGGTAGCGATAGTAATTACATTACAAATAAATTACTTCAAAAATTGAAAATATGTACTCGTGAAATGAATACCCCAGTAGTAATTTCGAGCCTAAATAATACATCACAAGCTAAAGAAGTAGCAAACGTTACTATTAAATCGGTTTATTCCAGTTACATAAAGTGTCTCGATTTCTTGTCTGTTAAAAAAATTACAGAGAAAATACCTATAGTACGTATACAAACTCATAATATGCAAATTCCAGAAAATATCAATTTAGCTGATCCATTTTTTAATGAACCCAATGAGATTGACATTTTGTTAGGAGCTGAAATATTTTTTGAATTATTGCTTCCTAAACAAGTAACTCTTGGCAAACAAAAACCAGTTTTACAGAATTCAAAATTTGGGTGGTTAATTACTGGAAGATTAAACATACCTGAACTTCACAAACCTTCTTGTTATATGGCAATAAGAGAAGATAACACATTACATGAAGATCTCCAAAGATTTTGGAAATTAGATGAATTTCCAAATGAAACTTTATTAAGTTCAGAAGATACAATTTGTGAAGACGAATTTACAAACAACCTGGCGCGAAATGAAGAAGGAAGGTATATAGTTTCACTACCTTTTAACGGGGCACAGCTTTAACAATGCGTTAAAGAGATTTTATGGTATTGAAAGACGACTAAAGTCAAGTAGTAATTAGAATAAAGATTACATTAATTTTATGCGGGAATATAAACAATTAAATCATATGGAAAAACTATTTGAATTGACAGACGAAGAAGCCATAAACTATACACAATCACTACAATCTGAAGAATATTATATTCCTCATCATCCAGTTATAAAGGAAGCAAGTTCTACCACGAAATTACGTGTAGTTTTTGACGCTTCTGCAAAAACAAGTACTTCGTTGTCAGTAAACGACGTTTTGCGAATTGGCCCAGTAGTACAGAACAATTTATTTAACATATTGATAAAATTTCGAAAACATAATGTCGTCTTAACAGCGGATATTGAAAAGATGTTTAGACAAATATTAGTAACAGAAAAACACGCAGACTACCAAAGAATAATTTGGCGAGAAAATCCTAATGAAAAACTAAAAATTTATCGATTACTTACTGTAACATACGGTACTGCACCAGCTACATTTTTAACAACAAGATGCCTCAAGGATTTAGCACTACAATTTCAAGATAAGTATCCTGAAGCATCTAATGCTATATTAAATGACATGTATGTCGACGATCTTCTGACTGGTTGTGATAATCTTCATGATGCGAAAAATTTAAAACAACAACTGTGTGAAATATTTAAAACAGCTTGTTTCAATTTACGTAAGTGGTCTAGCAATGTACCAGAAATCATTCAAAACAACAATTTGTGTAACAGTGATAATAATCACGAAGTAAGGGCAAAAAACGACAACAGAATGCTGGGAATTATTTGGAAAACAGACACAGATACATTCAGCTTTGATGTAGATACAGATAAAAATAATAACACTAGATTGACTAAACGTTATATTTTATCTTTAATTTCTCGGATTTTTGATCCATTAGGAGTCATAACTCCAATAACAATTAAACTAAAGATATTTATTCAACAGTTATGATTACGAAAATTGGAATGGGATGAGAAAATTCCTCCAGACTTGGAAAGTACTTGGATGTACTTGAAGGATCAAATGTTTTCTATATGTAACATTAAAATAAAACGCAAAGTATTTCCTAACAATTTGGATTATTTCCAGTTTTGCGGTTTTTGTGACAGCAGTGAAGCAGCTTATGCAGCTATGATATACGTTCGTAGCGTCAATACAGATGGGTCAATTAAAATTACGTTGCTCTGTTAAAAAACACGAGTAGCACCAGTCAAAAAGGTTTCACTTCCGAGATTAGAACTTTTAGGAGCACTTCTATTAGCAAAGTTAATGATTAATATTTTGAAAATCTTTAATGCCAAAAGCAATTTAGCCAGTTATTTTACAGATTCAACTATAGTTTTAAATTGGTTACGCGCTGATCCCACAAAATGGAAAACCTTTGTTGCGAATAGAGTTTCTAAAATACAACATTTAACCGACATTGAAAAATGGTATCATGTTAGAGGCCAAGATAATCCTGCAGATATTGCATCTCGGGGAACATCAATTACAGAGTTACAAAAGTCAAAATGGTTCCATGGTCCTGAATTCATGTATAATGATACAAAATATTGAATGATAAAATACGGATCTACTGAATCAGAAGAACTAGAAATAAAATATAAATCATTCTTAGTTACAATTAAAACATGGGATATATTTAACAGGTTCTCTTCTTTAAATAAATTACTTCGAGTATTTTCTTATGTATTAAGATTTATCAAAAATCTTTCTACAAAAAGGGAATTACGAATTACGGATACATTATCTCCAGCTGAACTTCAAATTTCTTTAACTAAACTAATAAAATTAGCCCAACATCAACATTTTGAAAAGGAAATTTTAAATTTATCAAACGGAAAAACACTACATAAAACTAGCACTGTAATACATTTGTCACCATTTTTAGATAAAGACGGAATTTTAAGAGTTGGTGGTAGATTAAAACATGCTTTAATAACTTACGACAAAAAACATCAAATTTTATTACCTAAAAATCACGCATTAACAAATTTAATTATAATACATGAACACAATAAACATTTTCATTCCGGTATGCAAGGAACATTAAATGCTATACGGGAACATTTCTGGCCAATTGCTGGAAAAAATGCAGTTAAAAAAATTATAAAGTCTTGCATCATTTGTTTCAAATACCTGCCTAAAAGTCCAATTATTAAAATGGCTGATTTACCTGTCAATAGAGTCACACCATCACGACCTTTTTTATTTACTGCTTTAGATATGGCAGGACCATTTTTGGTTAAGGAGACTAAGCTCAGAAATAAAAAAATAATTAAGATATATGTTTGTGTATTCGTTTGCTTTTCTTCTAAAGCTATTCATCTTGAGATTATTAGTGATCTAACTTGCAATTCTTTCTTAAATTGTTTAAAAAGATTTGTCTCTAGACGAGGTTTGCCCAAGCAGATATATTCTGACAATGCCAACGCATTCGTAGCTGCTGATAAAGAACTGCGAAATGCATATAAAACTATTATTGAATGTCACCACGAAAGTCCATTTATAAACTTTATTAATGAAAATTTTATAACGTGGAAATTTATGCCTCCAAGAGCTCCACATTTTGGTGGTTTGCACGAAGCTGCAATAAAATCTATGAAAATGCACATTAAAAAAATAGTTGGTTGTAACATTTTATCATTAGAAAATTTTAATACAATATTGTGTCAAATAGAAGGTATTCTTCATTCACGGCCTCTCTCACCACTATCAGACGATCCTAATGATCTTACTGTATTAACTCTGGCTCACTTCCTCATTGGTGCCCCAATAACTTCAGTAATAGAAGAAGAGTTGAACCACGTACCAGTCAACAAGTTAAATCAATTTCAACAAATGCAGATGATAATACAACATTTTTGGAATCGCTGGAAGACTGAATACTTGACAAATCTACAACGAAGAAATAAATGGCACAGCTCTAGTAGTAATTAACCAGAAGTAGGTGATTTGGTCTTAATAAAAGAAGACAATACTCCGCCATTATCTTGGCAACTTGGCAGAATACTATCACTACACCCAGGGAACGATGATAGGAAACGAGCGGCAACAATCCAAACCAAGACCGGCCAGTTATCAAGAGCAGTGGTGCGATTGTGCGTCCTTCCATTAAAATAACTTTATTTTAACGTGGGGGGGAGAATGTTACTGTAATGTACTGCAGTTACTGTTTGATGTTAAATATGCTATAAAACACAGTATGCATAGAAAAGACAATTTGAGTTGTTATGTAAACAATTTAGAAATACAGTCCACTTCTGAAAATAGCTTTAATTTATTGCAAATTACTGCTAAACTAATTTAAAGTATCCTCCTACTATTTGCAACATTCAGCGATTTTTTGGCACGCCACCGTAAACCAAAAAGTATATCCTGGCCGGTGTCTATGTGAATCTTTAATTTTTATCGCTATAAAATATTTATTGTACTACTGCGAGATAAATATTTGGTACGGCAGATTTTCCACACGAACATTGGTAGAATGAATGAGCCTAAGGATTGCTAATGTGTTGGTACGGAATGGTGGTTCCATAAAATAATTTTTTTCCCTATTTTGTTTTAATTCTAGCATTTAAGAACATTTTAATATGCTAAAATTTTGAAAATTCAGACTGCTTTACAAAGCAACCGTACCAATTATTTATCTCGCAATGGTACGTTTACGTAAATTTAATCCTTTCTCGAAACAATCAATAAACGCCATATCGAATTGTCAAACCTTTATTGTAGAATTGTCATATACAGGGTGAATGTCAACTACAACATATACAGGGTGATTGAGAAAAACTTTTTTTTGTTAACGAAAATGCGGAATTTCATATTTGAGGGTTAACCATATGTTACATTCACGTGTATATTCCTAGCGATTACACGTAATACTTATATGTGGAATAATTTTCACGCTAGGTGGCGCCCATTTCTTAGATAACAACTATGTAACGAGCTACCGACGAACCTATTTTGTAGCCCACCCCCATCTCCACTGAGCTGGGCATAATTTCAGGTAGGTTGTTCACACATGCAAAGGAGTTTCCCTCAAATTCAATATATTCAAGGTCATTTACTTTGACATAGTTAGGTAGGTAGCATAACCTAAGGTACCTATTTTGACTACCGAATTTTATTCCGTTGCTATTTGTTTACATGTATATCTTGGTTTGCCTTCTGCAGAGTCAATAACATAATCGATTGGACTTCCGAGTGATTGTAAATTTATATTTTTGAATTTAAATTTTGTTTACTTTTTTCAAAAACATTTTAGAACTTTAACAGGAAATTCATAAGTGAACCATCTTTTATTACATTTTTAATAATTTATTTATATCAGATTTATGAACTTGTCTTGTAATTTAAATGTGAGACAACGAAAGCTTTTCGAGTTGAATAATTTTGTTTTGTACTTTAAAATAGTTCTTTACAATATTTTAGACTTTTTACAGTTGGTTCTTGTCCGATGAAATTTGTATCACAAAATCTTTTAAGCGGACACTAAATCGTAAATGTAGAAAAGAAGGAGTATATCCTAGTCATGTAATTGGCCCTTTGAAAAGAGCGTATGATATGTCATGTCAGAAAATTGACAGATATGTATCGGATTTCGCTAATAAAATTCTTTCATATGAAATTGAAGTAACTCTAAAAATTCTTACCAAATTAATGTGGAAATTAGATTATACTTTAGGACAGTTAAGTAATTTTCTAGATAATATTACATTAAACAATTTTCTACATTTTGAAAACCAAAAAAATGAAAGGTTGTTTAATAGAATTCGATCGACACAGATTAAAAAGTTGGATAATCTTATTTCTATTAGAGATAAAAACTTTTATATCAAATTTGACCAAAATACAATCGATAAATGGTTAATTAATTATACCAAAACTGAAATTCCGTCAAATTTAAAATACATTTTTGCTTTGGGAAAAAAATTTTCATTACCCTATTTTAATAAAAAACAAGTAGATTTTCTAAACGTTTTAAGTAGCTTAGAGTTTGGTATAAAATCTTTAGATTCAACTTCCAAAATACAAGTAAGAAATAAATTTTGTTCTAATTTTCTAAATTACATTAGGAATATTAATAGGACTTTTGAAAAATCAAAATATAAAATTCTTATTCGAGATCTTTTGGCTTGTAAAAAATTTCTTAAAGAAAATCCTAACATCATTGTCACAGTAGCAGACAAAAGCAATGTTACTGTTTTAATTGACAAAAATGACTATTTTTCAAAAGTTCAAACCATGCTCTCTGACAATAATACATACGTAGAATTAAATAACGATCCCACAGAAAATTTCCAACGTAAAACTTTCAATATTATTAATAAGTTAGAAAAATCTGTTGAAATTAGTAATAATATTGCTAAATCTCTTAAAGTACAGCATCCCACATTTCCTAAATTATACTGCATTCCAAAAATTCACAAACCTAACACACCTCTTCGGCCAATAATTTCTACTATAGGTTCTTCTCTATATTTCTTATCAAAATTTGTTTCAAAAATTCTTACTCAAGTTACTAGTAAATCAGAATACTTTATAAAAAATTCTTATGACTTGTAGATAAATTGAAAAACATAGATATACCAAATAACTGTATTATAATTTCCTTAGATGTTGTTTCTTTGTTTACTAACATTCCAAAAGAGTTAGCTTTAAAAAGCATTAATGATAGGTGGATAGAAATTAAAGATTTTACAGACATTTCCAAAGAAAATTTTTTAGAAATTGTTACTTTATGTTTTGAAACATCTTATTTCGCTTTCAATGATAAATTTTATAAACAGATTTTCGGTACAGCAATGGGTTCTCCTTTATCGCCTGCTTTAGCTGAAATTGTCATGCAGGAACTAGAAAAAAGTGTCATTAACTCATTACCTTTCAATTTACCTTTATATTTTCGTTACGTCGATGATATTTTATTGATTTTGCCTTCAGATAAAGTAGACTTTGTTTTAAGTAGATTTAACTCTTTTCATAATAGATTACAATTTACAGTAGAAAAAGAAATTAACAATTCACTAAGTTTTCTAGATGTAAATATCATCAGACGTAATAACAAATTAATAACAAATTGGTTTCATAAACCTACGTGGTCAGGTAGATATATTAATTTTCATTCGTATACTTCTAAAAACTATAAAATTGCAACAATTATTTCTTTAACAGATCGAGCTGTTTTACTTTCAGATAAACTTTTCATTTATGATAATTTAAATTTAATAAAAAAGACTCTTGTTCAAAATTCTTATCCAATAAATCTTATAGAATCAGTAATAAAAAATCGTATTAAATATTTACAAAATTCAAAAATCCACAATAACAATAAACAAACTTCAAACAAAAAATACATATCATTACCTTACATTGAACCACTATATGACACATTTAAACACATATTCAAAAAACACAATTTAATTTTAGCTAGCAAATCTGTAAATAATTTAAATAGTATTTTCTCAAATTTAAAAACCAAAACACCAAAACTAAAACAACCTAACGTAGTTTATGAAATTAAATGTTTAAATTGTAATTCATGTTATATTGGAGAAACAAGCCAAAATTTAAAAAACGTCTAGACCAACATAAATATCATATCCAAAAAATAATCAAAATCATTCAATGCTTGTAGAACATTCATTAGAAAATGACCATAATTTTGATTTTGAAAATACTAATATTTTATATTACGAGTCTAATATTTTCAAAAGACGTTTTATAGAAATGTGTAAAATAAAAATGTCGTCGAATTCTATTAATAAACGTACTGATTTTGCAAATTTAAACGATACATTTTGTAGTTTTCTCGATTCCTTAAATAGAATATAGATCTGTCAATTTTTCAACATTTATAATGTTCAAATTATTTTTAGATTAAAAAATAAAAATTAAAAAAGAAATCAAGTTACTTTTTCAGTTTCCGTTGACAACCTTGTTTATTTTGACAACATATTTTTCACTTCTGACGAAGCTGTCGAACGACGGTGAAACGTAAAGTGTATAGTGCGCGATTTAGTGTCCGCTTAAAAGATTTTGTGATACAAATTTCATCGGACAAGAACCAATTGTAAATTTATATCCGTAGATATGAATTTCGGCAGCTATGCTGCCATCTTTAGTCACACACTCACAAGTTAAAAGCACTTCATGAAATCTTTGGTTGGTATAAACCGGAACATTGGCCAAAAAATAATCCTGTCCGATTAAGAAGAGATCCACTCCATGAGTGGGTGTGTGTGTGTGTGTGTGAATGAAGATGGTAGCTGCCAAAATACGTACTTAAAGACATAAACTAATTGTGGTAAGAGATCATTTTTATTATAAAAATTAATTCAAAATCTGTGCTGATTTATATCAGAAACTACTTTTATTTATTTTTTTTTCTGAAAACAAAAAAATATCATTAAACGTATACAATAAGTCTTATACCAACATAAATACAAACATTTACATATATTTCTCTAAGCGCAACGAATGTGATTAAGCCTACATTTTCCAAAAAAATAAGGCAGTGTTAGACTGACTTAATGTCAATTTTATTTTATTACAGAGTAAAGAATGGAATCATTAACAAAAACGACTGAAAACAGTTCATTTTGGACTCAAGTAGAAGAAATTAATAACTGTGCCAACCTATATAAAAAATTTATTAAAATTAACCGGCTATGACAATTCTCTGTCCTTAAAAGTGTCACGTGAAATCGTTGTAACAAAACTATTGCCGTAGGAGATAAACTACGGCAACCACTTGTGCGTGGTAGCAATTGACAGACGGGAGCTAAAGAAATCGGTCGGGCTCAGCGAAATCGGTCGGACTTACCTCAGACGATCTTGAATAGTGGTAACGTCTAATATCCCTGCAGCTCAGTGAAGACGGGCGTGAGTAAACTACGTTACGCACAAGTGTACGTCGCCGAAATGGGCGGGATAACCCAGATGTTAAATAAACTCGGAGAAGGGGGCGCCACCTAGCTTGTAGCGACGTTACCGTAAGAGTATAGGTCAACGCTAGGGGTAGACCTATTAAAGTCACCCTATATAATCCGACGCTGAATGATTTGCCGATGCACGGATAATTAACCAGAAAATAAGAAGGCACAAAAACGCTTTAACAATAATCTTTAATATCGTGATAAATGGTAGGCGACATATCACAAGTCTCCTTATAAAATGGAGAGCCATAAAAAAGGCGAACGGCTCATTTAAAATTAAAAATATGTACAACACCGAAAAATCTACCCGCTCGCGTATGGTACCAATCGCAAACTTCACACAGCAATAACAAAATTAAAACTTTCATCAAAATCAATGAAAGAGAAAACGTGGTAAAAAAACCGTTACTTTAAGAGTAAAAGTGACAACACAATCGAGATTATTCGCAGAAGGCGATCACTATTAAAAAGGTTTTCAAAGGTTACACCATAATTACTAAGCAAGATGCAAGCCAGAGGGGCTGCAAACATAACCTTGAAAAATTGCGCCACTTCAACAAGAATAAATTAAAATCACATTGTAGCCAAGGGCGTGGCACTACACCGGGGAAAATTCTCGTAAAAATCGTACTGTCGGACGAGATGCGAAGCAACGATAAGCAAATGGATCATACCCTTATCCTGGACATCCTACCCTGTAGTCGGTTACCACGAAGTCCTTCGGTCCTATGGAAAGACCTACGGCGACCGAGGGGTGGAGGGCGGAAGCTCAAGGGCGAATGCGGAACGATCCCAATGCGGGGGGAGACTCGGTACGAGTAGTGCGTGCGAGTGGCACGTGCGAGCGAGTTTCTAAAGTCCGGAGCCAGCTAAATTTCCAAGCCTGGTAAAAAAACGGCTTTCGGGGCCCGAATCAAGCGGGTTACGAAGCCCAGTACAAGCGGCTATAGAAGAAAACGGAGAACAAAAATTAACAAGATGCCGAGAAAAACGGCGTGGACAATCACAAAAAACTTACCTCGTAAATGGACGATTACGAGCCTGACAAACAGCAATCACCAACAGCGATCGAGGGGGGATCTCTAATATTAAATCCGAAAACGTCGGGACTAAACGAGCCCGAAAAAAAATTAACGCCTGACCAGTTTTATCCTCCGAAGAGCGTCGTTCAACCACCAAAACCAGAACGCACAAATACGACAACCGGTCAAGACGAGAGATCCACCACAAGTGAAACAAAATGCCGGCCGCGCGTATCCGCTTGCAGCAAAAACAAGAGAAAAATAACGTAACAAAAGAAATAACGAGGAGAAATTAAAGTCAATAGAAAAATTTGGCAAAATCGCAATGAATTTTGTTTTAGATTAAAACTTCCATTTAGAAGATTTTTATGGTATTTTTTATAAATGTCCTGGAAGATTTGAAATTGTTGAGGGTCATAAGGTACTTATTCTTGAAATAGCCAAAATGTTAAATAAGACGTTGCTACCTACCTGTGTAGATAAGTAGAAGTTTAACACCGGAGCGAAGTTAATCCAGTGTCACCGGTAGCTGCAGTGGGACGGGGGGGGGGGGTTCTCAAACCATAACGCGAAGGCCAAACCAAAATAGGCGCCACTTAATTTTTTTTTAAAGGGGAATCGCGTAAAAAATTAAGAAAACACGATACGTCCAAAGCATGAAACAATTTTATTAACAGTTTAATCACCAATAATCCAGCAAATCGAAAGGTGCGTTAGGCGTTAATCCCTACTTATTCGGATCCGAAATCAATACAAAGTTAACTAAACTAACAAGAAAAATAAAATTGGCTTATTCTAACACCGAAGAACTCGCTTGATGAATTACGCTTTGTAAGCGTAACGCAAGATAACAAGTGAATTTCCCCGCAATGGAGTTTATTTCGCACGGGTACGCAAAATTAAGTGCACAAACGCGACTACATCAAAACCACCGTGAAGCAAAATTAAATTAACATAAGTGTCCAACCTGATTACGCAGCGTCCTTACGTCCGTCGATGACGATGGAGGCGGCAGGCAACGGGATACTTCCGTGGACGATCAACTTCCTCGGCGTTTGTGCCAACTGAAGCGTGCACAGGTAGTCGCGAGTCGCAATTAGGCTACGAAGGATGTCGCAAACGTAGCAAAAAGACAGGAAGAGAAAACCAAGAGCAAAAGCCTATAAGCGGAAAATGAGCGAAGGGCCAGATCGAGAGAAACAACACGCAAAACTTACCTAGTCGAGTAGGGCTAGACTGACACAAACCGCGGAGAAGGCGGCTTTTTCGTCACGTCAAGGGGCTCCACCGAAGCGAGGCTACAAGCGGCGTCGGTGCTCCGCGGCGATCGGACTCTTCAAGGGGGAATTTACTGGCACGTGCACTAGCGCCGGTATTCCATTACAGGTGGTAAGGTGTTCCAATAAGTCGTACAGTAAGTAGTAAGTAAGTAGGTAAACCCAAAATTAACCAAAAGGTAAAAGCCTAGTCGAGTAGGGCTAGGCTGACATAAACCGCGGAGAAGGCGACTTTCTCACCCCCCGATGAACCAGTCAAATTCGGCGCACAGCCGTACCAATCTACTTTCACCTCCCAGGTGAAGTGGAACAAGTTAACACGGAACTTCCCACGAAAGAAAAACGTGCGGCTCACGGGATAAACAGAAAATTAATGAAACATGACGCTTCCCTCGGTCGGCGGAAAAGGAAAAAAGAACAAACGAGAGAGAAATATTCGAATGTACCAATGACTGATTTTCGTGACATCAGCGGAAACCAATCAGAATAAAGGGCAAGGGTTACGGATATACGCACCGGTTTCAGATGCGGATATCCTTAAAACGAAAGAATTTGACCACCCGTCGTCGTCCGCATCACAAAGTAGTACTCTTTAAATTGGACAAATAAACACCGCGTAAACACAATTCCAACCCTAAGCAAGGATGGGGCTAATTTTATAAAATGGGCTTGTTCGCCTGATCTGAAATTTTTTAGCGAAAGCAAGTTAAAAAAGACAGTTTTGGGTAAATCACGCGGACGAGGAATAGTAAATTCCTACGCATAATGTGGGAAACAAACGAAGTATGCTAAAAATAGATCGTAACGTTGAAATGAGTACTATACAGGGTGTGTTTGTCCACAAGCAGAAAATAAACTGTAACAGTAGCTTCCGTTATTTTTCTTCCCCTCCCCTTTATATACGACATGATCAAAACATAAGTATACTGCTGTATAGTACTGGGTGCGCCACTGTCAAGTCTACACAAACTTTTTAAAATGGTATGACCTTTCACAAATATTGTAATCAAACAGTATAACGAAACCAGCAATTAACAATACAAATAAATTTAAGGTTGTGCTACTGGTTATGTTCATAAAAGCAAAGTATTTGCGGTTGCCTATCTGTTAATGAGCATATATATACCGTCAAACGAGCGTCCATCCGGATAGATAAGCAACCTTGTTCTTGTGAACATAATCGACAACACAATCTTAAACTTATTTGATGTGTCATATCCAAAAATTGGGTAATATGATGATATGTAGTAAAATAATACTTCCCAACTTTCTCTCGATATTTATTTTGACGACCGGTTTCGGTTATAGAACCATCATCAGGTCTACAACAATAGGATAAGAGAGAGTATTAACAATAAATCTTATACCTAATGACATTTTTACATTTGTAAATTGTGAAAAACTGTTTTATGTTATTGTAATGTATTGTTTGGAGTGTATGATATTCATGGACTAAAAACGATTATTTAAACTTACCGACAACGTCAAATATGAATATTTATTACAAACTGCATAAAATTACTGGCGAAGAGGAGAAGAAATAATTAACGTGTAACTTGCTTGGGATCTGCTGTCAAACTTGATGTGAAGTTAGGTAAAAACGTGAACAAATAGAAATGAAGCGAAGTTGATTAATTGTTTAAGTAAGTATAGATAGGTTTAAAATTAATGCAATTGATGTTAGGATTGTTTTTTAGTTTATGTATTTCGTAGGCTTCAAGTAAATTTAGTTTATAACTTTTTTCGTGTTGATGTAATAATTTAGTCTTATTGATGTCTGTTGTATGACCTGTTTCTAGTAAGTGTCTCCCTACATTCGATGTGGTTTTGTTACGTATATGTTATTTTATTCTTGTATTTAAATTTCTACCGGTTTCTCCTATGTATGTAGCATCGCAATTGTTGCATGTTATTTTGTATACACCATTTTTTTCGAGTGTTTGTAATTTGTCTTTACCATTTTGAAGTATACTAAGTATCACAAAATCTTTTAAGCGGACACTAAATCGCGCACTATACACTATACACATATTTTTCACTTCTGACGAAGCTATCGAACGACTGCGAAACGTTAAGTGTATAGTGCGCGATTTAGTGTCCGCTTAAAAGATTTTGTGATACAAATTTCATCGGACAAGAACCAACTGTAAATATACTAAGTATGTTTGTTTTTTGTGAAGTGGCTGTACTGATGTTGTATTTGTTAAGAATTTTTTCAATTTTGTAGTTTATATTTCCTTGAAATGTGAATTGTTTATAGTTATTGTTATTGGTGTTGTGTGTTTGATTGTTATTTGTTAATGTGTGTTTATTTTGAATTTTATTTATTTAGTTTGGTAATTGTTATTAATAGCTATAACTATTCTAGTTCTTTCGTTTGTTCTTCTTGTGATAAATGAGTATTTTCTATACGATTTAAGTAATAGTGAAATGCAGCTTTTTTGTGTATGTGTGGATGATGTGAGTCATTAGGTATAATTATATCTGTTTGTGTAGGTTTGTGGTATATATTAAATTGAATTTTATTGTCTTTTATAGTTAATGTTAGATCAAGAAAATTTAATGAGTTATTTTTTTCTGTTTCTATGGTAAAATGTATGTTTGTGTGTAAATTATTGATATAATTATGAAATTTGTTTAAAGAATCAATATCTCCTGTCCAGATGCAGATTATATCGTCTACATATCGTTTCCAATATTTAATATTTTGTGTGAAAGTATTATTAATGTTGTGTATTTTCTATTCTAAATTATCGATAAATATGTTAGCAATAAGATATGCATTAGGTGAACCCATGGGTAAACTGTCTGACATTTTGTAAAATTTTTTATTGAACAAGCAAATGTTATTATTTAATGTAAGGTTGAATAATTTTATTAGATGTTCGATTTCTTGTTTGTCTTGTGTATTGTTTTCTAAAATTTGTTTTAATATGTTTATTGTTTCATTTGGTATATTGGTGTATAGATTGGTTACATCAAAAGATACTAACATGTCATTGTTTGAAATGTTTAGATCTTTTAGATCGTTTATTAGTTCTGTTGAATTTTTAATTGAATATGTGCTATTGTAATTTGTAATATTATTAAAGATTTTTATTAAAGTTTTACTAATTATGTGAGTTGGAGAATTTATTGAATTGACTATAGGTCGTATGGGTATATCTTTTTTATGTAATTTTGGTTGACTATAAAGTCTTGGTATGGTGGGATTCATAGGTATGATTTTGTTAAATTGGTATATGTGTTTAAGTAATGTGTCTTTTGTGTGTTTAAGTGTATTTTTAGTGTTGTTAGGGAACCCTTATCAAACTTACCCTAAAATAACCTGACAAGCTCAAATTCGTTATAAAATATAGGGTGTTCCATTTAAAATAACGAAGCAACACATAGTACAGCCAAACTGGGACATCCTGTATATTCGAAAATAATTTTAAATTATGCGGGGCTTGAAAGGATAATACTTTTGTATAAAACATTTTTTCATATTTTCAATAGGAACGCCGTAAATGAAGAAACCCGGTTAAATGCCACACACTGTATATCTGTCTGTTATTACATGATGAAAACTTGATTATTTTTAATTATTTTTAACATTCGGACACTCTTGTAAAATTCGTGAATCCGCTTATGTTGAAATATCCAAACTTATACCCAAACTTACCCGAGATCCGGACCTCAGTTTTGCACCGGAACCCGAATTTATACGGGTACCCGAGCTCGTAAGATTACCTGATCACGATACGGGTACCCGGGTAGTATACGGGTAGTTTATTCGGGTACCCGGGTAGTTCAAACATACGGGTATATCTTCCCTAGCAGGTATACTGTATAGCAATTTTACTTAAATTGAGAGTGACATGGCATTAATCTTATTCCGTTTCAGGTAACAAGGTTATTGATCCGGGGCTGTATTCCTTCCATCTATTCTGTACCGGCTAAAGAATGTAAAACTAAAACAGAACGATGCTATGCCTTGGTTAATAGGCGGAACAATGAGACTTTTTCTCTGAAGTGATATTTGAAAACTATTCATTTGTTTACATTTGACCATATAGGAAAGGAAAAAGTTATTTTCAAGAGCATATCGGTCAAATAAATTGGTAAAGAAATGAGAATGAAGAAATACTTAGCAAGAAGAAATGAAAATATTTTCTGATACAAACAACTGCATTACATTGACAATTAAAAGGCTAAGAAATATTCTAAAAAGAGATAGTTAATGATAAGAAGAATTTCAGAGCTGGAGACAGGAAAAAAAAAGAAAACGGGGAAGATTGAGGAGGACGTGAAAAGGAAAAATAAAAAAGAGATAAAAAGTTTAAAACTTAGCGTATTACTCTCTTTGATTCTAACTTGAACTCTGCAACGATTCTTCTTTAATGTATCAGAACAGTTTTATACCTTAGAATTTTTCGTTTGGATGCGTTTCGTATAGTAGAAGTTTATTTTTTCCTCTAAAAGATTAATTTGAAGTTCATGAAAGGATGAAAAAATAATTTGTAAAGTTACTTTTGTATTTTTGTAACAGCCTGACACGGTTCAGATTTTTTAATCATGAATTCTTTACTACAGTATAAAAGTTTCTTCAGTTTTTTTCTAGGCCTAGGATTAGCAAAATTTCATTTCCTTCTATATTTATTGTTGTTTTGTGAATTGTAATATTTTTCTACAGCTTTTGATGAATTTTAAAACATTTCGAAAATAACGATTGTTAAAATTGTAAGACTGATTGTGAGTAAAAAAAAAAGAAAAAAAAAACGGCAAACAAGAAATTGCACAAAGTATAATAGTTTTCTAATGTAATAATAATGCTAAGGAAAGTCATAATTAAAAAGAATATCAAAAAGAAGTATGAATGCGTAAACTGAGCTACATTGATTAACAAAATACTTTTGGATGTATTATGAGATTTGGGTTTGATTTTTATAAGAAGACAAAATGATTATTTTTTTTTTTCTCCAATAATAATAATTGTCAGTTTGGACATCTACATCATCAAATTGTTTCACCATTTCATATGGGCTTAAATGCTTAAAAATTTACTTCCTCACTTAACCTCCTTTTTTATAATTCACTAGTAATAATTACAGGCGACAAAGATCACTATAGATACTTTCCGACAACGTCGTATATAGGGTGGAGCTACTTGAAAACTGTGGTCGCTCTTTCCACTCTTTGCCCGCCTGATTCATGTAATCTCAAGGATGTTGTGGCAACATGCAGAGCTTCTCGTTTAGATGAGGCTCCGATTTACTCTTTTCATTTTGGTGACTTAAGTAAGACGTCTTCTCAGCCTACAATTGTTAATTTTACTGATGTGAAACATTTTATCTTATTCGTACTTACCGGAATACTTCCATTCGAAGAGAAATTGTACTGATGATGTGTACTCCTGGGCACTCCAGCTGAACTCCATTTTGCAGAAATGTCGTGCCAGCTTCTGATGTTTGGCCGACAAATGTGGTCCTTGTTTTTATCTGAGATTCAAACAATAAATAATTGTTCCAACCAGGAGATCGGATTAAAAGGATGTCTTGGAGCATGAAATTTACTTGCCTTGAACAGGAGTGTGCTTTGCTTTGGGAACAATGTCACATTTCGTCCTGCTGTTCATGTGCATGTTGATTCCGTTATTGTACAAAGAACTGCATGACATAGTCGTGCAAACTGAAGGTCTGCCTCTGCTTGATCTAAACAGAACGTTAGTGCTTATAACTCGGAATATTATAGTTATTTATGCAACAAGTGCGTAAAGTAAGTCTTTTTAATCGAGTGCGAAAATAGTAGTACGAGATAAAAAGAATACGTTTACGTACTTGTTGCATCCAACATTTTTTCTACAACCGAACAAATTTCACTATGACGTCTAGATTACAACAGTTGATAAACAAAATCTATTACAATCGGAGATGCGGTGGAGCGGGAAGCGGGGGGAGCAGGGGGAGGCACGCACACATTTTTAAACAAAATCCATTTTACATTTTATTTTACGCATTTAGTGCGTAAAAAGTGACACTTTACAAACTAAAATTAACCTTTAAAATATCTACTTTACGCACGGTTGTAGAAAAAATGAGTTTATAGAATTATACAGTGACAGGCAGAAAGTTAGACATACATTGTGTCCACGGATTGAGTTCACTATACCTATAATGAACCAAAAATTTTTGAATTCAGATTTCATGTTCTGCAGTTCAGGTCTGCTTGGCGTAAAATGTATTTGTGCCAAATTTGACGCCGAAAGTCTTCAAGGTGGCGGAATTAGCACAAGAAGAAGTAAAATCTGTTTAGGCAAAGTGGTCTTCCTTTTGAATTTAGGAGAAACATTTAGTAATATAAAATGATTCTCATTTAAAATTAGGGAGATATACCGAATTCCAACATCCTAGAAAAAAGAATTGAATTACGGAAATTTATTAATTATAAATAATATTTCAGTAAAGTTGTAAAATGTTAACGCCATGTACATATTTATTGACCAAAAATAAATAAAATATGATTATTCACTCCGTCCATATTAGCACCTGACAGTGTTAATGTCTTACTACTGTACTGTACTAATTTTCAGTAATTCAATTTTTTTTCTAGGATGTTAGAATTTGGTATATCACCCTAATTTTAAATGAGAATCATTTTATCTTACTAAACTTTTCTCCTAAATTCAAAAGGAAGACCACTTTGCCTAAACAGATTTTACTTCTTGTGTTAATTCCGCCACCTTGAAGACTTTCGGCGTCAAATTTGGCACAAATTCATTTCACGCCAAGCAGACCTGAACTGCAGAACATGAAATCTGAATTCAAAAATTTTTGGTTCATTATACGTATAGTGAACTCAATCCGTGGACATACTGTATACGGGACTTTTTTTTATTGATTTCTCAGAAACATTTATTCTTTATGAAAGTTCCTGCATCTTACCAAACTCAAAATACGTACCGGGTTTCCCAAGACGTGTATTTATTCTTATAAATTTTTTATTTTCTAATAGACTTAAGTATATGAAATTTGAAGAGAATAAATTAAACAAAAACTTGAATTTTCAGACATACTCTTGAGCACAGAACTTCCGGACTTCGCCGAAAGTGCTATCAACTTTCTTATTAAATGGAACACGCTGTATATTTTTATATATTAGGAATGTGCAGATCATTGCGAGTCCGAATATGTATAGTTAGTTTTGGTGACTATGACAACAAAAAAAAAACTTTTTTATTTATCAATTTATAGGTTTCTAATATTATGAATCATGTTTTTTTGTTCTAATGCGATCAAGTAATTCGAGAAAATAACTGCTTTGAATGTATTTTGATTTTTAACATTTTTATACAATTTGAAATTTTCATTGGGTCGTAACTAATTTTTTTTTAATGCAACCTCATGCGTTTCTTCGTGTAAACAGCCGAAAATTTTAAATCTAAAATTAATTAAAGTAAAATTCTTTGTCAGTTCAATCGTAGCAAAGGAATTTGAAAATCACTCGTAAGTCCCATACGAGTGATTTTCAAGTCCCATACGAGCAACTAAGGTTAGCCCAAACATCATTCTTAAGAGCGATTTAGATAGCGCTAAAATAAATATATTCGCCGATAATGAACCCGCTGAGTATGTGAGAACAAACCCACGCGAAGCGTAAAGCGAACGGTTAGAAAAATTGGATAACTTTAGGCCAACGGTTATGCAACTTACGTCACTTCGGACAAAAGTTAAACGGTTCGCCGCGAGAGCGCAGCATCTCTCGAGGGCAAAATTTAAGAGAGGGAGGATTTTGAATTTGTGAACATTGTCCTGACCACAAAGCACCAACTCTAGAATTGGTGCTTTGTGGGCCTGACGGAGAGACGAGTTTCAAAAAATTAATTAATGTTCGCCTGGCCTCCGTATAATAATGTTCACCTAACTATCGTCCTAAACGAAAGTTCTCTTTTCTTTTCAAAAATTGAAATATTCCCTTTGTTCTACGGTCATTATTGTGCTTTTATTAACTTAACCAAAAATTAAATTGCAATCCTCGCGCGGGCGTGGCCTGAGTTTAAACAAAGTGTGAGTGCAAGGAACAAGAACTCCTCCAAGCCGAGACCTCCCCAAAAGGGTTACAGCGAGCTCCCCACCCTCAAAAAGGGAAATAAATCTAAGTCCTCTCTGCTGCTGGGATCTACCTCGAACCCCTATCCGGTAGGTAGATTTGTTAATTTTATCTGATTTGATGTGCATATCCTGTAATACCGCCCTCCAGGGAAATTAATTATTTCTTTAGTATACCCTGCCTTAAGCTAGCACACGTCAGTAGAATAGATTATGATTTTAAGGTATGCTTGTAGATACTATCAACTCAAAAAATAATGACATAGGTAAGTAAAACGAATATTCCAATATACCTCCTTTAAAGAAATAAACAACCCAGATGTGTAATAAATTTTAAGCGGATTACTGGGGTCCAAACAGGCACAAGTATAGTTCGCAAAGGCGGATTTTATCTGACAATACAATGAGTTTACACAAGTTTGGATATTGAATCTGAATGAAACGCAAAATAATTACGATATAAATTGCTTCAGCATTGAAGATATTATTTTTTTTTAATAAAAGAATTTCAAGAAGTTACGGGCAAAATTAACTTTTTAACTAAATTTTTACAAAGCAGTTAAATTAAAGATTTGATGTTAACGTAATAATTAAATATCTAGTTACTGAGATTTTCGGCTATTAAAAAAAATTAAAGTGGCACCGCTTTTTATAATGGCATCGCGTTCACTAACCTATTATTTTAAATAAAAATATGTATATAACTGAAGATTTTCAGTTCATCAAATTTCAATTTTTTGTAATGGTGGTTTATAATTTCTATTAGCGTATACATTTTAATCTAAGTTTTAATGTGTTATTTAAATGACAAAGTGTATTACCAAGGTAGCTCCACAATAAAAATATTATTATTATTATTTAAGAAGGTTGTGACGTCATTCTTTATAAGTGCCCATATAATTGACTTCGTTTTCCGTACAGTTTTTCTTTATCTCCTTATTCTTAATCTTTGATAATTTTCATTTTCATTTCACATATTAAGAAGAAAATGAAAGAAACAAAATCATAAATTTATTAAAACAGGCAATTGACTGTTTTTTCAAGCGCGTGGATCTTTTTTAGTGTTGAATGGTCTTTGCTGTGGGCCCCTGCAGCCTGTGGCCCGATAAATGTCTCATGTAACGTAAATCTGCCAGAGTTTTATACATATTTTCTTGACTCGAAAGCCTAAACATATAATACAAACATATTATATGTTTTGTTATGTTATAAATTTTAACTGCAGTGAGAACAACCAATATCAATAACAAAATAACAAGAACGTTTTTCAAATGAATTTTCTGAAAGTATTTTTTATTAATATTAATTAAGAGTATTAATATTTGAAGGGACTAATTTTAACATTTTTAATTTTTTTTTCACATGCAATGATCACTGTAAATTTTTATAAAATATTTTAGATATCATTGATTGTTGTTGTATTGTTTAATTGCACTCGTTTTATTAGTAGTTATAGAAACAATGATTAATTTTTTGTAGGTAGTTATAATTTCATTGGCTTTTTAGTTCAGTTCACAATCTTTACATTTCTTTTTTAGCTTACAAACATCAATGACAGTTTACTCATTTATAATAGTTATTTACGATAAAGTGAGCATATTGCGAAACGAGCGGTCTACTTGTAATTATAACTACGTTTTTTATAATATCAGTTAAAAAAAAGATATTAATGTATAATAGGTTTTTTTATTAATCATTGAATAATATAATTTTCTTTTAGTATTACTCAACTTGAAAAAACTTAATTCTTAAAATTTTAAATTTTAAAATCAAAACAGCTAAATTAAAAATATGTAACCCATATTTTACGAATAAATTACAAAAAATGTAATTCGATTTGTGCCGTCATAAAAAGTAAAAGAAACAAAAAAAAATTAAAAAAGTTTTTAAATAAGGGTAAGAATTTTTTCGAATATGTATGGAATTTCTCCTTATTTTCTAGACTTTTTTAAATATAGGCTGATATATTTTATACATTCGTATCAAGAAATTCTTATAGACTAAACCTTAAAAGATTTTTTTTTGTAATGGAAGTAACAGCTTCAAAAAATTATTTCTTCAAATAATCATAATAATAACATACCGTAGTATTAAGTGTTTACCGTAATAGTAAGGATTTTATAATTGCATTGGACCATTATTTAGCGAAGTACATTAAATTTTATTGCACCCCGTCGCATCGTCGCAAGCACGTAAATTTTAAAGGAGATGTATCCTTCTTTATGGCTTATTTTTCCTATGTCATTATTTTTTGAGTTGAGTGTACAGTTCCAGCCTGGAGGGATCCTCCGAAGTATTATTAATCGGCCATGTAATTTAATTAAGCATTATAGGGTCCGGAATTCCCTTAGAAACTCCGGTGGTGGCAGCTGCGTAACTTTAACCTAGTTTTTCTAAACTATCCAAATTTTATTTTTGTTCAACATACTTTGTTAAATTTCCTACTAAAATTACGCTACCAAAGTAAGACGGGTTAAAAACGGGGAAAGTCTCTATCTTTCACCCTTAAAACACCCGCTTACATTCGGTTACAAGGAAAGTGCACGGAGTCAAGGTGGCAACGGTAAATAAAAATGTGCCATCTTAAGGAATCGAGGATGCTAAGTCAAAGACCTGCTGATCTCACATTACAAGAAGCTGGTAGCTTTGACATATTATGATTGAAAGTGAAATACTGTGAAAATGTAAACATTGCGTTGTTAAACTGTAAACATCAACTTGGCATCACAGCACCGTTAGAAAGAGATGGGGTTGGGTTGGGTTCACGAATACTAAAGATAGCAAGAAAGGCATATACTCCATTTGATTGTGTACTGCACCGTAAGGTTGGAATGATAACCGAGGATCTCCGAGATGCGGGTGACGCCCAAGAATTTTCGACGCAAGACCTAAAAAGCGGATATTGGCAGGTTCCCAAGGACCTGGCATCTAAACTGGTAATGATAACCACTTTTACAACGCCGGACGAGGCCTCGTATCAATTTCAAGTCATGCCTCATGCCTTTCTGACTCAAGAATGCGCCGGACACGTTCCAGAGGATGATGGCCCAAGAAGTCCTGACGGGGCATTTTAGAAAGTGCTGCATCACCTACGCAGACGACATCGTGGTCTACAGCGCTAATTTCGACGAGTACCTTCGCCATCTGCACTTGGTGTGGGAGCGATTCCAGCAACATGGGTTAAAGTGCACGCGCAAAGGTTCGTTTTCGGAAGCAATACCACAGTATAAATTTCATACAGTAATTGCACTCTTGTCGGTTCCTTCGATCTTTTGGTATAATTTTGTACCTTGCGTAGTGTCGCATAAACGGAAACGAATGTAATCAACATACGAAAAATCATGGCCAGCTCCATTAATATTCACTGACGTGTATGTATGGCAGTTTCAAATCGCCTAAAATTCGGTTCCGAGAAAGCATGCCGTGGAGTATACCGTCACTAAATAATTACAGTACCGCAATCAACCGCCATTTTAGGGCAAAATATTGGCGGGAAATTTAAATGCTAATGCCCCGTTTCTCTAACATTTATCATTACACCGTGATTTTATTTTAACATGAAACATTGCTGTTCATATTACTATGGAAACTAATTCCAATTTTTAAAAATGTCGTTGCATGATCGTCGTCGTTAAATGCCTAATGTCATACCAAATAAAATTTGTCCATTTTAATTTGGAACATCTGTCAGGCGAAGAAAGTTGAAAATGTGAAAGTGAAAATATATCAGGAAGAATTACCCTTGGACAAGTCACTACTGTTTTCACAAGTCAAAATGACACACCCGGGCATTTTAAATCATTTTTAAAGTTTTGTGTGACAGATGTTAAATTTGATTAAACTTGACGCAAAGAAAATCACTAAAAAAAGTCGGCCATTTTAGTGCAAAAACGTGTTTCTTCGTCTTACACATTAAGCATATGGGTTGCGGTACTGTAATTATTTAGTGGCGGTAGTGGAGTACTCCCCTCAGCGTTCTCTATTAAAGATACTACAAAACCACTGATGGTAACGTAATGACAACTGCAATTACTTAAAAATTCACAAGAGGCTTTGAGGGGAGTACCCGTCAAAATTTTTAAAAGTCGAATTGAAACGGCCATACATACACGTCAGTGAATGTTAATGTAGCTGGCCATGCGAAAAATAGATTTAGAATGCTTTGTAGCGTACTTTGTAGTTTAAGATTCATCACCGGGGGAAATGTTGAATTGCCGAACTAAAGATGTCGGAGTGTTAGTTCACTTTCAAAGGAAATAATATCTAAACTTTTAACGTTTGTTTTACATACAAGCAACAATAAAAACATACACAAGATCACAAGAGCGCCACTAACATATAGGTTAGAGAGCAGATTCCATTTAACTTGGCTCGCGCGCCAAATCAGTTTCCATTTTTCGCCACGAATGCGACAATGCGCATTAAAATGCGCGAGGACAAATTTAATTCGCAAATTTTCGGGAGTGTATGAAGTTTATACTGTGGCAATACTCTCAAGGACCTGGACCACTGCGTTGACGAAGACCGGCTTCGCTGCCAGGAGTTCCACCAACTGGTCCAGCGGTCTGAAATCCCATTCAGCCGAAAGTAGCTACGGAGTTTCTTGGGGCTCTGCAATTGGCTCCGCGAATATATAACGAATTTCGATCTGCTCTATGCCAAAATAAAGTGGAAGTGGACCTCCGCAGAAGAAAAGGCCTTCCATGCATTTCAGATTGAGTTGAGAAAACTACTGGCTCTACACCGACCAACGTCCAGACTGCCATTTGTCTTTCAAACTGATGCCAGCAGCATAGGCATCGCAGCAGTGCTTTATCAGGAGCATGAGCGACAAAGAAGGATTATTTCCTACAGCAGTGCCCGTCGGACAGCCGTAGAAAGGAAATACAATATCAACGAGCAAGAATGCTTAACCGTCATATGGGCAGTAAAACGATATCGACCTTTCCTGGAAGGGAACCCGTTCACGCTCTGGACGCACAGCAAAGCACTTACGTGACTCAATCAAACTCGCCATAATCGAACCAAGTTGACCAGATGGACGCTAATGCTGCAGGAATACTAATTTACCGTGGAACATTGCTTTGGCAAAAATAATGACCTGCCGGATGCACTCTCCAGGGCCCTACAACCGCGAGAAGTCGGACAGGATGTTCACTCCGCCAAGCAAATGATTCGGCCAGAATACACTCTGTGTCCAGCAGACCTGACAGAGCCAGCGATCAACGTCATTAACCAACTGATGTACGAGTAAAAGAAGTCCCAGGACGCGAATGACAATGGCGCCTACCATATTTAAATGCTTTGTATTTACTCGTATATTAGATTTATTTATATGTGTTAGCGATTGCAGCGGGTGTGATTGAAAGCCCAGTTAAGTAGAGAACATAACTTTTAATGCGAATAAAATTTTAGATACATGTAATGACAAACTTTTATAGTACATTAGTTACATATAAACAACAGCCAACTCTAAATTATCAGCTCAAGTGAGAATATTATATTTATTTCTTCAACACTCCCCCTCGAACTGAGCTGCGTTTTTCAAACACGACTTTTAATACCCAGTGTATTCAGACATTTCCAATGTCTTGATTTCGTTAAACCTTTGGTCAATACATCTGCGGGCATATCTTCCGTTGACAAATGTTTTATCTCAATTTCTCCAACCTCGAGCGCCTCACGCACAAAGTGATGCCTTATATGTATATGTTTTGTGCGAGCATGAAATATGGGGTTTCCTGCAAGCTTCTGAGCACCGATATTGTCGTTATATAATTCCACTGTCTTTGGAATATCTGCGTCCAGTTCTGCAAGAAGTCTCCTCAAGTAAATAGCTTCTTTTGAGGCCTCGCTCAGCGCCATGTACTCAGATTCTGTCGAAGAAAGAGCTACTGTTCTCTGTTTCTTCGATTCCCATGAGATTACTCCACCATTCATCGTGAACGCATATCCAGTAAAGGATCTCCTATCATCTGGACATGCACCCCAGTTTGCATCCACGAATTCCTGCAGTCCGTCTCCGTCAACGTTGAAGGTGATACCTACATCAGCAGTGCCTTTTAAGTATCTTAGCACATGTTTCGCGGCTGCCCAGTGACTTTTTCCAAAATTATCATTGAATTGGCATAACAAACTAACCGCATGTGAAATATCTGGCCGAGTTGCGACTGATAAGTAAATCAGGGCTCCAACCACTTCCCTATAAGGTGGTTTTGGACCGTCCTTTTCTGACCAAACGTCCGACTTTGATAATTTCGAACCGGCATCAATTGGTGTAGATAATGGATTGCAGGTCGACATTCCAAAGCGTTCTAGGATGTCCTTGACGTATGTTTCGAATCTGTCTATTTCCTCCGAATTTCTAGACAAGACTAATATATCATCTACATAAACAATAATTATAAAAATATTCTTTCCCTTGCCTCTAATGTATACACTTGGATCGCTCTTCGTTGGAACTGTGCCGACATTTCTAAGTTCCCGATCCAAACGCTTATTCCAACAGCGTCCGGCTTGTTTTAACCCATACAGTGCCCTTTTGATGAGACAAACTTTGTTTCCAGTAGACAAATCACGAAGCATCTCCTTCGCCTTCGTCACTATTCCTGGGGATCCGTACTTCTTTCGTACAATGAACTTAAGTACCTCTGTCGTATAATCAGGAGCCTCCATAAAAATTTCTTCATCAACAAATCCGTTGAGGTACGCTGTAGTTACATCAAATTGTCTCACGTACATAGCGGCGAGTGCCATTGCCAGCCTGATTGAACTAAGCCGTTCCACGGGGGCAAACGTTTCATGAAAATCCAATCCTGGACGTTGTGAAAAGCCCCGCGCGACCACTCGTGCTTCTGGAAATATTTCCATCAGCACCGTACTTGTTTCTAAGTACAATTCTACTACCAATAGTAGCCCTATCCTTCGGTCGTTCGACGATGTCCCATGTGTAATTTTTAAGAATGGACTCATATTCGCTTGCCATAGCGTTCATCCACTCTTGTGACTCAGAACCATTCATCGCCTGCTTGATAGGTATTTCGGCCAGGAAGGCAAGCTCGACTACTTCGTCATTAGCAGCCAGTGGTTCAGTTTCATTTTCTATCATACGATATTCCTTGGGTCTACCAGGTCGCCCTGTCCTCGACTTCCGCGGTCTCCCTCGTCCACGTTTTAAATTTACGTTTTCTCTAATCGGTTCTTCGAAGCTGTCTTCAACGTCGGTAGTAACATCTTCACGAGAAGATCTGTTAGGCATCATTTCAATTTCCTCTTTGCGATGTGACTTTGGTTGTCCATCTTCAGAGGACGATGCTGTATCTGAATAAAAATGTTCAAAAGGATAATCTTCGTTACTGCATGTCTTCTCAAGAAATTTTACATCTCGAGTAATTTCCACTTTGCGATTTTCTGGAATCCATATCCTGAATGCCTTTGATTCTTCAGCATAACCAAGGAAAATTCCTTTCTTCGAACGAGCATCAAATTTGCTGTGTCTTGATGAACGATTCAGACAGTATACCTCTCGACCAAATTCTCTGAAATAACTAACATTCGGAGAGCGGCCGATCCATGCCTCGTAAGAAGTTCTGCCTCCAAGTTTACTGGTAGGACAGCGATTTCTTATGTAATTCGCTGTCGAGACTGCTTCTGCCCAAAAAGATGGGGGAAGATTCGACTGGAGAAGAAGACACCTTGCCGTTTCAACGAGAGTTCGATTTCTTCGCTCGGCAACTCCGTTCTGTTCCGGATTACCCAGTGCTGTCAATCGCCTCTGCATGCCTTGTCGCTTCAAAAATGCGTCAAATTCAGAATTTTGTATTCAGTTCCATTATCTGATTGTAAAATTCTGACCTTTTTCCCATGTTGAGTTTCTACATTCTTTTTGTAATTTTCAAATTCTCGAAACACTTCGTTCTTGTGACGAATAAATCGGACTTCACACCAACCAGTAGCATCATCGATAAAAGTCACGAAATAGCGTGCCCCTCCATTTGATAAAATTTTTATCGGACCGCATACGTCAGAATGAACGATTTCACCAAGTTCTGTCACCCTTTCTGATTTCTTTGGAAATGACAGGCGTGACATTTTTCCTTGCAAGCAAATTTCGCATTCGATTTTAGATCTAGGGTCAGTGATATCCAATCCAAGTATAGTTTTGTAGTTATATTTGTATATGAACTTTTATTAAACATTAAACTACATTTTTTTTTTAAAGTGTCAACCAAAACTAAACTTGTTTTCTCCACCTACTGGACTCTTTATAATATATAATAAAGTCATAGTCGCCACAGTTACTCCCCCTCTAGTGTCTACGATTCGTAGTCACGGAAACGAACTGGTGGTTTCACCTTGCGCCTTACACGTGTCACTGATTCCTTGATTTGAGTAGAGTTTTCGTTGCTACTGAGTGCTGGCGGCTGTACAGGTGTTGAGGATGGAAATGTGTTCAGTTCCTTCACCAAAAATGCAGGTTTGACCCTATCGATGGAAACGGTTAACTGTCTTCCATTGAAGAAAATGGTGATTGTCTTGGCGTCCCGTTTAGTAACTTTATGTGGTCCAGTATAAGGTTGTTGTAATGGTCGTCGGACTGCATCGTCTCGTAAGAAAACATGTGTGCATGTTTCCAAGGCAGGATGAACGAAAACAGGCTTGTTACCATGACGAGCTGCAGGTGTTGCTCGAATCTCACGCATCTGTTGACACAGTTCTCTTGCGAATGTTGCAGCATCTGGGGGAACCGCGCCATTGAAGAAAAATTCTCCAGGGATACGCAGTTGCGTACCATACGTGAGCTCTGCTGCTGAACATTGGAGATCCTCCTTGTAGCTGGTGCGCAGCCTTAAAAGAACTGTGGGCAAAAGATTTGTCCATTCTTTGTCTTCGTGGCACATAATAGCTGCCTTAATGGTCCGATGACAACGTTCGATGAGGCCATTCGCTTGCGGTCTGTATGCTGTGGTGCGACATCGCTTGATCCCTAAGAGGTTCGTTAGGGCAGTTGTAAGAGAGGCTTCAAATTGTCTTCCTTGGTCGGTGGTGAGGCGATGTGGGCAACCAAAACGAGAAACCCAAGTAGCGTAAAAGCTCTAGCTACGGTGTCAGCCGTCATGTCCACCATCGGCGTTACCTCTGGCCACCTAGTGAAACGGTCTATCATCGTCAAACAATACCGATTACCCTGGGAGGGCGGTAATGGGCCAATAATATCTATGTGCACATGTTCAAACCTGCAATCAGTCATGTTAAAATTCTTTAGAGGACTGTGAGTATGACGAGAAATTTTTGATCTCTGGCAGGGTATACAGTTGCGACACCATTCAATGATGTCCCTGCTCATGCATGGCCAAACAAATTTTTGTTTGATAGCTCGGCTGGTTGCTCGACCACTAGGATGTGATAACTGATGGAACAGTAGGAAAATTCTTCGGCGCAGACTTTTCGGGACGTAAGGACGGATGGTGTCAGTTGAGGTTTCACACACAATAGTGACTGCAGAATTGTTTGGAGTGAACTTTCTGAGGATTAAAGAAGTATTTATGGATTGCAGAAGTTCCTTCAGTTCGGGATCGTTCTTCTGTTCCTTTGCTAGTTCCTCCGGTTCAATCGCTGTGGGATTCGAAATCTCTTCAATTCGTGACAAAGCGTCGGCGACAACGTTGCTTTCGCCGGGTACAAATACGACGGTCGTAGTGAATTGTCCTATGAAGTCTAAGTAACGCAGTTGTCGAGGTGACGCTTTATCCGTCTTCTGCAGGAAAGCGTATGTCAGTGGCTTGTGATCCGTTCGTACGCTGAAATTCCTGCCCTCAACCATGTAGCGGAAGTACTTGATAGCCTCGTAAATAGCTAGCAGCTCTCGGTCATACGTGCTGTATTTAGCTTGAGCGGTGTTCAACTTCTTGGAGAAAAATGCTAACGGTTCCCAAATTCCGTCAACTTTTTGTTCTAACACTGCACCTACGGCTACCTCTGAAGCATCAGTCGTCAGAAGTAGTGGCGCGCTGTCATAGGGATGGGCCAAAAGGGTTGAGTTAGCTAATTTTTCTTTACACCGGGCAAATGCTGCGTCTGTCTCAGGAGTCCAAACTATTTTGTCATTCTTTTGCTATTTTTAAAAATCATTCAACGGTGTTTGGAACTCAGCTGAGTTTTTAACAAACCTACGATAAAAATTTAACATTCCGAGAAAACGTCGCAACTGTTTTATTGTCGTAGGCTTAGGAAAATCAGTGATTACAGCTACTTTGTTGGGTAACGGCTTTATACCTTCTGCTGAAATTTGGTGTCCAAGATAGTCTACTTGAGGGGCGCCGAAAACACACTTTGCCGGATTCACAACGATTCCAAACTCGCGCAACCGTTCGAAAACCCGTTCAAGGTGTTCTAAATGTTCCTCTGGGGAAGTAGATGCGATAAGAATATCGTCTATATAACAAAAACAAAAGTCCAGACCTGAAAGCACGGAATTCAAGTGTCTTTGAAAAGTTTGGGCGGCATTTCGAAGGCCGAACGTCATCACATTAAACTCAAAAAGTCCGAAAGGAGTAATGATCGCGGTCTTGGGAATGTCTTCCTCGGCTATGGGGATTTGATGGTATGCACGCACAAGGTCTATTGTCCCGAATACACTTTTCCCCTGCAACCTTAATGAAAAGTCTTGGATGTGCGGAATTGGGTATCGATCGGGTATTGTTACACTGTTTAGCTTACGATAATCGCCGCACGGACGCCACTCACCAGGAGTCTTTTGGGTACGAGATGCAAAGGACTTGCCCATGGACTCTTCGACGGTCTGCAAATTCCCTGTTCTAGCATATACTGGAATTCAGCCTTGGCGATTTTTAATTTCTCAGGAGGGAGTCGTCGACAATTCTGCGATACTGGAGGTCCTGTTGTCTGTATGTAGTGTACAGTGGTCCCAGATGATTTGGCTAGAAGTGCTGGACGTGTTATGTCAGCGTACTTGGCCAGAAGGTCGTGGTATCTTGTCGTCCGAAGAATGGTGGTGATACCTAACGTGTCGCATGCTTCCATTGATGCTATTGTGGTAAGGTTGGTCTGCCTGTCGATAAGCTTTCTATTAGCAAGGTCGACTAATAAATGATACCTGCTAATGAAATCGGCTCCTATGATTGGTCGAGAAACATCGGCTACTAAGAAGAACCACTTGAATTGTTTTCTCAATCTGAGATCAAGGCAAAGAAGTTTTTCGCCATAAGTTTGTATGGCAGTACCATTAGCTGCGAATAATGTTGTTTTCCCTGGGTGAATGGAGGAGTTGTGTATGTAACTTTTGGGCAGAACTGATATCTCAGCTCCTGTATCAATGAGATACCGAATACCAGATCGTGGGTCTGTGATAAAGAGGCGATGTTGAGCAGTAAATGGACCGTCGCACGCTGCCTCCTGCGCCGGCGGTGCTCTCAGTTTTCCGATTTGCTGGAGAAAGTGCATGGTGACAAGCACTTCTTTGCTTTTTCTTTGTATCTTTGATGATAGAAACAAAGGTTGCTTCTCTCGCGTGCTTGACTCTTGCTTCTCGAGCGTGAACGCTGCCAATTACGTCCTCGGTCATTCGCCAGTTTCTCTACCATTGCAGTTAGAGCGGCTACTTGTTGTTGCAGAGCAGCTAAAGTTGCTGCTGTGTCATTTGCTGGTGGTGCAGTCTGGCTAACTGCTGCAATAGACGTCGAACCAACGGTGCGTATTTCAACCAGCTTATCTGCTATATCTGCCATTTTTCTAGAATGACACCTTCGCTAGCAGATAAGACTAATTGCACATGAGGTGGTAGCCGTTGCAACCACAATGTTTTAAGCACCTCACTACTAATGCGGTTACCTGCCAGTGCCTTCATCTCCCGCAACAACTGAGATGGTTTCTGATCTCCCAACTCCAATTCTGTCAACAGCTTTTTTATTTGTCGTTCTTGGGAATCGGAATATGCAGCTATCAGCTTCGTCTTAATTACTTCATATTTTTCTGTGGACGGGGGCTAGATACAACATCAGACACCTGCTGCAGTACGCTGCAGTCTAACGCTGCCACTACGGTGTAATATTTGGTGATATCCGACCGTACCTTGTACGCATGAAATTGGGCATCTACTTGTGCGAACCAGAGTTTCGGATCTTGCTGCCAAAATGGTGGAAGCTTAATGTGTTTCACCTCATCTACCTCTGCGCTGCTGCTGGACTCATGGTTCTGTTGCATAGCGGCTTGAGATGGTCCTTGCATTTCGGCTAACTGTTGCTGTAGGTGCTGAATAAGAAGCGCTTGTTCTGTTTCTTGCTGTGCGCGTTCACCAGGGGTCACCATTTGTAGTTATATTTGTATATGAACTTTTATTAAACATTAAACTACATTTTTTTTTAAAGTGTCAACCAAAACTAAACTTGTTTTCTCCACCTACTGGACTCTTTATAATATATAATAAAGTCATAGTCGCCACAGTTTTATTCTTGAATGCCTCATGTAAATCTTTCGCGTTGAGATGACCAAGTTTCTTGTACCACTCCATCAGTGTGCCTTTTCGCCTTTTGATTGGTCCTTCACCGTTGAGACCACCGTTCGTCCGAACGTCTTTCATTGTTAATTGACTTTTTCTCGTCTTCACCAAATTGAACCACAGCTTCGTGTCTGTTGTTGCTTGAATCTTGGACCTAGATAGACCGTTGATTCGTTTCGCAATTAGGGAGTTTTTGCAATCACGTTTCGACGGGTACGTGAAACGTACGTAACGTTAACTTTATTAACCCCGGTGTAGGAATTTACGTAATTTACACTTTGAAACTTTTTGCATCATATTACGTCGACGTAAACGTGAATGTGAATCAAGAAAGTAAATCATAGTATTTTGTCTTGTCAGATTTGGTTGCAGTCATTGTCATTTAATTTATGTACCAAATCTGAGTTTGATGTCCGGTTGCACCAACTTTTTAAGAAGAGCTTAAATTTAAGTGGTGTTTAGACTATGACGGTATTTATAGATTTAACAAAATATTAGTCACATTCTAATTGATACTTAAGTTGAAGTTTAAACGTCAATCAGAATGTATTTGACTTTATACTGATCATACGTAAATGTCACATTCTAAACATAACTTAAATTTAAGCTCTGCTTAAAAAGTTGGTGCAACCGGGCATTACTTTCGATAACATATTCCAAAGCTTTGAAATTGCATAAATTGACCGGCCCGTCATTGCATACGTGATGAACTTAGGTTTCACGTAGTCCGTCATACAGAAAACGTGAACGTAAACGTTAAAGCTGAATGTAACTAAGCAACTGGTCATTTACGTGTACGTTTAACACGAAAACGTAATTGCAAAAACTCCCTATTATCTTCACCTTTCCGTCAACGTCAATGATTTTCGCAGCTTCCTTTTCGAATAATACTTTGTATCCTTTATCGACTATCTTTCCGACGGACAATAAATTTGCCCTCAAGTCGGGTACACAAAGATTGTCTTTTAAACTGAATGTCTGTTTGCGTCCTTTAACGCTAGTAGTCATTTCAACCGTACCTCTTGCATTGACTGCTGTTGTCGAGCTATTAGCTAACTTCAGTTTTCTTTGATCGCCTCTGTAAATCTCTACGAAGCGGTCTGCATCTTTGCACAAATATGATGTGCATCCACTATCGAGGCACCATTTCTGGTCACGATTTAAAATTTCTCGACAAGAATTTGCTTCCGGTGTCGCGTACAACGTCTATTTATCGACTCTATTCGCATTCTGCCTGCATTGTAAGGCTTTGTGTCCGAATTTGTGACATCGAAAACACTTCACTTTAGTCAATTTGACACTTTCAGATTCACGTTTCTCCGGTTTCCGAAAAAATTTCTTATTATGTCTTTCTGTGGCCATCACATTTGGCACCGAATCTTGACGACTGTCATTATTTCTTGCTTCGTATTCTTCAACGATCTTCACACGTAGCACCTCTGGTCGTGGCAGATCATCGCGCGACTCAATCGCGCATCTGAAGTTTTCAAAACTTGCCGGAAGGCTATAGAGGAGCATAATCGACAGGAGTTCGTGATTTATTTCCACTCCCATCTCCTCGAGCTTGTCGACGGCATCGAAGAATTTACGCAAATGTTCTTGCACGTCTCACCATCCCTCATTTTTTGAAATGTAAGTTGCTTTAGCAACGTAGCCTTTCGCGATGGCCCTTTAGATTGAAAAATTGTCTCCAACCTTAGCCAAACATCATGCGACGTGGAGCATCCCTTAATCTGTTTCAGTTCAGACGGGTGAATTGATAATATTATATCTGACTTTGCTTTATCGTCTCCCCAATCCATACCGCCTCGGCTGCAATTGTTTCCGCGTTGCCATCCATAACTTCTGGCTTGACTTTCATCCCGTTAACGAACGCCCAGGCATCATTCTTCACTAACAGTGCCTGCATCTGGATCTTCCAGGTGTCGTAATTATGTTTCGTTAATGCTTCGATTCTGATTGTACCTGCCATTATAATGTCTATGTCGCTCACTTTTACTCCTTCGCACTTAATACGAAAAATCACTTCCAATCACTTCTTGATGTAAATAAATATATATAATTCGTAGGGAAGTAATGCCGTACTTGTTAGGTAAACCAATTCTTAAATTATTTTTATTAACGGGGATTAACGGCTATTGTAAATAAAATATATTTTTGTTGGCCAATATTTCGTAATGTTTTTATTAGTTCATCAGGACCAAAAATTGCTACAATAAGAAATTACACTGTATACTTATGAAAAGTAAATAATTAACTTCATTTTTCATAAGTATACAATGTAATTTATTATTGTAGCAATTTTTGGTCCTGATGAAGTAATAAAAACATTACGAAATATTGACCAACAAAAATATATTTTATTTACAATAGCCGTTAATCCCCGTTAATAAAAATAATTTAAGAATTGGTTTTAAATATACACAGCTGGTCTAACCAAGACTAGGAATGCGTTTCTTATGAGTAAATGAAGGATGGAATAGTAGAAAGCGCATGAGTAAACGAAATAGCTACATCAATCGACGTTGCCGATTGATAACACGGGCTACGCTCCGGCCGCTTCTTACGCAACATTGTAATATCTCTATTTCACTTCCACACAAGTTTCAATGAGCCTCTCCTTCATTTACTCACAATTAAGCGTATCCCTAGTCTTAGTCAGGCCAGCTGTGTATATATACTTATTGCAGTAGAAGACTTTTCTTATCATATATTGATTAATTTTATTTATCTATCGATTGATAAAATAATATACAGGATATTCCTTTAAAAAAAGTGCGTTCTTGACTTTATCTCATAAACGCGACTTTCAATTGTTTTTCTGACTGCATCATTGTAATCAGTGTGAAAAGTACTGCTAGTTTGCTAATTTAACCGAATTTGTAGTTTTTATAATAACAAAGTTAGCAATAGCGCCGACTTAAGTTTGAACAGGCTGTATACGTCAGAATTTAAAATTCTGCCGATTACGGAGCTAGTGTGCCTGCTCATTAACAATCGCCCGTATTCCGAAGAGGTCATTGCGTCGGGTTGTACATACATACATATTGTTGATGAAATAAATATAATATTCTCACTTGAGCTGATAATTTAGAGTTGGCTGTTGTTTATATGTAACTAATGTATAAAAGTTTGTCATTACATGTACCTAAAATTTTACTCGCATTAAAAGTTATGTTCTCTACTTAACTGGGCTTTCAATCACACCCGCTGCAATCGCTAACAGGTTATGGGCCCATATATATATATATACACTGTGAACGTTTAGAGTGGAATAATCCATGTATATGAGTGCCAGATCATCTGCGACCAAAATCCTCGGACAGGTAAACCTATTTTCTTTAGCGCGAATATTTTTTTGAAGTCATCTTTTCTTTGCACCCCCACCCCTTTCCGCAATGACGTCATCGTCATTTTTTTTTAATGGCACGCCCCCAATTTTCTAGCAGTTTTGGATAGATTTGAGAATTCTGATTTCATCAATATGCATATTTTGACATTCGCACTGACAGTACCCGAGATATTAATTACGAAAGATAAAAACAAAAAACGGAAAATTTTCTGCGATTTATGTGAGACAAATGAATAACTGTCAACTAATGCACGAACCGACAAATAATAGGCGCTAGTTACCAAAACAAGAATTACCATAAGTAACGAAAGAGAAAATCAAAAGGAAACTATTTGAGAAAGAAACTGCAACTGTACTTGATATAAACCGCGTGAACTTGACATTACTTAAAAATGACGTTCCGGATAAAATCTGCTTCCGATTTTTGGGTAAGTAGCGCCAGCGGAGAAACACTTGAACTAGTAAACTGCGCAGGCCGGATAAAGCCACACTGAGCCATGAAATCTAGTAGGTCGTGGTTGAAATAAATGATAAAAAGTTTCATCAAGTAAATTTGACAGTTCTTGATTATTGTTCTTCCTTGCAATTTCCATTTTTTATTTTTATCTTTCGTAATTAATATCTCGGGTACTGTCAGTGCGAATGTCAAAATATGCATATTGATGAAATCAGAATTCTCAAATCTATCCAAAACTGCTAGAAAATTGGGGGCGTGCCATAAAAAAATGACGATGACGTCATTGCGGAAAGGGGTGGGGGTGCAAAGAAAAGAAGACTTCAAAAAAATATTCGCGCTAAAGAAAATAGGTTTACCTGTCCGAGGATTTTGGTCGCAGATGATCTGGCACTCATTTACATGGATTATTCCACTCTAAACGTTCACAGTGTATATATATATACGGGGTGTCCGGTAAAGAATGGGCCATACTTCAAGGGTGGCTTCTTTGGATCAAAATAAATCGATTTAGATCAATTTATCTTAGTACAATTTTGCTTCATTAAAAAGTTATGGCCTTTCAAAGATAATTTTTTTATATCAATATTTTGGCAAATCTCGCTCATTTTTGGAGACATTTAATTGTAATTTGGTGTTTAGAGGTTTCTTGTACTGCTTAATCTGAATATCTGCTTATTTATAACGTAACGTATAGAGGGCGCTCTATAGACCCTGACATTCTCTTGTTTATTGTCGTACTTTTTTTGTACGTGAATATTTTTAAAATATGATTCATTTTTTTGAAACGACATTTAATTTACTTTAAAAAAGGCATACTTGTTACATGTCGCTAAAGTACACCAGTTTTGAGAAAAATGGCTTTGAATGTGAAAATGTTGAATACTTACTACACCAGTAACGCTACTGCAGGATGAAAAGACAATTACCTAAAGTTGCACTGCTTCATAATTTACTTAAAATTGAAAAAAATTTACAATTCCACATTTAAATCAACGATACATTACGTAAAAAAACTTTATTATGTTTGCTATGGCCGCGTATTTCACTCATAGTTTTAACTTTCAACTCCAGATTACTCCCATAGTAACAATTATAAAAACAGTTGTTCCCATGGAAATAAAGTGAAGATTAAAGTTAAACTGTAACTGAAATACGGGTCTATGTGCCTGATTCAATGTAGACCTAAAACAATAATATTCAGCATTATCATATTCAAAGCCATTTTTCTCAAAACTGGTATACTTAAGCGACATGTAACAAGTATACCTTTTTTAAAGTAAATTAAAAGTTCTTTCAGGAAAATGAATATAATTTTAAAAATATTCACGTTAAAAAAAAGTACAGCAATAAACAAAGGAATGTCAGGAACTCGAGAGCGCCCCCTATATGTTACGTTAAAAATAGGAAGATATTCAGATTCAGCAGTACAAGAAACCCTTAAATACCAAATTGCAATTAAATACCTCCAAAAATGAACGAGTTTTGCTAAAATATTGAAATAAAAAAATTATCTTTAAAAGGCCATAACTTTTTAAAGAAGCAAAATTGTACTAAGATAAATTGATCTATATCGATTTGTTTTGACCCAAAGAAGCCCCCCTTGAAGTATGGCCCATTCTTTACAGTATATACAAATATAAACAGCGGAAGGTAGTAACGGGTAATACGGCAATTTCTTCAAAAGGATTTTCATTCATTTGAAGAAATTGCCGTATTACCCGTTACTACCTTCCGCTGTTTAATTAACAAGTACGGTGTCAACTGATGTATTATATACAAATATATATATATATATACATATACACTGAGTTTTTTTCCCATCTGTGCAGTGTGCATATACCATGAGTTTTTTTTTAACTTTGAATATACAAGATAAACATTTCTATGTTCAATTTTAAAAAGAACGAGTCAGTGCATTGCAATGTATACCAGTTATTTATGATGAAATAAAACGAGTTTCAATCAAGTAATATTAAAGTTTAATTAAAAAAAAATTATAATAAATGTTTGAAATGTCCTTAAATCCATGAAACATACAACATATTTGTCACTTTATCAGCTGTTCCATAGCTTTGTCCTTTTTAATTCAAGAAAGGACGGTGTTCGGTAATTTAGCTTCAATTCTAGATATGTTTATGTCAACTAGCAAAAGAGATTGTTGAAACTTTAAGTTTAAATGAAAGTGTATTTGTACATAATATACAATATGTATATAATATACAAATTGTATATAATGTACTGAATATTGTATTTCCCAAGTGGGGAAAAGGATATTTATTCATAATGTCCTAGAATTTGTATAAATATTCAATATACAATATACTTTTTTATCGTAGTTTATTATATACAGATACAATATACCTACAAAGTAGATTATGTACAGTATATAATGTACATTGTATACTATATACCCCCAACACTGATATGTATTACCTACATTTAACATGGGCTTTAAACGACGAAATCGAGTTGATTACGAAACCATAAGACAAAAATTATGCGATCGTCAACATGATCAAAAATTTCATTATGATAAGAAGGCGAGGTATCTTCCAGATTTACAGATTGGAGATTAACAATTCAAAATCATCAAAACCGTCTATTTGGAATAATAATAAACAAACCAAACAAACCTAGATCTTACAATATCTTAACAAATCTGGAAGAATCCTGAAACGACAGAAAACATTTGATGCGTGATGTTAATAAAACTAAGGCTATGGTCACAGTGCATCAGTGCTTTACCGATTTTAACACTGCCGTAAATGGCTGACACAATCGGACTAATAATTCTGCCGAATTTGCGGTCACACTGAGCATAAATTAGCCCGATATGTCCTCAAATAATCGCCCGTAGATATAAAAATTTGGTGCATTCGACGACAAAATCGACCGATAAGATCTGCCGAACTTGCAGTTAAACTATTCATGTCATAACTAGACCGCAGAAGTTTAGGCATTTCAGGTACCTAAGGCCTGATTTTACAATCGTCGGATAAGCATTATTCTTAGAATAACGTGACGTAGGAACATTGAAAGATATTCTGCGAACAGTTATTCCCTCCTTATTCCACGATTGTAAAACTGAGCCTATTTCAAGCCAAAGTTTATGGGATACGTCCCTGTTATGATAACTTTTGTTGGTTACGTTCCATAAAGGTTTTCGATTATAAACTAATGTTATTAATTTTTCCATTTCCATCATTATCTATTAACGATAAAATTCTTTTCCTTTCAAACAAAAACATAAACCGTGTACTGACGTCTACTGACGAAAAAAACAAAATGATTTGAATTTCGTTGTCAGTCGATCAAATATGTCAGTATATTTCAGTACTTGTCGGTGCAAGTGTGACCATTTTAATTTCTTGTCACATATTTGTTTGCATTATCGCCATCGGCAGTTTATGACAGTGTAAAAAGTTGGTAAAATACGGACGTAATGTGACCGTATTTGTATTTGGACGGACAAATAAAATATCTTATTAAATTTCATCATAATCGGACAAATACGACCGTGTACGCTGGTAAAACCTACTGCAAATTGCTGCAAATGTGACCACTTTCATTTGTCAATACGTATTTAATTATTCTATCGACATCGGCAGTGTTCAGCAGTGTAAAAAATCGGTAAAACACTGATGCACTGTGACCGTAGCCTAACGCAGTGACTGTATGTCCGCCGGCGGCATTGTACCTATAAATTACAAATTCCACCGAACGGCGGAATTGACGAAGTTTTTGGAACCTTGTCCGCCGAAAAAAATAACTTTAATTAAAATCCGGCGGAACTGATTATCTTAAGAGTTATTTTCCGCCGTTCGGCGGAATATTGATGCATAACAGCGAGAATCCGCCGAAAATATGGAAAATAATGAAAAGAAATAAAAATTAAACAAAAATACATATTAGTACTATTATTATAATAAAATAGTTTACATATGACAGCGTTAAGAGAGATTTTCACAGCAATTAGTACATTTAGATGCAACCTCTTCATAACAGAAGACGCCGAATTTGCGTGTTATTGTAGTTCTGGGTGGCTGTGGAATCAAACTTTTTTAAATAATTGTTATTTCATATTGCAATAAAGCATTAAATACGTAAACAAGAATTTGTTGTTTGACAGTTAATACTTGAGACGTCAATTCAACGATCCGAAGCAAGAATAACGTGCGATTTATTGAAAACAGATACATAATTTCCAATTTATAGAACTAAAGAAATTATTGTTAGGAAAATAATTACAATGTAAAAACATTTCTAAATTTTCAGCTATATCAAGTTTATTTCCTTCTAGAAGATCATGCAATAATTTGGTGTTTGAAGTATAATCAAATGTGTGAGATAAATGCTCGAAATTTTGTCCTTCACTTGCTAAAACATAATTGCATCCATATTATTAAATTTAAACTTTCTAATATAAACAATTTTTGTTCATTGGAAAGCATTCAGGGGCCTATTTCATAATAAAATACAAGCTAATAATATTAGTACTTATTAATATTAGAATGAAATGTTTGATAATTGAATTAAGGATGAAGTAAAATAACTATTCGTTCATTTAGCTGACAGTATCGGTTTGTAAACCGAAACTGTCAGCTATAGTTTTTTTATTTCGCCCTTAATCCGGTCATTAAACGTTTATTCAATATTAATATTATTAGCTTGTATTTTATTATGCAATAGGCCCCTGGTCACAATTTTAAAAATATTTCAACATTTGTTCCTTGACAAATCTGGATATTAATTGTCAAAAGTGAATTTATTTAAGACATACATTTGGAGATTCCAAAGCCATGTCTGGCCTGTTTTCAAAAAACCGCACGGTATTTGATTCTACAGTCACCCAGGACTACAATAATTGTTGGACACATGTTAGTTTTCTTGTAATTTTTTCTTTCATTATTTATGATAATTCTTATTAAAAATTAACGAAACTAATACGTTAGATAAATCATAATTTACAACTAAATTTTTAACCCACGTTTTATAACGTTATTTTAACGTATACCGAATAAATATGCGTTACAAAACGTGATGTTGACGTTAGAAAACACTTAATTTTACAGTGATTGTCTATCGTGTTTCACACCTTTGAATTCTAATTTTACTAAAAATCTATGAAATATGAGGTTCTTCTCCATGCTTGGCAGCTTTGAAATGAAACGAAACAGGTATGAAAAGTACTGTTAATTTGCACATACGAGTCAACCATAACCTCTTTTTAAGTTGACGAAATCTGTCAAATTTTTTTAAGTTAGTTTGAATTTGATGCCCAAAATCTGTGATTAAAAATACTAAAGAATGCAACAGCCAATCAATTATACATACATATTGTCACGAATACTCACTGGGGACAGCTGTATACACAGTGGAAAGTTTAACTGGAATAAATTCTGTAACTTACAATTGGAAGATTACGATTGGTAAAAAAATTCTTGGAACAGGTCAATTTTTATTTTTAATGGCGCACATTACAAAGGGACTTTTTTAACTTTTCAATTATTTGGAGGAGTGAAACGACCCCTAACTATGTTTTTTTTTTTAATGGAAGGATATGTTGAAAAAATTGGGAATACAGCTACGTTTTATTTTTTTATTTTTCTTTAGCACTAAAAGGTAAAAAACAAAAAAAAGAATTTTTTTACTAAAACCGTTTTTAATGCCAAAAATTCAGGAACTCCATTTTATATTATTTGATAAAAAGAAATAAGCATTCCATATGGTATCGTATTGTTGCGTGCAGCCAATAGATGGCGCTGCCAATGCGCTAAATTTTTAATTGTACTGAAGTTTTTCCCAATAGGTGGATAGGAAGAAGAGGACCGATGACCGATTGAGTGGCCAACAAGATCTCCAAATCTCACCCCTTTAGACTTTTTTATGGGGGTATTTAAAAAGTAAAGTTTATGTGACTAAACCAAACGACATAGCAGAACTTCAGAACTTCAAATTCTGCATGAAATTAGGAGTAACGCCGGAAATGTTACAAACTGTTAGGGATGGAATTTATAATCGATTAGGGTATTGTCAAGTGAAAGGTGGCGAGCATTTTGAACAACTGATGCATTAAAATCGTTCTAGTCAAAAATTTATTTTTTATTTTTTTACCTTTTACTGTTTAAGTAAAATTAAAAAATAAAAACGTAGCTGTATTCTCAACTGAACAAGCTTTAAGAACAAAAATTACTCAACATTCCCTTCTATTAAAAAAAAAAATAGTTAGGGGTTGTTTCATCCCTCCAAATAATTGAAAATTTAAAGATATCCAGTTATAATATGCGCCATAAAAATAAAAATTGACCTGTTCCAAGAATTTTGCTACAAATGGCAATTTTCTAAGTTACAGAATTTATTCCAGTTAAACTTTCCACTCTGTATAATTGTTAACGGGGTCACTTTGCTGAACTTGCGCGGGACAGTCGATTGGGGACCGAGCGGGAAGGTGGCCCAATAGCGAAGGGTGCTCAATAAAGCCTAAAAGTGGTGCGGTGGTTTTTCTGAAGAGCGCCTTCCTTTTTAGAGCCGAGAACCGGGACAAAGTAAGCAAGTTTTTGTTATTCGGGTAAACTATCCCCAAGTGCCTTTAGCCCATACCTGGACGGAACTATCTACCGAGAGCTACGTTTACCCCAACAGCTGAATTTATTGTAAGCGCGAAGAGAGCGTGACAATATTGCGGTGTTTATGAGCAGCATGTAATTTTTTAAAATTTTCATAAAGAAATAATTTTGTAAATAATGAAGTAAATTGAGAGTACTGTATTAAATGTGTTTTGTCGAATATTTTAAGTTAGTGTAAATATTTTTAGAAATAGGCGATTTAGAATTACATGTTTATTATAAATAAATTATTTAGAATTTTTGAAATGTATATACAAAGAAAATAAGCTTAGGATTGTAATAATTAGAAAAATTGATTTAATGATGTTATGATAATATGGATATTAGAAGGAAACTGTAGGTAGTAAAGAGTTCGGAAATTGAACGAGTGAGGGCGGCATGTAGCTATTGTAAGTTAAAGTCCCCGGTTCGGCTTTATTACCACTGCCTCTGCCCGCTTTACGAATAAGTCATGGAACTGGGGTGTCCAAGTGGCGTCTAGCCTAGCCGACTTGGAAAGTTGTGTCACTCGGCGGCGTGGCGTGGGTTCGAATTCCACCATTAGCCATGTATGTTTGTTCAGTCTAATGATTTAATACACGTCGTAATTGTCTGATTCAACGTTACACGTGGACATTGCCGTGACATTTTTTCGTTGTTTCAACGTAACCATAACACACGAATTCAACGTTTGTTACATGTTATTCCACAACGTTTTTTATACGTATTTGTGCACTGGGATTTAACGTAGAAATACCGCGGACAAAGACGTTTAAAAGAAGTTGATTCGAGCATTGTTAAAACGTATTAATAACACACGAATTCAACGTTGATTAATTGTTACTCTACAACGTTTCTTACACGTGGACAGAGACGTTTAAAAGAAATTGATTGCCGCGACATTTTTTCGTTGTTTCAACGTAACAATACCACACGAATTCAACGTTTGGTTACATGTTATTTTACAACGTTTTTTACACGTACGTGTTTTCGCTGGGATATGTGAACTTTAATTTAACAAAGAGTATATCTCTTATTCGGTATTATAATAAAGATCCCATTCATTGACCAACTCTAGTGATATAAAAATACGATATTTTAAATTATTTTGTACAGCCCTGCGCTTAATATACCGTATTTTACCCTAACTTTAATTTTATTAGCTAAAAGTAAATAGTAAATACAGTCGTGATCAAAAAAAGTGAACACACCAATTTTTTAACACTAAAACATTTACTGGGTGGCTGTAATTTTGTACTTATACTTACGGATGACAAACAATATTAATTATGACGGCTTATTATCCATAAATATCAGTTCATAACTACAACCACCCAGCAAACGCTTTAATATTAAAAAAATTGACGCGGCTCTAGCTTGTACACCCAGTGATGTAAAGTTATATTAGATTCATTTTAAAATGCTTAAAATGATATAAAGTTATTATTATTATTATTATTATTATTATTATTTTAAAACTTGTATATTACAACTTTACATCGTTTTAAACATTTTAAAACGCGTATAATCCAACTTTACATCATTAGGTATACTAGCAAGTGTCCAACAATTGTTGTGGTGCTGGGTGACTGTGGAGTAAAACACTTTTAAGTAATTATTTTTAAAATTGCAATAAAACATTAAATACGTAAACAAGAAAGTATTTTTAAATACTTCGTCAGCAGAACCGTAGCTCGAGAATTCCACTGCAAACCAAACCGATCTGTCCTAGGTTATTCGCCATTGCGATGTGAAAGTAATGAACATTTTAAGTAGCGACATCTTTCGATCGCTTTTTGACCTGACATTGCAGTAGGATTGACAAATTGAAGCCAGTTCGCTACGTAATAAGTCATCCTATGCAAGGCGGCCATGCTTGCTGTCAAAGCATTTGAGAATTTTAAAATTTTTTGTGCAAATCGGTTTTGATTACAGCGGATTCCTCGAGCAGGCTCTGTACAGCTGTTTCAGGCCTAGTTGGGCCTTCGTCAGCAGAACCGCCTTGCATGGGATGACTTATTATGTAGAGAACGGCTTCAATTGTCAATCCTACTGCAATGTCAGGTCAAAAAGCGATTGAAAGATGTCGCTACTTAAAATGTTCGGTAAACATATTGTCTAAAATGCTGCTTGTATTAGGTATGACATCGCTGTTTGACGTTTCATTATAGCCTAGCGGGTATAAAGAGTTCCATGGGCTATAAAAAGACCTTTATGACAAAGAAATTCGTGTATAATTGTCATTTTATGATACATCCGTGCATAATAAAATTTAATAATCATATTTGTTATTATAAAGTGGTTCTTAGCAAACAAGCCACGACAGGTGTCATAAACTTATTTATTGTCGTTCGGCTTCCTTTGCCAAGTCGAAATTGTGATTCATGTTCTTGATAAAGTACTATCGATATCATAAAAAAACTAGGACAACGTTTAGTTGCCATGCGTTTCCATTATTTTATTATATTGAATCTTACTTTGTTATCAAGTCAGTAACTGTATTTTTGTTAACGCTGAAATTCTGAGGAATTTGTCTAACTGTGACACTCTTTTCTGTGCAAGCAGCTATCCTAGCTTTTTAAACAATATTTACTGTATTACTGTATTGACAATGAGTGACCATTTCAAATAATTTTAAATTTATGGTCGGCAGCAGTTTCACACAACTTAAAGAGTCTTGTCCTAGTTTTTTATGATAGCAATAGTACATGCTACTATACGTCGATTTAAAATATTTTGCATTCATCGGTGTATGACAAGAGGTACTCAAATTTTAACATATGCATTTTGAATTTGGAAAGATGCAAAAGCTTTCAAAAAGAATAAATTTTTCTGAGAAATCAATAATAAAAAAAATTCCATATGTGTCCAATTTTCTGCCAGTGACTGTATGTAAGCAGCTACAAATAAGTTTATAAGCGGCTTACCTCAAATAGTTTTGTCTGCATGGAAAGAGGTATTTCAAGCAATTATGTGTGGCCCAGGCTGTTAAGAAGCTGTGAACATGTGGCTTTAGCTCTGATTTTACCTCACCATTCAGAAAACAGTATAAAATTGCAACGAATAGTCCCTAAAAAAATCTGTGTTAATTTGGTTGACGTCTTCAATTGAATCAAAATTCTTGAAAAATTATTTAAATGTCCAAAAATCTACACGTAATTGGATAGATGTATTTTATTTTATAAAGGTAATAAATGCCGAGTCTTTTCTACAAAGTTTTATTTAAATTCTCCAAACCGGTTTCGCCTAAAGAGGCATCTTCAGTGGACAGTTATAAAATTATATCTAAAAATAGAACCTAAATATAATACATTATAATAATAAATGATAATATACTTACAATATATAATAAAATCTAATATAATAGTTTTGTGGTGTGTATTCTTGAAAAATATTTTTGTAAATGAAATGTAAATAAATAAATAACAATTTAATTTTAATTTTAACCAAGTTGGCCATGACAAGTAAAATTTGAAAATGTATTCTCAATGAGCTCTTGAACCCGCACCTTTTTACTAATTTAACCATCTCTCTATCTCTTCGAATGTCCCTACGAAATCCGGGCAGCCTGTATAATCGAATAAGTTTCACAAATTAATACTGTAAGTTCTTCATCACATAAGGAATTGATTCTGCTCGAAAATAAAAAAAAAACTGACCTACCACAAGAGCGCATCACCTTTTGTTTGAAAACCTCTGCTCGTTCGTCAGTGCGTCTGCGAGTTTTATAAAGGAGCGGCTAGAGACAGGGTCGCTGAAGTTGGGGCGGGAATTTTAAATAAATTTTCTATAGCAGATTTTAAAATACAAAATAAGAAGAACCAATTACAAGTTAATTATTAAGCACATTTTAATTCCTCAGCTTACGTATTTATTTAAAATATTTTATTTATCCTTGATGTTAAAATATTTCCGTACTTTATTCATTACAGAAAAAAAAATGTAGTAAAAAAAGCTACAAATTATCCCTAAAATAGGACTAGATACAAATTATATACAGGGTGTGGCATTTAACTAAGTTTCTTCAATAACACCCTTCCTGTTAAATATACGAAAAAATCTTTTATGCACAATGCTATATTGCTATTACTACTTACAGTTCGCCAAGGAATATTGTTATTCCCCATTTATTTTCTGTCCTAATCGAAAATATGCCTGAACAATATAAATATTTTTTTGCAAAGTATACATTGTGTGTTGTAAATATTAACAAATTTATTTAAATATGTGCGTTGTCCATAATTAGGTATACATTTAAGTACATATGTACTATGTAAATTTATTATAAATAAAGTACTTAAATTTATACAATAAAATTTATTTAAAACTTATATGAGTTTTTTTTCTTTTAATTTCACAATTAATTAATGACAGTTCTGGATAATGCAAGAGCCAATATCAATACATAAAAATTTATATATAAAAATAAATTTATATGTATGATATTGGTTTTTGCATTATCCAGAATTGTCATTAATTGTCAAATTAAAAAATAGAAAACTCAAATAAGTTTTAAGTTGTAGTTATAAATGTATTTATATACCTGCAACATTATTCTAAAGAAAATCCTGATTCTGAAAATTTCACACACTTCAAATTTTAAAGACTTGCGAAAATGTACATAAACCGTAAAAAATGACAAATTTTACAAAAGAATTAAAAAATTGTCAAAATTTAAATCTTTAAAACAATAGTTTAGGATTCTGTATTTTTAATGATACATTGCTTACTTTTTTAAAACAAAATTGAGGAAAAATTATGTTATTCTTTCATTTGTTATAAATTTTGGTAAGAAAATTGTGCAAAGTAAAATATCGAGAGTGTGGTATATCTAGCAATATATACTTTCCCATACATCAAACATAAATTAATATAAATTTGCATTTTCTACAGTGTTCGCCAAAAAGTCGGCATCAAATGGAAAAAATTTTGATTTCTGATTTTTCGAAAAAACTTTTTACGGCAATAATTTGTGCTTGTCTGAAAACCTATTCAGCCCCTATTAGATATACCAAGTGATTTTTACTTACTTAGAAAATAGCGTTTTTCGAAATTGCCAAAATCCTAAAATTGTTTTATCTTGGAAATTAATCAAGATTCCAACAAGATTTTTCTACTGTGTATTAGTTTCAGCTTACTGAACAATCTCAAGGCCAGAAAATAACGTTTTTTTTCCTTTAACTTATTTGAAATTGAAAATTAAGTTTTGATATGTGCAATTTTGCGAATAGTTCAAAAATGGAAAAATTTGATTTTTGCGTAAGTTAAAGAAAAAAACGTTATTTTCGGGCCTTGAGATTGTTCAATAAACTAAAACTAATACACAGTAAAAAAAGTCTCGAAATCCTGATTAATTTCCAAGAAATAACAATTTTAGGATTTTGGCAATTTCGAACGCTAACCTCATCACTAAATAAAATCACTATATCTAATAGGGGTTAAATAAGTTTTCAGACAAATACAAATTATTACCGTAAATTTTTTTCGAAAAATCAAAAATAAAAGTTTTTCCCATTTAATGCCATGTTTAAACAGTGGCGAACACTGTATAAACATCGTAAATTATAATTTCGATTATACGGTCATTTTCTATTGCTTTTCTTCTTTTGTCAATTGTGTTTCAATATGTGTCTAATGGTTTTCCAATGATTTTACACTAGTAGGCTTGTTTTGTCGATGAATTTCCTTTTGTGTCAAATGTGTTTCCGTATTTGTCACTTGACTCTCACAAACGTTTTACATACTTAAATATTTTTCATATTGATATGGATAATAATCAGAACAATGGTCACAGGAGAAGAAACGCCAAAATAAGCAACGAAGTACGCATTTTAATCATTAACTCTTTGAATAATGGTTCCACGGTGAAAAATGTGGCACAACAATTTTCAGTTTTACCTGATACCGTTAGAAAAATGTATGCAACTTATAGGAGAACTAATAATGTTGCGAAGGTAAGTGCTGGACATCGACAACCAATATTATCTTTGGCTCAAAAAGAACAAATTTGCGACTGGGTTGATGTAGACTGCTCCCTGACTCTGCTCCAGTTGAAAGAAAAATGTTTAAACATTCGTTTAATGTTTAAACATTCGGCCACTTCTTCAACAAATATCAGTGTCTACGATTGATAGAGCTCTTAGGAAATTTCACTACTCTTTTAAAAGAACATCATTTGTTCCTGAAAGAAGAAATACACGTGAAATAATTCAAACTCGTTTTGATTACGCCGTGCAGTACAATAGAATTATGCTGGAAAGAGAAAAAATTTACTTTATTGATGAGTACGGCATTCAAGTAAACTCGAGAGTTTCCTACGGAAGGTCCATGAAAAATACCCGAGCGTCAAAAATAAAAGCCCACTTAAGAGGACGCAATTATTCTGTTGCTGCTGCCATGAACACAAATTCCTTGTATGTGTTTCAAATTCAACTTATGCCCTACAATGCAGTTCACTTTTCTGAATTTCTCACAACGTTAATTAACCATTTACATCAGGACGGTGTAGAAGGAGCGCACATTGTTATGGACAATGTTAGATTCCATAGAAATGAAGAAGTATTGGCTCTCATCAGAGCCCATGGTCATTTTCCAGTGTTTGTGCCTGCTTATAGCCCTTTTTTAAATCCCATAGAAGAATTATTCAGTCAGTGGAAACAAATAATACGAAGAACTCAGCCGGCGAATGAAAACGAATTATATGAGGCGGTTCATAATGCATGTGAGCACATTAGTCCAGAAAATTGTTTGCATTATGTTCAACATATGGAATCATATTTACACGACTGTTTGCAAAGAAATGAAATTTTGAATTAGCATACATAATTATGTATACGATAGGTTTTACTGTGTTTCTTTGAATAAAAACAAAATAAATCTGTGACTTTTCTCTAACATGTAGAACATATTTCAATATTTAAATGTAGAAGATAGATATGTAAAAAAAGTGGGAAAAGCATTATCTAAAAACGGAAAGAGATTTGACAAATAAGGAATGTCATTTGCAACATAGCTTTGACGTTTCATAATCTGGAAAATCATTTGCTAAATAAGGAAACGCAATCGACAAAAGAGGAAAAGCAAAAGAAAAACACTGTAAATACATAGGTAGGTACGTACATGGTATTTAGATTACATACAGACATCAAAATAATTTTACTGAAATTTGTCATATTTTATTTAGTTTGTAAAAAATTGTATCTAAAATACCGGTAATGTCAATCTGTCCTCGTATGAAATGTATAAAATTAATAAGGAAGCCCATATGACAGAGGTTTACTACGAATGTAGAAAAAAATAGTGAAGCAGTTTTACGGTTGTTTGTTATTAATTTATAATTTTCTGCAATTGTTACAATAATCTTTCGTTGCTTGATTTATACATTTTTTTATGAATACGTTAATAACAAATAAATGTAAAGCTACTGCACTACTTTTTCTACAATTGTAGTAAACCTCTATCATATATCGGCTTCTTCAATAATTTTATTCATTTCTTACGACAGGTTGACATTTTTAACATGTATTTTAGATACAATTTTTTACAAACTAAATAAAATATGACAAATTTCAGTAAAATTATTATTGATGTTCTGTTCTATTCATAGCCTGCTTTAAATATTAGCATGCTTTAAAAGTTAAGCTAAGGAAGTTATGTTTTTAACTTTTCTCGAAAATTTTCTTCTGTAAGGATAAAAAAGTTTAATATGGTTGAAAAGGGAACAGAATTTTCTATCATATTTCGCAAAAAAATATTATCTTGCCATTTAAAAAAAATGTCGATGACGTCATCACTCGGATACAGTGTAGACAAAAAAATATTATTATACTTCATTCTCTAGAGTACAACGTCCCATTTAAGGATATACCGTTTGTTTGATTATAAAGGCCCCAAGCTATAACTCATTTATTTTTGCTTAAACACCCAGTAAAGTGTATATATTCTTAAATGGGACGTTGTTTTCTGAAGGAAATAAACTAATATTTTTTGGCTACACTGTATAGAGTCATGACGTCATCGACATTTTTAATGGCACGATGAATTTTTGGGAAATACACAGAACATCCTTTTCTCTTTTCAACCACGTACTATGTCCTTACGCATATGTTCGAAAAACTGAAAAAAAAACTACCTACATAACTTACCATTTAACATTTAAGGCACGCTAATATTTCTAACATGTATGAGTAATTTTACTGAAATTTGTCATACTTTATCTAATTTGATAAACAATTTCTAAAATACCGGCACTGTCAAACTAACACTGTTTTTCTACATTCGTAGTAAACCTCTAGCATATCGGCTTCTTCATTAATGTAATTCATTTCTCACCGTTTCAAAATTCAAACTAATTATAAGTCAGATTGACAGTGCCGGTATTTTAGAAATTGTTTACCAAATTAGATAAAGTATGACAAATTTCAGTAAAATTACTCATAGCATGCTAGAAATATTAGCGTGCCTTAAATGTTAAATGGTAAGTTATGTAGGTAGTTTTTTTCAGTTTTCTCGAACATTTTCTTATGTAAGGATACAAAAATTTTATGTGGTTGAAAAGAGAAAAGGATGTTCTATTGTATTTCGCAAAAAAAATTTCATCGTGCCATTTAAAAAAAATGTCGATGACGTCATGACTCCTATACAGTGTAGCCAAAAAAATATTGTTTTACTTCATTCTCTAGAAAACAACGTCCCATTTAAGAATATATACACTTTACTGGGTGTTTAAGCAAAAATAAATGAGTTATAGCTTGGGGCCTTTATAATCAAACAGACGGTATATACTTTATTGGGTGTTTGAATAAAAATAAATGAGTTACAGCTTGGGGCCTTCATAACCAATCAGTCTGTATACACTGCGTTCGTAAAGTATGGAATAAATTCATTTTCTACGAAATAAACGATTTTTATGTAAAATCCTGAAACAGGTCGATTTTTAATTAAAAAATGACACTATATTAGTGGAATTTTGTATCTCCCCCTCCAACCCCCTCCGAGTAACAGTTAACCCTTTAAAATTTTTAAATGGAATGGGGGGTCATGTGATACCTCATTTGGAAGAGCTTTTCATTCTCTATTCAGCAGTATAAGAATCTATTTAGATTCCTATTTTTTCTAAAAAGAATAATACATTTTAAAATCATCACACAAAATTTTTAAATGAAATAATTTAAATGAAATGTTCAAACTGGGAACCGTTTGATTCATGACAATAGTACAAACGTTGCTGACGTTCATCTAAAACATTTCATTTCCAGGGTAATTTGATTAATTCCAATTTTTTTTAATTAAATTTTTTTTTTAAACGAGTAGAAACTGTAGATACTAATGTATGTAATCAACGTAGAAGTAAAAGTAATAACACCAATATCAAAGAAGCTGTTCAAAATGTCCGCCTCCTACCTCTTGACAATAACCAAGACGAAATCCAAACTCATGCAAATCATTGTCGATTATTTCTGATTCCTCGTATTTCATTTCTTATTCTGTCTTTTAGTTCTTCAAGACTGTTTGGTTTAGTTCTGGATACTTTACTTTTTAGAAATCCCCATAAAAAGAAATCGAGAGGAGATCTAGCCGGCCACTCAATTGCCCCCCTTCGACCAATCCATCTATTGGGGAGAACGTCATCCAAATAATCCATTTTAAAATTCTGTGTGTTGATTTTAAGATGTATTATTCATTTTAGAAAAAAATAGGAATCTAAAAAAAAATCTTATACTACTGAATAGAGAATGAAAAACTCTTCCAAATGAGGTATCACATGACCCCCCATTCCATTTAAAAATTTTAAAGGGGCAACTGTCACTCGGAGGGGGTTGGAGGGGGGCATTCAAAATTCCGCTAAAATAGTGTCATTTTTTAATTAAAAATCGACCTGTTTCAGGAGTTTACATAAAAATCGTTTATTTCGTAGAAAATGAATTTATTCCATACTTTACGAACGCAGTGTATAAATACCTTATGATTTTAAAAATTTCAGATAAAGAGAGGCCATGAAAGCAAAATGTATGGCGTAAATAATTATCAAATACAACAATTTATGCAAAATGATATTTACAAAACTTCAAAAGGCATTCATAAATGAACCATATTTCCGTAGTGGTGTTAACCAAAACGTACGTATGATACATTGTCTTGGCACATCGAACATGAAATAAATTTATTCTGCAGTTTAATTATTTCAACAAATCATTATGTACTTCTCGCATGCGTCTGTATAAGTTACATCCTTTAGAAAATGTTTTATTACATGTAGGACACGTCTTTGAATCCATTCTGTTTAACAGAAACACGGACATACTCCTACATTTTAAATTTTAGTATCTGAACGATTTTTAAACTTCGGAAATATTCGGTTTTTCTCGGCACCAAGTCACCCTGTCACTAGCCGTTCCTGTTTTATAGGCGCATCATAATCATAAAACGATAAATTCCGCAAATGTCACGGTTACTGGGTTAGTGTCGCCCGCAATACAATTTGAAACGGAACATCTGTTTCATTAAATAATCCACAATAATTACATCGTGATATTTCACACTTTGTAAACAAATAACACACTATGTGATATAATTTGTTAATTTCCTATGTTAAAATAATGAATGTAAGTTATAAGTACATTGATAAGAAACAAATTGGTGCTAGGAGAATTTTGCAGATGCCAACATTTTTTTCGGTTCCGTCAAATAAATAAATGCATTGACTGCACTAAATAAAACTGTGTAGTTTAAGTTTTAAGAACATTCTTAAATCATTTACGGTAATAAAGTAATTAAGTGCGATTTTATCGCTCGAGTTTAACAGTGTTAGATTTTAAAACACAAACAGTTAACAAACGGATTTATTTACGTAGTTTTAAGTACAGTTGGTTTTTAATATCGTTTCTCGTACCAGGACTCTCATTGAATGCCTCTCCCGTATCCCACGGTTCCCCGTCCCCACCTCTGTCTTCGTCACATCAGCACATCGAGGCAGACCGGTGATTCCCAGGGTTCTTTTCGTGTCTCACACGGCCTCTCCTGACGGCATCGGGTGTCCTCACCCAGGTCGGAACTGCTTTGAGAATCCTTCTCCACTACATATCATTGACTTTACAGGTGCTATTGTCTAGATTGGTTACCGTCACAACGGACTGAACCCGTGACTCTCAAACCTCCTGACTTTACCGCCAAGGCTGATAAACGCCACACCTCAGCTCAGTTCGAACCCGCGACTCCCAATCTTTCCAACAATAGTACACCTAGTCATCCACATTAAATAAACAGAACAATTAGTCAATTGAACAATCACGAAAAAGAATACACATGCTCGAACAAAATAAGAAAAATAATTATAATATAACGTAACAAAATACAAAATAAGAGGAAACGCACATTGCAATTGCAATTGGTTATATACCGAAATTTATCCACGGTTTCATATTATCAGCACCAGCAGTGCTTTTATACCTCAAACGTGAGCGTCCGGAACCAGGTAGGTCCTCTACCTCATACCTGTCGTTCCCTAGTACTTTCATTACTTTAAAGGGTCCCCGCTATTTCGGTAAAAGTTTTTGACTTTGTCCTGTCGCAACGTTATTTGTTATTTTTAATAATACCAAATCGTTAACGGCGTATGTTTTCCCAGGAATACGCTTTTCGTCATACCTGCGCTTCATTTCCGCCTGATATCTTTCCGCGCCCTTTATCATTCTATCGCGTATTTTTGTAACATCAACAACAGTTTGTCCTCCGCCATCCAACAATCCGTTAGAAACAACCCGGTAACCCAGCAAAGCTTCACTCGGTGGAACCCCGATAGCTTTATTTATAGTACCATTAATACCCAACTGGATATTAATCAAATTTTCATCCCAACTTTTATCGTCTTGGTAAGCCCCCATTGTGGACAGCGAATCTAAAATTACCTTATTGTATCTTTTTCTGTCCATATCCTTTTGGGAGCGCAACCGCATTAAGGTGATGTTTTATCGCCATGTTGACGCAAAATTCGCAAATTCTTTTGACGTAAACACAGAACCCTGAGCGCTTATAATACGGTGTGGGACACCGAAATTTTTAATTATTTCCTTCAAACATGTTATAACTTATTTTGTTTTTGTATTTTTAACCGCATAAATAAGAACAAACTTGGTGAAAGCATCTATAGCCACAAAAACCTGAGTGTTTCCTGATTTTGAGCGAATAAACGGTCCAAGATGGTCTAAATGGATCGTGTGGTACGGCTTCGGTATTTTCTTTATTGGATGCAAATGGCCTGATTTTTTTGAAGAATTACTTTTGAAATATAAGCAATTTAGACAATTTTTGACGTATTTGTCCACAAACTTGCGCATTTTTGCAAACCAATATTTGCTATCAATTAAGTCTAGAGTTTTATCAAATCCAAAATGGCCCGTATCATCGTGTGCCATTTTCAAAACCTGGAATCGACATTGCTTGGGTACCATCCAACGTAGTCCGTGTGAAGTTATTCGACACACTTTACCGGCTTTTAACGCATACTCATTAAAGATATTTTTATTATTATTCCTATCTCCAGTTTCTAAAAGCTGCCTAAGTTCAGAGATCGCCTTATCCAGTTGTTGAACAGCCAATATCCATTCCATTCATTTTCCGAAATCGCAGCTGCATACACATTTTGCACACCAGTTGGAGGATTTCTACTTAACGCATCAACATGTTGCATGTGATGGTTACCTTTATGAGTAATATTAAAATCGTATTCACTTAACTGTAAGACCCAACCAGCTACACGAGCATTGACTTCTCTTTTTGCAAAGGTATGTTTAACCGAGTTACAATCAGTTATGATGGTAAATTGTCGACCTAACAGATACCTCCGGAACCTCTTAACTGCTGCCACTATGGCTAAGGTTTCTAACTCGAATGAGTGGAACTTCTGTTCAGATGGTGATGTTTGACGACTGTAATATGCCACTACCTTTTCTCTGTTACTTTCCACCTGGACAAAAATACTGCCAAGTCCCAACCTACTGGCGTCTGTATACAATCTTATAGGCAAAGCTTGATTAAAAATGGCGAGAATGGGTGCTGAAGTTAAACTACCTTTTAAAGAATCAAACGATGTCTGCTGAATGGCTTCCCATTGCCATCCGGAATCTTTACTTAATAGAGAGCTCAAAGGTTTAGCCTTATCGGCGTAGTTGTAAATGAATTTGCGGAAATACCCAGTTAGCCCTAGGAACTGACGCACTTGATGAATGTTTTTGGGAATCGGAAACCTTGCAACTCAACAACTCAACCTAGTGCCTCCATCATTGCTCCTGATGATGTCCAACCTTGGGCCTAATATCATATCTGTTGCTCTTTCATAAACTATTGCTCTGAAATGTTATTTCCAGAAACACAAACCACATGCAGCACAGATAGCGTCAATGACATGCAAACATACTCGACCCTACGTCTTTGTCATATCCGACCCGTGGATTCTCTACCACCAATCCACTCTTCCGCCAAGGTGACTTAATCCGGCGTTACCCGCATCTCACAGGTGACGCCCGTCAACCCGCATCTCACAGGTGACCGACGCGACGTCCTTACCATGGACGCCCCTTCACACCCGGCACGTAGGGGTGGTGACAATTACATAATAACCTTAGGGGGGCTTACAATCCTCTACATAGGGGCCCTAAGGGGTCACTCATGGGACCGTGAACAGTACGTCGTTCACCCTCGGCTGCGCTTTTACCCTGTTAGTACGATTTCCCTTCAGGGATGGCCACCACCACACTGCTTAACGAACAAACAATATGTCCAGCAAACTGACGTCACAAACCCTACGTCAGCATGGCCACCCCAGCCAACCTCCTAGTCAGCGATCAAGTGATGTAGCACTTGCCACGCTTTGCCGAGCCTAACCCAGGGAAATCGCTCATTCGTACCATGCAAGAAATACTTCAAGCTAATTCTCTACATATCATGCATTAACTACAATTTATAACTTATCTCTAGAGTACTGCGTTCCTGGTTCTCTGGGCGTAGTGCACAATACTTTCTGAACACACCCTGTATACGCACGCCAGGAATATATCACACGCGTACTATACAACTAACGCAAGTTGCGAGTACAAGTTGCAAGTTATAAGTTGCAAGTGGGCTAACTTTATGTGCGCGTGTTAATTAATTATTTTCCCGCACCTTTCCATCATATTAATTAACACCGCAAACTCTTATTAGTGCGCCTATCGATTACGTATCGTAAACTCGACTGTCCCGATCTCCCCAAGCAAACCTTTTTGCTGCCCGAAAAACTGTTTATTGTTTATATAATCTCAAGAGGACCGAGCATTCCACAGCGACCGTAAACAAAACTCAATGCATTGCAGGCAAACGTTTATAATTCTTTAATTCTAAACGCATTATATTTTTGCTTAAAAATGAATATCTAACACAATTAATAAAATTAACATTTACGGTTGGTTCTTGTCCGATGAAATTTGTATCACAAAATCTTTGTGTATAGTGCGCGATTTAGTGTCCGCTTAAAAGATTTTGTGATACAATAAAATTAACGTTTTTATATTCTATGGCTAGCTGTTTTTTTGGACAGCTGATTTCACAAACGGACAATCAACTTTCATATGACCTTTTTGTTTGCACTTAAAACAAATGACGGATGCAAGATCCTTTCCAACATGCGTGCCGGGTCTTTTGTCGGTAGTTTTATTATTAATCGCTGATACCGATACAGTGTTTATTACGCTCGAATCAGCTGACGATGCCGTAATTGTGTGTAGGCGGTTATCGCCCGAGAATAATCGTTTCGATTTATAATTACTGCTACGCTGTTCGTCTAGAACTTTGAAATGCCTTGCCAATATTTCCGGTTTATTAATGCCTGCTAGTTCCACCGAAATTTTAATACGTTCATTGTCAATCCCTCCCATGATTAGGTTAACCTGATTTGCATTGTCAATAGGTAATTTTAGTTTATTAATTAAAGTCAATTTGGCAAAGTGGTAATCATATAAATTACTATATTTATTTGTCGTGCACGACATCATATTTTTGATCGCAACGTATAAATCATGTTTCCGCTTAAAATTGTTTATAAGCAAGTCTCGCCAATCTGGCCAAGTAAACAGACGCGTCGGCAACCCCCTATACCAAGTTTCAGCCGCCCCCCTCAGAGCCAAATGGCTGGGTGTCTTATCGTCCCAACCGTATATTACCGTATATTCGTCGACAGCATCAACCCACTCTTCCACGTCCTTGTGAACCGGGTCGAACTCTTCGACAATATTTTGACTTAAATAAAAATTGCTTACCCTGGTCGCCGGGTTAGTTTTATTATTTTGGCCTACCAACTTTTCAATACCATCTTTGATAGCGAGACCCATACTGGTCACCGATTCCAGAATGCTAATCTCCCTCAAGGCTAGGTGCTGTCGACTTCCATCGGAACCGCGGGAGCTATGTGATGTACTCGCCTCCACCGGTTCACCTAACCCCACGGTGAGCTCTCGACGATCTCTGCGTCTAGACCTGGAACCAGATCCACTTCGGCTTCGCTTTCCACTTCCTCGAGATCCGGAAGGTCGTTCTCGAGACTTGGAACGTCGATGCTTCGGCATGGTTTTCCAATCCTGATCATATTCCACACAGCCGCAGAAATACGAATAAAAAATATTTTCGTCTTGAACGCCAAACTGCCCGTGAATTACTATGCCACTTCTGATGTTAGATTTTAAAACACAAACAGTTAACAAACGGATTTATTTACGTAGTTTTAAGTACAGTTGGTTTTTAATATCGTTTCTCGTACCAGGACTCTCATTGAATGCCTCTCCCGTATCCCACGGTTCCCCGTCCCCACCTCTCTCCTCGTCACATCAGCACATCGAGGCAGACCGGTGATTCCCAGGGTTCTTTTCGTGTCTCACAACAGTACGATCGTTTATTGTTTAATTCACGTATAAATTACTATTTACTTTCAGAATATTGAATGATAAAGAACGTCTAATAATAATTAAAAAGGCAAATTTCAACACAACACTTGCAACTATCGTAATGACGCTTTGAACAGGCGTAGACGCAGTACCTCCGCCATCTTTCGGAATTTTTTTTGCTTAGCCTGAACGTAACATGGCCAGCTCCATTAACATTCACTGACGTGTATGTATGGCCGTTTCAATTCGCCTAAAATTCGGTTCGAGAAAGCATGCCGTGGAGTACTCCCCTCAGCGCTCCCTATTAAAGATACTACAAAACTACTGACAGTAACTTAATGACAACTGCAGTTACTTAAAAGCTCACAAGAGGCGCTGAATGGAGTACCGTAAAAATTTTTAGAAGTCGAATTGAAACGGCCATACATACACGTCAGTGAATGTTAATGTAGCTGGCCATGAACGTAATAAAGAATCATAAATTATGGGATGATAAGTTCGGCACTTTTTGTTCCAATAATACTTTTAGAATGTTACCTTTATTGAATTAATTGTTACATATTTTTTTACTTATTGTTAGATAGGATTCATATTTACAGTTTTATTTTTAATTAAGGAAATAAAATTTTTATGCAAAAATTTGTGAAAATCTGCATATCTATTACTTAAATATTAATTTAAAAAACAGCTGGGAATCTCCGTATTCTTTCTTACGAAAGTAATAAATGACCTGCCTCAACGTTTATTGCGGGTTTACTGCTCTATGGTTTATTGCTCATAATAGTAAATTTCGCTCAGCCGTTCGGGTCGTCCGGGGCTTTAAATCAAAGCCAGCGGTTCTCAAACGTTTTTTGTAAAAACTAAACATATATTTTTCCGGAGTTATTATTGAATTTTTTTTTCAAACGTATGTCGTAACTTCACTTCTTTTCTTTTGTATTAGTTGTGGTTACAATATGTGAAACTTATTCGATTACACGCTGTATAGGTGTATATATAAAAATTAAATTCTTCAACAGGGCTGCAGTCAAGAGGGCGGTAATTAATACTCTTTTAAAGTTTAACCGAGCTTTCGGAAAATTTTATTTCCTTTTTCAAGGTTTCTACAAAAACATGGCACTAATTAACAATTAATTAATAATATAAATTTTTTTTTACTTACTCCTTAATGAGTAAGAAAAGAAGTTACTTCCAAGTTAAAAATTTTTTTGTTGACAAATTATTTTTGACACTAAATTGAATTGACAGTAAAGTTGTTTATTTGGGGCAAGGTAATATGATGTTATAAAATTTTTCTTTTATTTTTCGATTAAGAATTTTTAGAAGTTGTTTTAAAATTTAGTAAATATGTGTAAATGCAACTAAGTTTCTCAATATCTGTTCTTTTATTCATGCTTTTATTATTGCCAAAAATATGACACATTTCAATAAAAGTTCTTTGATTCAAATTAGGTTCAATGTCTAGTATTTTTGCATCTTGAAAATTAATGTGATGGTCCTGTTTATTGGCATGTTCAGATAAAGAGCAAGCAGAAGGTCTGACTCTAATATCACTTTTATGTGAGATTATTCTGGAGTGAAGAGTTCTGGATGTTTGTCCAATATAAACAGAATCACAATCAAGACATGGAATTTCATAAATAGAATTAATTTGTTGGAGTTTGTCAAAAGGATCTTTAACTTTCGTAAATAAGGCCTTAATTGTTAATAAATTTTTAGTTGCAATGTGAATGTTTTTATTCTTAATTACTTTTATTAGTCGAGATGTAAGATTAGGAATAAATTTTAAGGATCTGAAAACTTTATTACCATCATTTAATCTTGAATTATTATTACCTTGTGATTGGGGTTCTATTCTTTGCCGAGTATTGAAAATTAATTTATTGAGCATCGCATTAGGATAACTATTCTTTAAAAGAATGTTTTTTAGTTTATGAAGATTTGTTATCAACAAGGAGGGATGAGCAATCTTTTCTATTCGGTTTTTTAATCCTAAAATCATATTAATTTTCATTCTGTGGGGATGACAAGAATGAAAGTTTATATAACGTCCAGAACTAATGGGTTTAGTATACCAATCAATAATGATTGTATTGTTCTGTGAACGTGTAACTTTCGTGTCCAAAAAAGGAACACTTCTGTTTGTTTCCCTTTCAATGGTAAATTGAATATTAGGATTATAGTTATTAAAGACTGTTAAAATCTCATCAATACCTTCTTGAGAAACTAAGCAAATAATGTCATCAACATATTTCTTAAGCCAAGGTATTTCAAATGATAATTGAGGTATGCAATCATTTAATAAATCATCCATTACATACTGGGCAATAATTGGAGATATATTTGCACCCATAGGTGTTCCAAGGATTTGTTTATAAAAAGTATTATTAAACTTAAAATAAGTAGAATCAAAAAGGAATTTGATTATCATTATCATTTTTTCTTTAGACAGATTACATACCTTAGTTATTTCTTCCCAGTTTTTTTCAATACTTTGCAAAACTAATTCCAAAGATATATTGGTAAAAAGTGAGACAACATCTAGACTAATAATTTCATAATTAATTGGAACTATTCTATTATTAGCAAATTCAGAAAACTCAAAGGAATCTTGAACATAATATTCATTACTTTTATCATAGGCATTTGTTAATATTTCAGTAAGAAATTGTGATAAATTACTGTTAGGTGAATTGATTGAAGATATGATAGGCCGTAAAGACAAAGTTGGCTTATGAATTTTTGGTAATCCATAATATCTTGGACTACAAGAAGAATAATTCTTCAGTGATTTAGCTGTCACCGCATCAATCATATCAGCAGTTTTTAATTCAGAAATAATTTTGTTAGCTTTTTGTTGTAATGTACTAGTAGGGTCTCTCTTTAAAATCTGATAATAATTAATATCATTTAATAAGTCTAAAGATTTATTATTATAATCATCTTTATCTAAAGCAACTGTTACATTACCTTTATCAGATTGAATTATTATTAAGTTATTGTTTTCTTTTAAAAATTTCTTACATTCATAATAAACTTGCCTAAGGTTTGATTTAACATTTAACCTAATTTGAATCAAAGAACTTTTATTGAAATGTGTCATATTTTTGGCAATAATAAAAGCATGAATAAAAGAACAGATATTGAGAAACTTAGTTGCATTTACACATATTTACTAAATTTTAAAACAACTTCTAAAAATTCTTAATCGAAAAATAAAAGAAAAATTTTATAACATCATATTACCTTGCCCCAAATAAACAACTTTACTGTCAATTCAATTTAGTGTCAAAAATAATTTGTCAACAAAAAAATTTTTAACTTGGAAGTAACTTCTTTTCTTACTCATTAAGGAGTAAGTAAAAAAAAAATTTATATTATTAATTAATTGTTAATTAGTGCCATGTTTTTGTAGAAACCTTGAAAAAGGAAATAAAATTTTCCGAAAGCTCGGTTAAACTTTAAAAGAGTATTAATTACCGCCCTCTTGACTGCAGCCCTGTTGAAGAATTTAATTTTCCTTAACTGATCAGTCGTGATCATACTGTGATGGTGTATATATATATATTTTTTTTTCTTTTCAGGGATAAATTCAAGCGGTATCAAATAACAGGGAATTAAATGCTTACAAAAGTCCTTTATTCGGGAGAATAAGAACCTTTTTCGGATATTAGACCAATACTCATTTCCGTTTTATTTGATTTGCTTTTTTGGTAGGTTTTGACTGTTATTATTGAATATTATTGTGGGCGGAGATAATTTTCAATTATCTCTTAAACCACCGTCTCCTTTACTATTTTTTAGTGTTAATTTTGTTAATTTTAGATACTATTAGTAGTATAGATAGTATGATCAGATAGGTAGGTAGCTGTTAGATTTCATGTAGTGTTTTTTAAGTTTTTAAATTGTACTGAAGGTGGCAGCTTAGCTGCCGAAATACGTATCTACGGATATAAAATTATGGTGGGCGGAGATAAATTTCAATTATTCCTTAAACCACAATGTCCTTTACTAATTTTAGTTCATTTTAGCCGACTTCAACGAGTTTATTTTACCGATTTTGTACGTCTTATTACCCGTACTTACCAGCGATTATTTCATCTAATTCGTGTTACGTGACCAAATTTGTACAATTGTACAAATGTGTAAATGTAAAATGTAAAAATTTGTAACTTAAAGCTTATTTTGGCAGTTTTTATTATTTTGCATCTTTAACCAACAACAGTATCTATTGATTTTGAAATTGCTGCATTCACTGAAATTCAAGCTGCATTTCCAAACGCTAGGATTTTTGGGTGTCTTTTTCATCTGACTCGCAATACGAAAAAAAATTGGCACAACTGCAATTGATGAGGCAGTACAATACTATACCAGAAATTGCATTAAAATGTCGAATGATTGTGGCATTGATGGCATTTGTGCCAGTTGTTGATATTGAAGAAAGCCTCAGAGCTTAGGATGAATATTTACCGGAAGAATTACAGAATTTTCGCCGTTTAAGGGGAAGCAGTGTCGAATTTTATCCCCAACATTGAAGGGTGCCTGAAGTCGATACCGACCACCCCCGAGAAAAATCCCGAGTGCGGTTCGAACCGACGACCATGCGATTGCAAGGCCGGTCCTCTTACCACTGGACCGTTCAGGCGTTGTAATTAATATTTTAGGCCGCTTGGGCCGTAATGAGCACCGACAGCCCCCATTATTTCCTGTAGAAATGTGGAACGTTCATGGTCGGGTTTTGCACGTTCAAAACCGAACTAATATATAATCATGCAGAAGCAGCGCATCGTAGGCTACAAACTGAACTTCAAATGGATCATCCCTCAATATGGCGACTGATTGATACTGTAATGATTCGTCGACACCACACGGCGTCAGACTGTCTCTTGCGTCACAGCCGTCTAGCCGACGCGCCTTAGGCGACAGCCTAGAGAATTTCGACGGCGGAATAAATTAGACCAGACAGTCCGTCGCCCTCCAAAAAAATACGAAAACAACAGCTTCAGTATATAAAATGCACGCGGCCGGGAGTGGGACACAGTTCGGGAAGAATTCGGCATTAGATAGTTTCGCATTAAAGTTTCGCGTTAGATTTTTCGCTCGGCTGTTAAAATAAATTAGATTTAAGCTTGTAAATTATTTAGTGTTTAATTTAGTGTTAATTAGTTTGCTTTTAAATAAATTAGTTTATTAACTATTTCGTGTTTTGTTTTAAAATAAAAATTAATAGAACCATTAAAATCGTTACACTGTTGCCAGGTGTGAGGTTCGTGAAAATAAATAAACAACTAAAATTGAATTAAATTTAAACAAATTAGCAAACAAAGTGCAGTGTCGAAAAAAAAACAATGGCTTCAAAGAAAGTGTTGTTAAAAGAGTTAAAAGTGACCGAATTAAAAGCCGAATTAGAAGAGCACGAATTGGAAATCTCCGGAAAGAAATCGATTTTGCAAGAGAGATTACACCAAGCGCTACTAGAAGCAGGGGAGGATCCAGAAGCCTTTCTTTTTGAAATCTCGGGCGGTCCTGAAGATTTAATTAAGATATTAGAATTGCAAAATAAACTGATGGAACAATCTGGAAATTTAGAAGCTAAATTAAAGGAACAATCTGGACATTTAGAAGCTAAATTAAAAGAACAATCTGGAAGATGAATTGCAAAATAAATTGATGGAACAATCCAGAAGTTTCAAAGATGAATTGCAAAATAAATTGTTGGAACAATCCGGAAATTTAAAAGACGATCTAGACAAATTAATGGAATACTCTAGAAACACGGAAGAAAACGTGAAAATTTTAGAAGAGAAACTTGAAAATAAATTAATACAACAGTCGAGAAATCTGAAGGATGAGTTTCTAGAACAATCAAAAGGGCTCGAAGATAAACTAGTGATAAAAATATCAGAAGAGACAAGGAATCTGCAGGAAAATGTTGAAGAAATACTATTCCAGCAGGATAACAAAATTAAGAATCTCGAGCAAATCATGGCATGGTTGCGAATGTTCGAGGATCCGTCACCAGCAGAAATACCAAAAAATAATGAGGCCCAAACTGTGGTAGGACCAGCGGAAACTTCGAAATTAAAAATAAAACCACCGACTTTCGATGAGTAGTCATCTTGGCCTAACTATTTCAAACAGTTCGAAGCGGCAGCAAAGGCGAACGGATGGACGACCAGTGAAAAAGCCACTTCGTTAATTGTGGCCTTGAGGGGGGACGCTAGCGATGTGCTACAAATGATGCCGGCAGAGGAACAAGAAGACTTCCACAAGCTGGTGAACAGGCTGGAGATACGTTATGGCCAGGCGCATCTGACCGAAGTGTACCATGCGCAGCTGAGAAACCGTTGCCAGAAATCCGGAGAGAGTCTTCAGGAATTCGAGGCTGATGTAGCGCGCCTAGCCCGGTTGGCATATCCTGCAGCGCCTAATGAATTCCTGCAATGTTTGACGATGCAGACCTTCGTAGATGGAATCCGTGACCCGGAGAACTAGCAGGCATTGAGAATGGCCCACCTCAAGACATCCAAGAACGCACTGGCCTACGCCTTGGAATACGAAGCGGCGAAGCGAGTCTCAAGAGGGCATGTTAAGGTACGAGTTGCCATGGACTTCTAAGAGGAGGAACCCGCCAGCGCAGCGTCGAGGTGCGATCTGTTGCAGAGGAGCGGCCCAAGGAGTATACCACCGCGGATGATGTTCGCCCCATTATGGAACAATTCTTGAGGCAGAAGAATCCGCTGGTGTGTTGGAATTGTCAGGAAGAGGGACACGAAGGAAGCCACAGGGAAACTAAGCCGGGTCGGTGCAGAGGGGCAAACGTCGACCCGTATACAAAGGCCCCCAAAGACAAAAGCCATGAAAGTCATAGCCCTGCGGCGATTAACCAGCAGTGTCTTCGTGGATGCCACCATTGATGACATCCCTCACACCATGCTACTGGATACGGGTGCGACGAAGACTATCTTAAGGCCTGATGTTATCAAGTCATCAAGACGCACCGAGCCGACTAAGTGGAGACTGAGGACAGCAACCGGAACATCAGCAACTGTCCATGGTGAAATAGAAGTGAATATTACAATTGGATCGACCCCCATCAAGCACCGTGCGCTGATAGCGGAAATAGAGGACGAGGCGATTTTGGGCATGGACGTCGTGTGCCCATGGATTCCAATTGGATCTGAAGCGTGGCGTGATGGCGGTTAACAACGAGGAGTTGATTCTACATCAACGAGAGGACGTGGCCGCTCGAGTTGTTCTCGCCGAAGATGTCGTATTGCCCAGCAGAACCGAGGTTATAGTCGACGCAGACCTGAATGGCGCTTTCCAAGATGAGCAAGTCATTATGGTCGAACCTAATACTGACGATCAGAAGATTGGAAGAGGAGTTCTCGTTGGGAAAACATTGTTGACAGCAAAGAAGGAAATACCAGTCCGCTTAATGAATGTGAACTGTTTCTCCGTCAACATCAACGATCTTGGGAAGCTGCGCTATGTTGTCCTCCATTTCCCGCCAAATAGAAGCAAACGTACAAGAGACGAAGGTCCCGAAGAAGTTGTTGGAAATGGTCATGTCGACGGCCCAGGAATTGACTCCAGAGCAAAAGTCAAAAGCAAAGAATCTGATCTGTCGCTATCAAGATGTGTTCGAGGTGGAAAATGGACCTAAGGGAAGAACCGACGTCGTCAAACACAAGATAGAGACCGGGGAAGAAAGACCCATCCGTCAAGCTCCAAGGAGGTTACCATTAGCGAAGCGGGATGAAGCAGAACACATTATTCGTGAGATGGAAAAAGACACTGTAATTGTTGCAAGTCGAATTTAGTAAATTACTTTGAAAATTAAAACAGTTAAAATGTTTGATATATTTGATATAATTTCGCTCAGCTTTTAAATTCCAATCATTACTTTACGCTGGATTTCACAAACGTCACTTAACTTTAATCATCGATTAAGAATAATCATTCCTATACCTTCAACACATGTAACCATGGCAACGTTTACTTTTAACGGATGATTAAATTTAAGTAACGTTTGTGAAATCCGCTATTAGTGTATTAACCTTAGTAACGTAACATCAGGTATTTGGCAATTAGCAACGAACAGAGTTCGCAAATAAATGATGATTCGGCTTACAATAATGGGTGTAACTACGGGAGGGGACAAGAAGTTTTAAAAAAGCTTCTAAATTTCGATTTAGAAGCTTTTTAGAAGCTTTTTTGTGTCAGTTTTTATATAAGTTTTAACGTAAGTAGTTCGTAAGTTTTGCAGTGAATAATTAATTATGTGTAAGTAAGATGTTATTAATATATTTATTTTAGTTTAGGGCTGATTATTATTCTTTGCTCCCGCACCATACCCTTAAGAACTCCTTCTAGGGCCTTAGAACCGGCTGCTGGACTCGGTGTGCTCGGCCGATTAAGATAGTTAAGCAGTTGAGTTCTAATTTTACGCAAATTATTAAATTGCGATTCACAGCTCAGTTTTCATTGCGATTCACTGCGCAGTTTTCGCATAAGTGCGACAAGTGCAACGCACAGTCCTGTGAATTTGCAATAATTCTTGCGTTGACTTAGGTCGCGTAATATTGGTGTCGGGTGTCTTCAATTTCTTTATAAGCGGTTTTATACGCATTTGCTTAAAAGAAAGTAAGGGTCGGTAAGGGTAGCAGAGAATTGATCATATTTTAATAGGTTAATTGTAAATAAGTACTAATTTAAGTAAGTAAAATGCCGGAAACTAGGTCACAAATTAATGCCGGATCACAAAATCCGCCAGAGTCACAACTATATAGTTGGTGCTGTAGCAAGTTTGATTAATACAGTTATGACATTCGAGGGGCGAAATAATGTCAAAGATTTTATAGAATCCGTGGAAGAAATAGGCGATATTGCGCACTGGGCGGACAAAGAAAAAATAATGATAGCGAAGTTAAAAATGAAAGGGCACGCGAAGCAATTCCTGCGTGCCAACACGGAAATTTTGTCCTTGGCTTGGAAAGATTTTAAAAAGGTTGTTTTAAAAGATTTTTCAACAGATCCAAACCCACAGCAGGCGGCTTAAAAGTTCGCTTCTTGCTATCAGAGGTAAGGGAGAGACGGTCAAAGAATACGAGGTATGTTTAAAAATTGCAGGTATGGCAACTTTACCCAAAGAAGGGGATCAGCAAATTAATGCAACTAGAACAGCTATTTTAAACAAGCAATTATTAAACTAATTTTATATAGGTGTTATTTCTAACACCTATACAAAATTGGTTATTAAACCAATTTTATATAGGTGTTATTTCTAACACCTATACAAAATTGGTTTAATAATTGCTTTAATAATTGGTTTAATAATTCCTTTCGGAGGACCAGCGTTACGTATTGTCCTCAAATGCGACAACATTTAAGGATGCTGTAGAAATTGCCGTAAAAGAAGAATTAAACGATAAATTGATTCGTGGTTCTGCAAATATTGAACACATTAATTCAGTAAATTGTAATCATTTCAGAAATAACAGGCCACAACAAAATAAATTTCCTACACAACGAGGAGACAGGTGTCCGATGAATACATCATCTTCTTATTCCGGGAATAATTCACAGGAACACTTCAAGCAACAAATGCGCAACCGCACGCAAAATCAAAAATTCAAACCAAAAAACTTTCAAGATGGAAATGTACGACAAAGAGGGCAAAGAGTTACTCCACCAGCTAAAGTCAGGTGTTATATTTGCGGAAAAGAGGGACACATCTCCAAGTTTTGTCAAAATGCTACACTAATTACATGTTTCAGATGCCAACAGAAGGGACACATAGCCAAAGACCGTAAAGTTCAAGTTGCAACGATAAACGAACTCCAAAGTGCATCTATAAACACGAAGGCGACCCTGGCAATTCCCCAATCCAGGTCGCATTAAAAAACGTATCACTAATAAAAGAGGAAGTTCCTGCGGTCAACGGAATCGGCACATCTATGTATACATTACGCGTAAGTGTAAATAGAAATACCTATTAAATATTTTCTAATAGATTCCGGAGCTGCAGTATCCATAGTGAAACGTAGTGTTATGGGGGAAAATTTTTGAGCTTCCAAATTGGAGATTGGAAGAAACATTACTAGTATTTCTGGGAGTTCATTACCGATAATAGGTAAATCAAATGTAGAGCTCGAAATAAAGTGTAAGAACCTTACACATACTTTCATTGTATGTGAAGATAGTCTGCATCTCGCAGCGGATGGTTTATTAGGGATAGATTTTCTAAGGAAAAATAAGATTATACTTAATTTTAAAAATAACAATTTAATTTTAGGAAAAACTAAAATTCAAATGGAAAACGTAGTCGCTAAGGAGGTTTTGCGAGATAATAGAATCAATTATGTAAGACTAAAAGAACAAATTGAAGTTCCGCCAAGGTGTGAAATAGTTGTTACAGGAGTTCAGTCTTATGATTCCACGGAATCAGTAATAATTGATCAGGCAGAAGAACAGCTGCCTGGTTTAATTTCAGCAAGGGTGTTATCTTGTCCAAATAACAAAGAAGTGCCGGTACGTCTAATGAATATTTGCCAAAAAGGTTTTCAGTTGTGTGCTGGTCAAATAGTGGGTATATCCAACAACGTAGAGGAGGAACTGAAACCTGAAAATGGACAAGTAGGATTTGTCAATGACGCAAATCTTCCGCTACAAGACAACTTTCAACTTGAACATTTAAACGAAGATCAAAAGAGTAACCTGTTGAATTTATTAAATAAATACAGAGATATTTTCTTTAACAAGCAAAGTAAACTGAAAGCAACAAATTTGGTTAAGCATAACATTATTGTTGATAATGTTTCACCAATTACTAAGGCTTCGTACAGAGTTCCACGGACTCAAGGAACAAATACAGAATATGTTGGACAAGGTGTAATTCGTCATTCAAAATCTCCGTGGTCTGCTCCATGTTTGATGGTTCAGAAAAAAATTTCATCACCAGAAGAGTCAAAGGTCAGAGTATGTATTGATTTCAGAGGCCTCAACATGGTTACCAAGCGAGATTTCTACCCTATACCCAATATTCAGGAAATACTCAACCAACTTGGAGGAGCAACTTTATTTTCCACCTTAGATTTAGCCAGTGGGTATTGGCAAGTCAAAATAGAGGACGACGATATTGAGAAAACAGCCTTCTCAACACCTGATGGACATTACGAATGTCTTCGTATGCCTTTTGGGTTGGCAAATGCTCCATCAACCTGGCAACGATTAATGAATGTCGCAATGAGTGGATTAACAGGTATGTCATGTTTTGTGTATTTGGACGATGTGATAGTTTTTAGCTCTGGAGGAATCGAGAACCATTTGAAAAAATTGGAGGAAGTATTCCGAAGACTACGGCAAGCTAACCTTACATTAAAATCTACCAAATGTAAATTTCTCACTAAGGAAACAAAGTATTTAGGACATAAATTTTGACAGAAGGCGTAAAACCCGATGAAGAAAAAACAAAAATTATTGAAAAGTACCCAATTCCTAAGACCCCCAAAGAAGTTCGAAGCTTTTTGGGGTTGGTTGGTTTTTATAAGAAATTTATCAAAAATTTTTCTCACATAGCTAAACCCTTAACGGAATTAATAAAAAAGAGCATAAATGCTTTTGGAGTGAATAATGTCAAAAATCTTTTGATACATTGCGGAAAGCTTTAATAGAAAATCAATACTCAGGTCCCCAAATTTTTCTAAACCATTTGTTTTAACTACTGATGCTTCAGGTGTAGCTCTTGGCGCTGTACTAAGTCAAGAAGAAGGAGGTTTCGAATACCCCATCGCTTTTGCGGGACGTGTTTTGAACAAGAGTGAGCAGAACTACAGTGCAACGGAAAGAGAATGTTTGGCAGTAATTTGGGCAGTGAAGCATTTCAGGTGTTATTTATATGGATCCAAATTCAAAGTTTTTACAGACCATAAACCGCTCAAATGGCTGTTATCCATGAAAGACCCGACGTCAAAATTGGCCAGGTGGGCTATTACACTCAGTGAACACGATTTTGAAATTATTCACAGATCAGGACGTGAAAATGGAAATGCCGATGCATTATCTCGCATACCAATTTATGCGGCAGAAGAAACCACGTATGGAAGTAGTCTGGGATAGGCAGAGAATCATGGAAGAGCAAAAATTGGACGAGGATTTGAATACAATCATTGAAAAGGATAAAGATGATCCCGAAAATGAACTGTATTCACTGGATGACGAAGGCATTTTATATCGATCAAGAGAATTGGGCAGTGATCAAGATCGGTTAGTAGTACCGAAAACAATGGTTAATAAAATATTACAATCTTTTCACGACGCACCAATGGGGGGCCATTTGGGATTTGAAAAAACGCTAGAGAAAATAAGAAAAAGATTCTTTTGGAAGAATATGAAAACAGATGTCATGAAGTACTGCAAGAACTGCCGAGCCTGCCAGGAACGGAAAACATCACCGCATAGGAAGCCAGCGCCAATCCAGCGTTTTCAAGAAGTGTCAAGACCCTTTGAGAGGACATCGATGGACATAGTGGGTCCTTTTCCAAAAAGTGACGCAGGTAATAAATACCTCCTAACTTTTATGGACACATTAACTAGGTATGCTGAAGCTATTCCGATTCCGGATCAAACATCACATACAGTCGCTAAAGCTTTTGTTACCAGGATTATTACCCGCCATGGAGTTCCTAAACAATTACTTACCGGTCAGGGAACTAATGTCTTATCAAAAATGTTTAAGGAAATGTGCATCTTATTAAAAATCACCAAGCTGCAGACAACATCATTTCATCCTTCTTGTAATGGAATAATCGAGAGATGGCATCGAACATTATCAGACATTTTGTCGCAATACGTTGAACATGATCAACGAAATTGGGATGAATGGGTTCCGTTTGCGTTAATGGCATATAGAACTTCCACACATAGCGCCACTGGAGAATCGCCACATTATTTATTATATGGAAGGCAAATGGAACTGCCTTTCGATGATATAATCAGTTCTAGAAAGGTAAGGTACGATGTTGAAGAAAACTATGCAGCTGAACTCCAACAAAGGCTACACTTCGCATGGGAAAAAACAAGAGAAAAATTAAAATTGGCCGCAATTAAACAAGAAAAACAGCAACATGCAAAATCTGCTGAATCACACTTTCAGGTAGGTGATTTGGTGATTTGATAAATCGTATCATACTGAGAACTTCAAAATTCCACCTTTTAATAACTGACTTACAAGCTTACAGATCTCACGGTTGCTACAGATATGAGCAGAATCGCTCCATAAATATTTACTACTCAGTTCTTTATTCATTGAATTGTAACGATGGAAAATGTAGAATTTCTTATTAACAATGAAATCATTTCGATCGAGGAGACAATCGAGAATTGTGTACTATTATTAACTGGTATGTAAATGTTAAGTTTGAAATATTAATTATTATTATATCTGCTATTATTTTAGATTTTACTTTTACAATAAATTATACCGTGATTTTATTTTAATATGAAACATTGCTGTTCATATGACTATGGAACCTAATTCCAATTTTTAAAAATATAGTTGCATGATCGTCGTCGTTAGGGTTTTGAATGTCATATCAAATAAAATTTGTCCATTTAATTTGGAATATCTGTCAGGCGAAGAAAGTTGAAAGTTAAAAGTCAAAATGTATCGGGAAGAATTACCCTTTGATAAGTAACTAATGCAATTAACAACTTTTATAATCGTTTAAGATATTGCATGAAGGTACATGAAGAAATTTTTGAAAACTCGTTATGGTGTTTGTTTTGAATTAAAGAATTTCTGTTTTCGTTATGTTTTAAGTTTACTTATTTTAAACAAGAATAAACTTATCCAATATAATTGAAAGAGTCGGAAAACAATTGACAAATGAGGAAACAGCGTATAAATTGAAACAATTGTCATTGATAGTTATTTATTCACTTAAGATAAAAATTAATTTGCAGTTTGCAGTCAACTCGCCGTAAGAGCTTCTACGAACATTGCCTAACATTCTAGAAACAATAGTTGCCCATTCTTCCACGATTCTACATCTCAACTCCAACGCGGCAAAGAGTATGATAATTTTTTTATTTTAAATAAGGCCACAAGAAGAAATCGCCCGGTGAACATGCAGACCATCGTGGATCAACAAGCCTGCATTGAATATGCTGCTTTTTTAACAATACCTTCAATAGGGAAGCAGGAATTTACAATTATAAAAAATTACATTGAAATTCTTATGGTGCGTAATCAAAATGGACACCCGGTATACACCGAGGTGTTTTTGTAGCCCTCGGGCTGCGCTCTCAGGCTACAAACAAACATCTCAGGAAAAATAACGCATTTCTCTCCCTCGATGTATAATATACTATTAACAGTTAGATTTATGGAATCTAATTTAAATTAAAGGGATTCCTCCATCTCGTGGAACCACGTTTGAGATAACTTACCTGAAAGCTAGCAAAAAACTGATCGCAAATTAACCAAATAATTTCGACGGTTTTATTTTGATCCATGGAGTACGACATCCCCAAGAATAATGCGTAGTGTATTCCAAATAGCGGTACCAAAACAAGCGTAGACCTGGCCCATTTTTGATACCGCTGCGCTTCTTCGTATACTGGAGCTCGCAATTTATTAAATATTACGAATGTAATTCTTACAAATAATATCAAATTTATCTGAAAAATAGAAAATCAATATTCATTTCGCAAGATAATGCTTGAAGGTTTACCAAAATAGAGATCATTATAGGTATTCTTATAATTAAAAATATATTTTTCTCGTTATGGGTGGTCCAACATAACGTGTCATCGTAGATCAGTCTTGTGATTATCCATGGAATTATTACTAGTATGGGAAGACCTACAATTTTTCAAAATTATTAATTTTTTTCGCGTGATTGGTAAGTACTAACCCCATCCCAAAATTATGTAATGTAAAATATTTCGATTAGAATCTGCAAAAAGTGCTCTGAATATCAAATTATGAAGATACAGACCCTCCATTAATATCCATGAGTAATTAGCGATGATGAAAAACTCCCACAGGCTTATGATGAACTTGCATGTCCAGTTGTTAGACTGAAATTTAAAACATTATGCTCAACTTCAACAACACTAATAATAACAATATTACTTCTCTGTCCACATAGAAATATGATGCACCATTCTTTTGCTTGATGTTGGACTCTAGTCCTACTCCGCCCACGAAGAGGAAGTCTTTCAAGATTGTGAAAAATATTTTTAAGAGAAAAGAAGCGAACAGGTGCATGTGGAGTTTGTTTCTTTGACAATGCAATTTTCTGGCACAGACAAAACATTTTCTTATGAATCAAGTACATTATTATCAAAGTTATTATCAAAGTTTCTACGTTTGAATCAGTTTGATTTATCATGAGCATACGCTTCGAAAGAGTGGGGTCGTAACACAGTATACGATGCATAGATAGCAGTAGGCGGGCTCGACGCCGCTGCAAGTGCACGGAGCCGAACAAGGCACTACTGCATCAAAGCTCGCGGAAAAGATATGCCGTATCCGCTTGGTCGACTAACGCGCATAAAAAAACTGATTTAAATGTAGACTACCTAGTTATTATTAAACATTATTTAAGTATGAGAGCGGTTCATTATGGTTTAGACTTCGTAAATAAGTAAACTAAAAATATCTGTTTCCAATTTTCCTTTCTATTATTTCATTTTCATGAAATAATCTGTATTCAGGCTGCTACAAATTCGAGGCTCACCATTGGGATCTCGGAAACGGTAAGAGATACGAAGTCGGTTAAATTAGGGCAAAGTTACGTATCTTGGTGCTGGACAATAATCCGTTTTGAGAAATCTACGATTTGTAGTTTTTGAAATATTAAAAAAAAAGACGAAAAACGTAATTTTCTTTTGTATTTTTTTCTGAAGTTATTGGCAACAAGAAACTTACTGCAAATACCCTTCTGTTTTAACAGATGGCACCTCAAGCTTGTCTAATATAATGGACAATGAGTTTTACAAAGTAATAAAGTATGAACATTCTGATCAGAATAAAAACTATTAGCGTCTATTAAAGGGACTCAAGAGGATAAGAAAAAATGAAGTTGATGATGGTCAGAACGAGACGAAACGTTTTAAGTAAAAACTAATGATATCATCGTAAAGAGCTCAAAAAAGTGCCTGTAGAATGTATTAATTTTGTTTTAATCCCTGCAATAATAACTTCAGAAAAAAATTAAAAAGAAAATTGGTTTTTCGGTTTTTTGAAAATATTTCAAAAACTACAAATCGTAGAAGATTTTTCAGAACAGATTATTGTTCATCACCAAAATACGCAACTTTATCCTAATTTAACCGACTTCGTATCTCTTACCGTTTCCGAGATCCCAATGGTGAGCCTCGAATTTGTAACACCTGTATAAGCAGTTTCCTATTCGTAGAAAATTTATGTAATAATTTCGTCGGACAGGTTCAAAATAATACAATTCTTAACACTTTGCTTTCGGTTGACAATTTCTTTAGGAATTAATAAAAAATTTTGAAAATGTTCAAACTTTGTCTTTATTGTAATGATTTTTTTATCGCAATCAATATTTCTTCGATTTCTTCTTTGTTAAGCCACATGTTCTGTACGTAATTTAGATATTCTTAGATTTTCTTTATCACCTTTTTCAATCTTTGAATTTTCAACATTAACTTAACATTTTATGGAACGACAAATAAGTAGATTTTGAAATAATCGAATTTAATTGGATAAGTCATCAAAAGAAGTCAAATAATTGCATTTAATAAAACATATTCTTAATTTGTCGTGAAAAATAATTTAATTTCTTGACAAATCAATATAAAATGCGATCAAATAAAGTAATAGTTAAAGACGGCTAGGAACAAGGACCACATGTCGGTTCTCAGTTCTTTAAATTTAAAAATTAAAACTTGAAATTTATAAATAAAAAAAGATATAAAAATTAAATACCAAATTTATTTTGAGTGAAGCAGTTCAGTGAAGATCTGTTAAATAATTTTAAGAGACATGTGCGGATCTAAGTTTATGGTCAACATTGATTAAATTTCATTCGATCGCATTGAATCGCAAAGAAGTTACATATTATTATTGTTACTTTGCTGGAGGTAAAGTTTTGTTGAAAATTACCAGTCATAAAAAGAAAAAATAACTTGCTATTTGAAGGCCCGGTTTTGTCAGATTTAAGTTTTGATTTTTCTCTTACATTTCAATGGTACGGGTTTCACTGATCACCTTAAATATGTATATGTTCAAAATATATTTTAGAACATGTGAAATAATTGATGGTTTGTGAATTTATTTAACACGTAACGCATTTGAAGATTTGGTATAGTTCCAACATTCAAACTTTATATTCAGACATACTGTAGCATCAATTACATGTTTTAAAAACAAATGCTGTTATATAAATAATAATAATAAACAATTGTTTTTGACAAGAAGTAATTTCGTCATTTTCTTAAGCAATTATCTTATATTTTTGGCGACGAGGACATTTAGAAGTGACGAAAACCCACGTAAGATTGAATATATATCTCAAATGCTCAACAATAATGTTCAAATTCAGGAAAATCCAGAGGAAATTATACGTCGAACGGAACGATTCTCATTTGACAGTTTTGATAAAAATAAATTAATATGGAATGCGTACATATTCCATTTCGAACGGATGTGCACAGTAAAGGCAAGCGTTCACAGGCTCGCATCGCACGCGTCGCACGCATCGCATAAATGATCTTTTCTATAGTTTTATATGACGCTGCGTTAACTAGGCCGCATAGAGCAGCGATCGCATTTTCCTAGCATTCTCGAGAGAGCAACTTCTGCGATTCTTGCGATTCGTGCCTGTGAACGCTTGCCTTTAAAAGGACGGTGCCCGACGCGATCTTCTGTTAGCCTACATTGGATCAGAACGTTACAAGCTGTAAGAAACTATTTTTCCCCGGCGAGCCGGATTATCATACATATTGCGGTGTTTATAAGCTGAACGAAAGACTTTTTCAATTTTTCATAAAGAAATAATTTGTAAATAGTAAAGAGAAATTTAGAGTAATGTATAAGTTATGTTTTACAGGATTTATTTGTTTACAATTATTAAATTCAAGTGTTTATTAAATATATTAAGTTTGTGTAAATAATTATAGGAATAAGCGATTTTTAATTACATGTATATAATAAGTAAATTATTTAGAATTTTTTAAATGTAAATACGTAGGATTTAAAGCCAGAATTGTAATAATTAGAATAATGGATTTATCTATGCAATCGGCCGGACGTTTGTTGGAAACTGTAAGCGGGAGCGCGGAGTTCGGAAATGGAATCAGTGAGGGCGCCGCGTGAGCTATTGTAAATTATAACAACCGGCATAGATACCATATCCGCCCGCGGACATTCACATTCACGTTAGGAGTGTTTATCGGATTAGCAAGTAAATATTGCTGGTTTTGCAAAAAACCATGCAAACAAATAAAAATTCGACTCCGTGAACTCTTTTACAATCAGTATTTGGTTGTACAACTTCATTTGAACATTGATTTAATAAACCGTTGTTTCTATCACTTTCTACGAGTATTCTTCTTTATTTACACACACCACAGTATAAATATCTTACAGTAGGGACAAACCGTGTCGGCACCTTTGATGTTCGATACCCCGATTTTTCACCCCAACATGGCCGATATTGGCGGTCCTTCATTCTACTGCAGTTAGATGTCACTAGTGCTGTACACATGTTTATGCAGATTTAAAACCGAAAACAGTAAAAACATAAACTAAATGTAGCTTCGCCCACAATGGATGAATGTGTAAAGTCAAATACTTCAGTCTCCCTCTCTTTCCGAATATAATAATCAATATCATGTACAATATTTAACACAAAATTACACCTATTATGTACAATCGACAAAACTAATAACGAAAATTAACCTTATGCCTATGAAAACTTCAAACTATAACCACATATAACCGTGCTATAACCACACTTTTGTACACAATGATGAAATGACGTGTTGCGCCACACTCGGTCGTTTGTGGAAGGACCGCCAGTTTCGAAACATGCGCATTAAAAAACTGTTCATGCAAATACCGGATTTGTCCCTACTGTAAGATATTTATACTGTGACACACACATACACGAACACGTACATTGACGCGGTAATTTTGAATGCAAGGGCTCGTGAGTTCCATTTACATTCAAAACTTTAATCACATAACGAATACACTCCACGAGGAAACAGCCAGCCTACAAGATACACTGTAAAACGCATCAGGAGAGGAGCCAGGAGCTGTCACCGAAATCAACAAATTAAGAAAGGCAATAACAAATAAGATTAAACTATAAACAAAAATAAAAATAAAACTAGAGAAATCGACAAAAATTACCCTGAGAAAAGCAACGAATGCTAATCTGAAAGAGTCTCAAAACACAGCATAAAATTGGCTTCACCCAACTAGGGGCCATAACACTGCAATATGCACAAGTTAAAGACGCCTTACAACAAATATATAAACCAACTCTCACTATGTTCGCTGCTCGTTTTTCTTTCGAACGAGCAAATCGTCAAGAAGGTGAATCTTTTTCTACATTCGCCAACAGGTTACGAGAACTCAGTGGAGCCTGTGATTATGGAAGTACTTTGGATGAACGTCTACGTCTACGTCTATAATTGGAGTAAATTTTCCAAAATTTGAGGTCGAGGTGCGTCAACGCTGGCCAAATGGAAAAAACAGTAACAATGTCGTCGTAACTTTTGCCCAAGTTTTTGATTTATCAATAACTATGGAACGTGCAGAAAGCGAAGTCAAAAATGCTACAAATGTCAGCTATCTAAAAAGTCAAACTGAAACATAATTATACTGATTAGTACGACAGCATCAAAAAAGGTTGATAAAAAGTGTAAATTTTGTGGAAACAATTAGCTTGTGAAGTTTCCTGCCACGCATGTGGGAAAAATGGACATTTTGCAAAAATGTGTAAGTCAAAGCACAAAGACAATAAGCGTGGAGTAAAAAATGTAGGAAATGTAGAATCTGAAAATGAATTGAACACAATTGGTGGAGTGAAAACAATAAATAGCATCGCAAAACGCGCAACAATCGATGTTAAAATTAACAAGAAGACTTGTCGCATGGACTATGATCCTGGTGCATGTACTGCTATAATTAGCGAACGTTTGTGGAAAGAAATAGGCCAACCAAAATTAAAGACTGTCAGTAAATTAACTGCTTATGGTAAAACACCACTGGATACTTTAAGTGAAACATCTTTAAATGTAACACTAAACAATAGAACACTGAAATTACCAGCCATTGTAATGGGCGACTCCTACAGTAAATGTCGACAAAGGAAACGGTGCAGTACGAATATGTGGTGATTTCCGGGTAACAGTAAATCCAAATTTGATAAAGGAATTTCACTTAATTCCTACTTTCGATGATTTCATGGCAAAACTAACAAACGGTAAATCTTTTACAGTAATCGATCTAAAAGATGCCTATCTTCAGATGGAAGTAGCTGAGCAATCACGGAATATATTGATTATTTCAACACATGTTGACTATTTCCGTTGCAAACGCTTACCCTTTAGTTTGTCATCTGCATCAGCTATTTTCAGCTATTTATGGAAAATTTATTAGACGGCATACCAAACACAGGAGTTTATTTGGACGACGTGATTATTACAGGAAAGAATGATCATGATCATTTGAAGAAATTGCAAGAAGTACTGGAGAGGATGAAGAAAGCAGGATTACGTACCCGTCTATCAAAATGTAAACTTATGCAGCGCTCTGTGCAGTATTTGGGTCACCGTATTGACGAAAAAGGTATTCATCCGACTGATGAAAAAGTAGCAGCAATCAAAGGTACACCAGAACCACAAAATGTAAAACAATTTGTTCCGAATTTACATGGTAAATGTGCAGCACTACATCAACTAACTGGAATTCGTGTTCCTTGGAAGTGGACCAGTAAAGAAGCCACTATTTTCGAAGAAGTAAAAACAACATTATCACAACATAGTACTTTAGTGCCGTACAATGAAAAATTACCACTGATCATCACTTGTGATGCATCCGAAGTAGGATTGGGTGCTGTCCTTATGCATCAGTTTCCCAGTGGCATAGAAAGACCTCTCGCTTATGCACCTAGAAAATTAACACCAGTTGAACAGAATTATGCACCTATCGACAGGGAAGCATTAGCCTTAGTTTTTGGATGTACAAAATTCATCCATACCTTCGAGAATTCATTTTAGAGACTGATCACAAGCCTCTAGTACATATTTTTGTTGTGAAAAGAGATTTGCCTAAAGTGGCAAATAATCGATTAATTCGATGGGCTACAGCACTAACAAACTACGACTATGTTATTCGTTACCGTAGAGGCCAGAAAAATCAATGTGCTGACGCATTGTCGAGGTTACCAATGAACAGTACTTTTCAATCAGACAACGAAATAGCAACAATCGCAGAAATTAGAACCGAGAAAATTCAGGAGTTGAAACTTGCTGAAAAGAACTTAAAACAGAAGACAAAACATGACAAAACTCTTTGTCAAATCATGAGATTTATAGAAACTTCATGGCCAGAGAAACCAAATGAAGATTACAGAGCGTACCATGAAAAACGTAATGAATTGTCAAATGAAGTAGTTGTTGTATTGTGAATGGGTAGAATTGTCATTCCCAAATCTTTACAACAAGAAATTCTTCGGGTTTTACATCAGAGACATCCAGGCATTGCAGCAATGAGATCAATTGCTCGGTATTATATGTATATGGTGGCCTGGAATTGATAAAAATATTGAATTATTATATTAAACAATGGCAAGGTTGTCAGGAAAACAGAGGCGAATTTTGGGAAGTTCCATCCTAAATCAAATGGATTAGCGGAAAGATTCATTCGCACTTTTAAGAGCAGATTTTCATCTAGCAAATATACGAGGGTGACTTGGGTTCGCGACTTCAAAAGTTATTAATGGCGTATTGTAATACACCACACAAAACAACAGGTAGAACGCCAGCTGAACTGTTAAATAATCGAAGACTTAAAACTTTACTAGATCATTTAAAGCCAGACCCTCGAAAGAAAATGATTCAAGAAATTTGGAAAAAAAAATCATACCACGATTGCAATACGAAAAATCGAGAATTTGATGTTGGTGATAGCGTTTGGGTAAGAAACGAACGAGAAAAAGGATGGAAACCAGGAACGATTGAATTTAAAACAGGAGATTTGTCTTACCATGTACTGGTTGCTGGTAATACCAAACGCAAACACGCTGAAGTGAATCAAATGCAATGACTCATTCAGAGAAACACCTACTAGATCTAGATCATCCAACTTCATCAAAAATACCCGAGTTACGTCGAATTCGGAAACCAACTCGCAGACCTTACGATGAATACATTTAACGCGTTTGGGGAGAAATGTAGCATCAATTACATGTTTTAAAAACAAATGCTGTTATATAAAAAATAATAATAAACAGTTGTTTTTGACAAGTAATTTCGTCATTTTCTTATACATACAGTTCATATTTTTACTATATCCCGATTGATGTCAAAGTACTTTTATGTAGCTATCTTCTTCTAACTTTCGCGAAACAGTTTTGCGGCTTTTGTCACGTCATTTGTCGGCATATAGTAAGAAAATTATCTGTTATCATTTTTATCCCGATCGTATATATCTGAATTAAGAAAATGTACGAAAAAATGACGTGACATGACAAAAGCCGCAAGGCTGCTTCCCGAAAGTTAGAAGGAGATAGCTACATAAAAGTTCTTTGACTTATCGACCGATCGGCATATAGTAAAAAAAATAACCTCGTAAATTTTTGACAAATGTATTTCATTTACCTTATAATACGTTATAGACGACGCAGGCGTTTCGATAACACCAAAAGATGCGTCGCGAGTGCAAAAATGTTGTTACTTTTTGAGTTGATTTGAATGACAAATTAATTTGACATTTAGTTGGATGCGACGTGAATGCAGGCCATGCTTTTGACAAATTACATAAAAGGAATTGTAGAGTTTTATAACTTTATAAAAAGAAGTGATGTAAACTCTAAATTGCATTACTTTTTATTAATTAATTTTTTTTTGTACATAACAACGTGTAAACTAAGGTTGCTAGATCATCTGCTACAGTACTCCTCCCCCAGTATGTTAAATACGAAAACGCACTGGAAGGCGAACTTCTCTACCTTTTGCGATAACTGCCTTCTGTGTAGATTTTTCTTGCAAACCAGATAAAGTTACAGAAACAGGATTGCTTGTTAAAAATGCTGGCTTAAGTCGATCAATAGATACTCTAACTTCCTTATTATTCACCTTAATTTTGTAATCCTTTTCAGAACGCTCTAATATTTCATAAGGACCAACGTATGGTTGTTGTAGCGACCTTCTAACAGTATCATCACGAAGAAAAACGTGTGTACATTTGTGAAGTTCTGGATGTATGAATGTTCCTTTTGTAGCATGACTTGTTGTGGAAATTGGTCGAATTTGTCTCATCTGATTTCGTAATTGTGTGACAAAACCTGCAGGATCTTCTTCCGAACTTCGAGAACTATTTACGAAGAATTCACCTGGTAAACGTAATGTGGTACCAAATAACATCTCAGCCGTGGTAGGTTTAAGATCTTCTTTATAAACAGCTCTCAGACCTAAAAGAACTGTCGGAAGAACTGCAACCCAATTTTGTGATTGATTTCAAGGTGCAATGCCATCTTTCCAAGATTCCATTCGACTGAGGATGGTAAGCTGTCGTTCATACCCATCATTGGGTTGGTAATCTTTCCAAGATTCCATTTGACTGAAGATGGTAAGCTGACGTTGCTTACCCATCATTTTTATTAACGGTGACAGTAATGCAGATTCAAATTGTCGACCTTAGTCAGTAGTAATTACACGTGGTACTCCAAATCGAGCAATCCATGTTGAATAAAAAGCTCTTGCTACTTCTTCAGCTGTCATTTCTGTGATCGGCGTTGCTTCTGGCCAACGAGAAAAATGGTCGAACATAGTTAAGCAATACCGAAAACCTTGTGATGGTGGGAGAGGTCCAATGATGTCCAAATGCACCTGCTGAAAACGTTCATTAAGAACTTTAAAATCTTGTAATGGAGTTTTAGTATGTCGATGAATTTTGGAGCGTTGACATGCTTGACATTCACGTGACCATCTCTTAACATCTTTGTTAATTTCTGGCCACACAAAACGTTCGCGAACTAATCTGCAAGTGGCATGAATACTTGGATGTGCTAAATTATGCAGTTGTTCAAATATTGTTTTTCGCAATGATTTTGGAACATAGGGTCTGATTTTACTTGTTGATGTATCACAGTAAAGCTGTTTTGTTTCGTTGGGTGGAGTATAAAGTTGAAGCTTAAGAGCGGTTTCGTTGGTCAATAGGTTCTTTAAATCCGTGTCACCTTCTTGTGCCTCGGCTAATTTAAAAGTATCGATAGCCGTTGGCATAATTGTTTCAATACGTGACAAGGCGTCTGCAACTATATTTTGCGATCCTGAGATGTGTATTATTTGTGTTGTAAACTGCCCAATGAAGTCCAATTGGCGAAAATGACATGGTGTTGCTTTTTCAGATTTCTGATGAAAGGCATAAGTCAATGGTTTATGATCAGTCTTAATAATAAGATGTCTTGCTTCAACCATAAATCTAAAATATTTAACAGCTTTATAAGTGGCCAGAAAGCTCTCGATCGTATGCGCTGCATTTTCGTTGCGCCGAATTCAATTTTTTTGAGAAAAATCCTAGAGGTTGCCATGTGTCTTCACAAAACCGTTCTAATACAGCACCTACCGCAACATCAGATGCAGCCACTGTCAGTGCAAGATGAGAATTTTCTGCGGGATGAATTAGGAGCGTTGCATTTTTTAGGTCGGTCTTGCAATCTTCAAATGCTTTTTCACTTTCAGGTGTCCACTGAACGTTGCATTTTTTACTGCGGTGATTTGCTTTCAAAAATTCAGTCAGTAGTGATTGTTTTTCTGCTGAATTTTTAATAAAACGACGATAGAAATGAAGCATTCCTAGAAAACGTCGTAATTGTTTGACATTGTTAGGTTTTGGGAAATTTTTAATAGCCTCAATTTTTGAGGGAAGTGGACTTGAACCTATTGGTGTTATTACGAAACCCAAATATTCAATTTCTGCTGTACCAAATCTGCATTTTGCTTGATTAATAGCTAGACCGTACTGACGAAGACGTTTGAAAACTTCTGTCAAGTGCAAAATATGTTCTTCAGGTGAAGTTGTCATCTATGTAGACGAAACAAAAGTCGAGCCCATAGAGAACTTCGTGCATAAAGCGCTGGAAAGTTTGCGCAGCATTACGTAAACCAAAAGTCATTGTAGTAAATTCAAATAATCCAAATGGGGTAATTACTGCTGGTTTTGGAATATCTTCTTGAGATACCGGTATTTGATGATATGGTCGGACTAAATCTATTTTTGAAAAAATCTGTTGACCTTTAAGTTTTTAGGCAAAATCCTGAATGTGGGCAACATGGTAACTGTCTGGTATCGTTCTTGCATTTAAACGGCGATAATCTCCACACGGCCTCCAAGTACCTGGTTCTTTCTTCGGTACCAGATGTAATGGACTGGCCCATGGGCTAGACGATGGTCGACAAATTCCCTGCTGCATCATGTAGTTGAATTCCATCTTTGCAATTGCAAGTTTTTCAGGTGTCAGGCGTCGTGCTTTCTTAACAACTGGTGGGCCATTCATAAAAATAGAATGTTCGACATTATGTGAGATATTCGTTGCTGTAAGAGAGTCTCTTGTAATTTCAGGAAATTCTTTTAATAGTTCGGAATATTTACTGTCTGTTGCGACGGTAGTCACTCGCAGTATTTTGGAAAAAAACGACTTGCCCATGACTTGCCCTAACGTAGACAGTCCGGTGACATTGTCAATAAGACAGCGACGTTTAAGTTTTAATTAAAGTGTTTATTTGTGAATAATTTTGTACAAAATGACGGGTTTACCAAATTTGGCGACGTGGTTATTCTGATACTGACCTGACAACTACATTCGTGTTGATCTATAAGCACATTTGTATAAAAAATCTGCTCCGATGATTGCATGAGCAACGTCCGCAATAATAAACCTCCAAGTAAATTGTCTTCTTAGTCCTAAATTAATACTTAACAATTTTGCACCGTAAGTTTTAATTTCGGCACCGTTCGCAGCATACAGTTTGTTGTTTGTGGGAGCTAAATTTTTTTGTTAAGAAACGCGAAGGAATGATCGACACTACAGCACCTGAATCGATTAAGAAACGTAAACCTGTGGATTGATCCGTAATAAAGAGACGTTTTTGTGGTAGAGTCCCATCAGTTGACGTCTCACACAATGATGGTTTCATTAGTTTTCCTGCGTCCTGTTGAAAGTGTAGGGTGTTTTACACTTTCTGGCTTTTTTTCCAAACTTTTGGTGATAATACCAAAATTCTGCATTTAAATTTCTTTGCCAAGAAAGTGAGCATCCTCTCTGTCTTGAGTTGTTCCAGCGTGTATGAGATCTTGACCTACTCGTGTTAATTCGAAGTTCTTCAACCATTTGGGTCAGCTCGGTTACTCTCTAGCTTTTTGATTGAAGAGGGACTAGGATCTTCTTCCATTTGTACCGCTGTTCGTTTCTCTTCCGTATTTCCGTGAGAACATAACGCTATACTTTGGTGAATGTGACTGTCAGGGGCTGGACAGCTAAATGGGAAGTAAAAATTCGAATTCTAGGGGCGCTATCTGACGGCCACCCCTAAGTTACAGTTATTTTTCGACAACGAGTGGCCGTCAGATGGCAGTATTAAAAGTTAATCTGTGGCGTTTACATTCAAATTGAAAATCATTTTTTAATATCAAGTCATTCTTGTAAAAAAAATTATTGTTTAATAAATAGTTTTTGACACATACAGTTTTTACCCAACTTCTTAAATTATAAAAATTACTTCTACACAAGTGCTACAAATTGGTGACCATACGACGTGATTTAACCCAGAGTTAGAACTAATTATTGAAGAAATAATGATGGCTCAAGATACTTCACAACATTCACAACATACAAATAGAATAAGTAGCGGAGAAGGAGATGGATCCAATGAAGAAGAAGTAATTGGAGAAATTAAGACAATAAAACTGCCACATCCTTTTTGGGAAAATTGTCCAGCCAGATATTTTACTGTATGTGAAATAACTTTTCAATTACATAGAATTACACGTGATATAACTAAATTCCAATACATTGTTGTAAACCTGGATCCAGATATATTAGAATTAGTTAGCGGCATCATAGATTCACCACCCGAAAATTTTAAGTATGAAGCTTTAAAAAAACGGATAATTGACATTTTCTCCGATTCGGCCGAAAGTAAAATTCGAAAATTATTACGAGGAGAAGCCATGGGTGACAGTAAACCAGGCGTGTATTTACAACATTTAAGAAGTCTCGCTGGAGGAAAATGTCACGATGAATGTAACATGAAGTAAATCAGTCAATTTTTATGTTTATAAGTATATGATCAAGTTATTAGAGAAATGTGATTTGTTAATTAATTAATCAATAAATTATTTTGATGTCAACAAGTTAATGTCAGAATAAAGGAGTTTCTACAAATATCCCAACATTGGTGACACCGATACGTTCACAATAATTATCACTTTATTCTTCTGAGATGTCTCAACCGGAAATTGCCAGAGTAGCAGTGAAAGCACCACCTTTCTGGAGAACAAATCCTGCCCTATGGTTTGCACAAATCGAGTCGCAGTTTATTACCTCCAATATAACTGCCGATGTTACTACATTTCATTGTGTTGTTGCTGCTATAGAAAGTGATGTTTTAAATCAAGCAAGTGATATAGTTCTTAAACCGCCGGAATCAAATTTATATGATACGCTTAAAAAAAGACTAATAGAACAATTTTCTGAATCTGAAAACAGAAAATTAAACAGATTACTACAGGAAATAGAGCTAGGAGACAAAAAACCATTTCAATTACTTAGAGAGATGAAGAACTTGTCAGATAACAAGATGAGTGAGGATTTGCTAAAGTCTTTATGGATTCAACGACTTTCAACAAACATACAAACTGTGTTAGCAATTTCAGACGAATCATCAGATAAGCTAGCCACGATTGCAGATAAAGTTGCAGAAATGATTTCAACTAAAAGTAGCGTATATGCCGTAGAAGATAAACCAGAAGCGAAGTCGTTAACAAGTAGCGGTCCAAAATAATCAAGATTTGATCGTCTTGAAGCACAGTTGCTTAATTTAACGAATAAAATTGAACAAATCAATAGATCACGGGAGCATAATTCGTCAGAGTACTCAAGAAATCGATTTCGTTCTAAACAGAGGTTCAGCTCAATGTGTTGGTATCATGCTAAATTCGGTAAGAAAGCTAACAAATGTTATCAATCATGCTCTTTTAACAATTATGAGGGAAACTAAATAATTCCTCTGTATGTGCGACAAATGCAGAGAGTGTGCAACTTTCTAGTCGCTTATTTTTAACGGATAGAAGAACGCATTACAAATTTCTCATAGATTCCGGTGCTGATGTTTCAGTAATTCCCCTTGAAAAAAATGACAGAAAAAATGTTTCCCAACATAGTAATTTATATGCAGCAAACAATTCCCCAATTAAAACCTTTGGAAGAAAAACTCTTGACATTGATTTTTGTTTGCGAAGAAAATTTACATGGTCATTTATTATAGCAGAAGTATCCAAACCGATAATAGGAGCCGATTTTCTTCACCATTTTGGATTAATAATTGATTTGAAAAATAATAGACTCATAGATACAATAACGTCGTTATCTTCTAAAGGTTCTGTACAAATGACACAACCAGCAACTCTTACAACTATTCACAAAATTTCAAAATTTCATGAGTTATTAGAGAATTTTAAAGACATCACAAGAAATACTCCATTTTCCTCTATACCCAAGCATTCGGTAACTCATCACATTATCACAGAAGGTCCACCTATAAACTGTAAACCTCGTAGAGTTTCTCAAGAAAAGTTAGAGATTATCAAGAAAGAATTTCAACTTATGATGGAATTAGGCATCTGTAGACCATTGGATAGCAGTTGGGCGAGTCCTTTGCATATGGTGAAGAAGAAAAATGGTGAATGGCGTCCTTGCGGGGATTATCGCATGTTAAACAACATTACTAAACCAGATAGGTTTCCAGTTCCTCATATACAAGATTTTACAAGTTGTTTATTTAAACAAATTTAAAATATTGGCTTACCATTTGGTAAGCCAATATTTTCAACTTTAGATCTGGTTCGAGCTTATCATCAAATTCCAATAGAACCAAGAGATATAAAAAAGACTGCAATTTCAACTCCAATAGGACTTTTTGAGTTCTCACGTATGACTTTTGGATTGCGCAATGCAGCACAAACATTTCAACGGTTTATGAACGAAGTTTTGAAAGATTTAGATTTTTGTACATCATATATTGATGATGTTCTAGTGGCTTCTTCTTCAGAAGAAGAACATTTGGATCATTTAATAAAAGTCTTTCAAAGATTCAAACAATATGGAATTGTAATAAATGTTGGAAAATGCGTTTTAGGACAACCTGAAGTAAGGTTTCTGGGCCATCTCATTGACAAAGAGGGAATTAGACCACTTCCAGAAAAAGTAAATGCCATTTTGAATGTCTTTACCACAAAACATTAAGGAACTAAGAAGATATTTAGGCATGTTAACTTTTTACAGGAGATTCTTCCGAAAACGGCTGAAGCGCAAGCAATTTTAATCACGAAAGGAAACAAAAAGAATGATAATAGAAAAATAATTTGGCAAAGCGATTTAGAAAGTGCGTTTAAAAAACGAAAGAAGATTTAGCGAAAGCTACACAACTAGTACACCCAATAATAAGTGCAAGACTTTCATTGGCAGTAGATGCTTCTAATACAGCTGTAGGTGGAGTAGTTCAGCAAATGGTAAGAGGAATTTGGCAACCTTTAGGTTTTTATTCACAAAAATTAGATCAGAGTCAACAAAAATATAGTGCGTATGATAGAGAACTACTAGCTGTCTATTTGTCAATAAAACATTTTCGCCATTTGTTGGAAGGTAGAGATTTTACGGTTTTCACTGATCATAAGCCTTTAATCTTCGCTTTTCAACAGAATCCTAATAAGTGCTCGCCTAGGCAAATGAGACATTTAGATTTCATAGGTCAGTTCACCTGTGACATTCAACATATTTCTGGTAAAGAAAATGCAGTAGCAGATGCATTGTCAAGGCTGGAAGAAATTAGTTCTTTAAAAAATATAGATTTACAAGACCTAGCAAAATTTCTAAAAATTTTTATACCCGGAAGTGATTTAATGATAACAGTAGACACGTCAACTGGTAAAAATCGAGTATATGTTCCGGAATCACATCGCAGAAAGATTTTCGACATTTTACATATTTTAGCACATTCAGGAGTTAAAGCAACTACGGAGTTAATTACAAAAAATTATGTATGGCAAAATATTAAGAAAGCTGTTGTAAGTGGGTCAAATCATGTATTCCCTGTCAAAAATCAAAAATTGTAAAACATAATCGAACTCTTATTGATAGTTTTAAGTTACCGTATAAACGTTTCAGTCACGTACATATTGATTTGGTAGGACCATTACCACACGAGACTATACATATTGTTTGACTTGTATTGACAGATTTTCTAGATGGCCAGAAGTTATACCGTCGACGGCTAATCAAGGTAGACTGGTAATGCTAAGGCAAAATAGGACGGTTTGTTTGAAAGCAACATCAACAGATCTTGCGATGGGTGGGAAAGGTGGGGTACTGTTTACTCGTCCCTAGTGCACATAGGCGGCGTTCATTAAATGGAGATAAAAATCGAATATTACAAAAAATATACTTGTTAATTGAAATAATAATAGATTATTCATTACGAAATAGAATTATTAATTTAATTAATCAGTTAATTATATTGAATCAATTCATTAAATACAAATACACGCAATAAAACTAGTATGTACGCCTATGAGTTCTGTTGCGTTACACGACATCCGCCGAAAATTATCGACTGCAATTTGAAAGTAACCAATCACTAAGTTAGTCTTAGTAAACACCCCTGTGAACTTGTTAGCTACATTTTAAAGCTCGCTTGCCCAGTCTAACTAGGTTAATCGTCGGAGAGTTATACCCTTAAAGAGTATTACTGCTGAAGAGGTCACGTTCGCTTTCTTAACAGGTTGGATTTCACGTTTTGGAATACCAGACCAAGGTACAGAATTTGAATCTTCGTTGTTTAAAACATTTACAAAGCTTTTCGGAATACTTCACATTCATACTTCAGCTTATCATCCGCAAGCTAATGGCATGGTAGAACGTTTTCATAGATCACTTAAAGCTGCAATTAGATGTTACACAGACAAAGATTGGGTAACGGTATTGCCATCAGTACTTCTGGGACTTCGTTCAGCTTTTAAAGAGGATTTGAGGGCTACTTCAGCAGAACTGGTATATGGCACCACTCTTAAACTTCCAGGAGAATTTTTTTTTGCCTTCTAAAAATTATTCAGATTCTCAATCATTTTTAATAAAATTGAAAGAAACAATGAACTCTTTAAAACCTGTAGCTATTTTAAATAGAAACATTAAGAAAATTTTCGTTGATAGAAATTTGACGAACAGTTCACATGTATTTGTCCGCAAAGATTGTATCAAACCTACTCTAAAATCTCTTTATGAAGGACCATACTTGATAATTAAAAAATTTCCCAAATGTTATCAGATTCTAGTTGGAAAAAAAGACAGTTACAGTGTCCGTGGACAGACTTAAACCAGCATTTATGTTGAACACAGATGATTACGAAGAAAATAATGAAGTTCCAGCAACAGTTCAGAAAAAGACTAGTAAAGAAACAATTACACGCTCAGGGCGCAAAGTACATTTCCCAAAACATCTTCAGGATTCGTTTGCACTAGAAGGGGGGTACTGTAACATGAAGTAAACCAGTCAATTTTTAAGTTTATAAGTATATGATGAGAAATGTGATTTGTTAATTAATTAATCAATAAATTATTTTGATGTCAACAAATTAATGTCAGAATAAAGGAGTTTCTACCATAGACAAAATAAACCTAGACATTTCACGCAAATGCATGACCTTGAAAGCGGAAATTAGTTTATCTTCCAAAAACATGGTGGCAGCAGGTGTAAATAAAAACGGTAAATGACATAAAACTTTAATTAAAACGTTAATTCAACATCTACTATTCTACGTAATAAATAAGAAAAAAACTAACGAAACTAATACGTTAGATAAATCATAATTTACAACTAAATTTTTAACTCACGTTTTATAACGTTATTTTAACGTATACCGAATAAATATGCGCCACAAAACGTGATGTTGACGTTAGAAAACACTTAATTTTACAGTGATTTTCTACCGTGTTTCACACCTTTGAATTCTAATTTTACTAAAAATCTCTGAAATGTGAGGTTCTTCTCCATACTTGGCAGCTTTGAAATGAAACGAACCAGGTATGAAAAATACAGCTGATTTGCACATACGAGTCAACCATAACCTCTTTTTAAGTTGACGTAATCTGTCAATTTTTTTTAAGTTTGAATTTGATGCCCAAAATCTGTGATTAAAAATACTAAAGAAAATTACGATTTGTAAAAAAATTCTTGGAACAGGTCAATTTTTATTTTTAATGGCGCATATTACAAAGGGACTTTTTTAACTTTTCAATTATTTGGAGGGGTGAAACGACCCTTAACTATGTTTTTTTTTAATGGAAGGATATGTTGAAAAAATTGGGAATACAGCTACGTTTTATTTTTTTATTTTTCTTTAGCAGTAAAAGGTAAAAAATAAAAAAAGAATTTTTTTACTGTTTAAGAAAAATTAAAAAATATAAACGTAGCTGTATTTCCAATCGAACATGCATTAAGAAAAAAAAATACTCAACATACCCTTCCATTAAAAAAAAATACTTAGGGGTTGTTTCATCCCTCCAAATAATTGAAAAGTTAAAGAAATCCTTTTATAATATGCGCCATAAAAATAAAAATTGACCTGTTCCAAGAATTTTGCTATAAATGGCAATTTTCTAAGTTACAGAATTTATTCCAGTTAAACTTTCCACTCTGTATAATTGTTAACGGGGTCACTTTGCTGAACTACAGATAATGGATTAATTGCGCGGGACAGTCGATTGGGGACCGAGCGGGAAGGTGGCCCAATAGCGAAGGGTGCTCAATAAAACCTAAAAGTGGTGCGGTGGTTTTTCTGAAGAGGACCTTCCCTTTTAGAGCCGAGAACCGGGACAAAGTAACCAAGTCTTTGTTATTCGGGTAAACTACCCCCAAGTGCCTTTAGCCTATACCTGGACGAAACCGTGTACCGAGAGCTACGTGTACCCCAACAACTGAATTTATTGCAAGCGCAAAGAGAGCGTGACAATATTGCGGTGTTTATGAGCAGCATGTAATTTTTTTTAAATTTTCATAAAGAAATAATTTTGTAAATAATAAAGTAAATTGAGAGTACTGTATTAAATGTGTTTTGTCGAATATTTTAAGTTAGTGTAAATATTTTTAGAAATAGGAGATTTAGAATTACATGTTTATTATAAATAAATTATTTGGAATTTTTGAAATGTATATACAAAGAAAATAAGCTTAGGATTGTAATAATTAGAAAAATTGATTTAATGATGTTATGACAATATGGATGTTGGAAGCAGAGTTGGGAAAACTACGTGTAAAAAATATTTTCTACATTACATTACGTCTAAACGTAATTTTTATGTAGTTAAATGTAATTTTTACACGAGTAGTTTATGTGAAATGTCACATTTTTAACCTCAAAATTGAATATTCATTTGACGTATTTCAAGTTTTTCAAGCTTTTTAATGCTTGAATAAAACAATTTTATCTATCTTACATCAAAATAGATATTATATTGTGTATAAATAATTAATTATAACCAGAAAATGAAGAAAATGGAAAACAACGTAGTTTTTACAGTAGTTAATTCAATTTTTACGACAAAATCTACGCGTAATTAATGGGTATTTATACGTCTCATTATCTACGTCCCAACCCTGGTTGGAAGGAAACTGTAGGTAGTAAGGAGTTCGGAAATTGAACGAGTGAGGGCGGCGCGTAGCTATTGGAAGTTAAAGTCCCCGGTTCGGCTTTATACCACAGCCTCCGTCCGCTTTACGAATCAGTCACCGAAGCGATACGGAAGTGAGGTCACCAATTGGCTTAGCGGTCTAGCCTAGCCGGCTTGGAAAGTCGTGTCACTCGGCGGCGTGGGTTCGAATTCCACCATTAGCCATGTATGTTTGTTCAGTCTAATGATTTAGACCGACCCAGCTTTAATACACGTCGTAATTAACTGATTCAACGTTACACGTGGACATTGCCGCGACATTTTTTCGTTGTTTCAATGTAACCATAACACAATAACCATAATTCAACGTTTGTTACATGTTATTCTACAACGTTTTTTATACGTATGTGTGCACTGGGATTTAACGTTGAAATAGACAAATGAAATGGACAAAGACGTTTAAAAGAACTTGATTCGAGCGATGTTAAAACGTATCAATAACACACGAATTCAACGTTGATTAATTGTTACTCTACAACGTTTTTTACACGTGGACAAAGACGTTTAAAAGAAATTGATTGCCGCGACATTTTTTCGTTGTTTCAACGTAACAATAACCTATGAATTCAACGTTTGGTTACTTGTTATTCTACAACGTTTTTTACACGTACGTGTTTTCGCTGGGAGCTTGTTCCTGGAAGGATAAGCAGTCGGAAAACTAAAAACGCCGGCGTACATCGAGGCGACCGTCGCACTATGGGGCCAAAAGCACTTTCGCATCTCAAAAATCTATAACTCTTTTATTTACTGACTTACGTTAATGAAATTTGGTACATAGATTAAGAAAACTATAGGCTTTATGGCTGTAATGTGATTTTTTTTAAATTTTTATTTACTTCTTTATTATATATGTCGTAACACCGAAAAGTGAAAATTGCTTAAGAGTAAAGTGCCCTTATTTTAAAAGATACATAAAAATGTCATGACAAAATGTTGTTTAGAATTAATTAGAGTTATAATTAAATACAAAATTAGAGCGATTAATTTGAAGGTTGAGAAATTTAGAGTTCGATGCGAATCAAATAGCGGCTACTCTGAAGCTCATTTTTAATAAGCGATTACGTATATGTACGTGTCTTATGAGACACAATCAACGTGTAAAGTATTATACATCATTGAAAAGGGCACATCTTCTAGTTTTAGAATAACTATATAAATATGTAAATTGCTTACTGCTTTGTTTAATAAAAAAAAATAAACATAGGTATGTTTAATTTGCCACTTTAAAACTTAGCTTAAAGATTTAACTGTCATCGGGATTTGTCGGTGTGGAGTTATTGGTAGGATGTGATAGCGAAAATAGTTCTCTAAATGATAGTGAAAATAACTTTTGCACATATTTGCACCTAACGTCAAAAAACAGGTTGAAAGATGATGACCTACGTTTAGTTTAAGCAGCTACTCGTATTTTCTGCTGGTGATATGGTGGAAAAAAAATGTATGGTTTTTGACAATAAATAAGTATTATTACCTTTTCAGTGGTTGTTTCGTCTTTTGTAGTTAAAAACAAAATACGAGTAATTGTACCGACAAAGCTAGACGTCTTTCACCTGAAAGATTTCGACAAGCAAAAAAAGAAGTTGAAAATTGGATAGCGGAAGGAATTGTAGAACCATCCAATAGTCCGTTCTCAAACGCAATTTTACTACGAAAAAAGAAAGATGGAAATTGGAGAATCTGCGGTGATTACCGTCAATTAAATAAAACAACTGTTCCGGATAAATACCCTGTTCCATATATTCAAGACTTTGCTCATAAGTTACGCGGATGCAAAATTTTTTCAACTCTAGATTTAGAACGAGCATATTTTCATATTCCAATGGCACCAGAAGATAAAGAAAAAACAGCAATAATAACTCCATTTGGTTTATTTCAGTTTAATGTAATGCCATTTGGATTATCTAACGCTGCTCAAACGTTTCAAAGATTCATGGACACAGTTCTACGTGGACTTGATTTCGTTTTTTTTTTATATAGACGATATTCTAATCGCTTCACATATGCCAGAGGAACACCGAAATCATTTGGACCAAGTATTTTCAAGGCTAGAACTTCATGGTCTTACCATCAATTTGGACAAATGTACATTTGGACAGGCTGAAGCGAAATATTTGGGATATTTGGTAAAAGCTGAAGGTACTGCACTCTTGCAACAACGTATTCAAGCAATACAAGAGTTTCCTAAACCCAAAACCATTAACGAACTAAGAAGATTCTTAAGAATAATTAATTTTTATAGGAGATTTATACCACACGCAGCTAGACCTCAAGCATTACTCCATACGCTCATTTCTGGAACAAAGAAAAAAGATAACAGGCCAGTAAACTGGAATTTAGCAAGTGAACAAGCATTTGATGAATGCAAACAACAACTACAACAAGCCACGTTGTTAACACACCCAGCTGACAGAGCAAAACTTATTTTGGTTACGGACGCTTCTGACACTGTAGTGGGAGCAGCACTGGAACAAATTGTAGAAGGAAAAAAACAACCACTTGGATTTTTTCGAGAAAATTAGTGTCCACTTAAAAGATTTTGTGATACAAATTTCATCGGACAAGAACCAACTGTAAATAGAGAAAATTATCAATTACGCAGAGCAAATACAGTGCTTATTTATGATAGAGAGCTCACAGCTATCTATATGGCAATTAAATTTTTCCGTCACATGATAGAAGGTCGAGAAACCTGATATACAGGGTTATCCACATAAACCGTTCGTTAAAAGTTTTCAAGGTTGCAGTTCACGTAGATATTTGAAATTTAAGGAGCAAGGATTTTCGGTAGAGCTCTCTTTAAATAAAATAAAATTGTCTTTGTATCACTTCCGGTTGTACCGGAAGTCGCTATCAACTCGCTTATTTTAAATGGAATGCTATATTTTTTATCACGTTTTTGAATTCTACAGGTAAAAATATGTTAAATTGCAATACATTTCCCTATCTCTAAAATGGATCATTTTTGAGATATTTTGAATTTTCTTAAAAATATGTTAAATTGCAATACATTTCCCTATCTCTAAAATGGATCATTTTTGAGATATTTTGAATTTTCTTAAAAATTTGGATTCTGCAATCTGATGTTCAAAAAATTATAACACAGCTATGATTTTAAGCAATTTTATTTCTAATAGCTGATATTGTATTTGAAGCTTTAAGGTTCTTAAAAATTCCACAAGCATAATCTATTAAGCTAGAGGGTGTCTAAAACGCACCGCTTCATTCGAAGATATTCAAACACAGAAAAATACTTTTTTTCAAATGGAACGATCAATATTTTAATACACCATCGTATGTGGAATCAAATGCTGCGTCGAACTGTACTAGCATTCCCTATACCTAACTGTTGGGTCGCGTATTTCTTAAAATAGGTCAAGGACCCAACAAGATATCACTTGATTAATAGTTTTATTTTATGAAAAGTAAGTATTGTTGAAGTTAAGTAAAGTTGAAGTCGATTTGCAGTGTAGGTTGGAATACCTTCATGATTTCCAAAAATTGCTAAAAGTGGCTTATGATCAGTTACCAAAGTAAAACGTCAACCATAAATCATTTTGTGGAATTTCTTGACTGCATACACTAGCGCGAGACCTTCTTTTTCAATTTGACTGTAATTTTGCTCAGACAGAGTTAAAGCTCTAGAAACATGATGTACTGCTTTAATTGATCCATCTGGAAGACGATGTTATATTACGCCGCCGATTCCATATTTTGAAGCATCTGCTGCTACTATAATTTCTAACGAAGGATCGTAATGAATAAGCAGTAAATCTGATTTAAGTGTGCTCTTGAGCATTTCGAAGAAGGTTTGACATTTATCAGTCCAATTCCATTTGGCACTTTTCTTCAGAAGATCGTCCAGTGGCTTCCGCTTATATCGCATGTTTGGGACAAAAGACTAGTAGTAGTTTACCATTCCAAGGAATGATCGGAGTTGGGCTAGGTCTGCTGGCGCAGGCATATCTGTAATTGCTTGTATTTTAGATGGATCTGGCCTTCTACGTCCTTATCTACGATGAAACCAAGGTACTTGATTTTATCCATAAAAAACGAGCATTTTTCTAAACGAATGCAAAAACCAAAATCTTTTAGGCGTTGAAGCACTTCTGTGATGTGTGCTTCATGTTCCTTTATATTACGGCTTGCAATAATTATATCGTCCAAATATGCTGTTGCAAATGGTAATCCTGCCAACATACTGTTCATTATTGATTGAAAAATTCCAGGAGCTGATTTGATCCCAAACGGTAATCTTTGATATTGGTAAAGACCTCGGTGTGTGTTGATTGCATACAATAGTTTCGAATCTTCGTCGAGCTCAACTTGAAGATAAGCGTCCAACAAATCTATTTGCGAAAATACTTGTCCACCATTTAACGTCGCAAAAATATCACTTGATAATGGAAGTGGATGCATGTTAAGTTGAAGAGCATTATTAAGCCCTGTTGAATAATCTACACACAGTCGAGTTGTTCCATTTGGTTTTGAAACAACCATGATTGGTGCTGCCCAGTCTGCATGCTCAATTTTCTTGATAACGCCTAAATTTTCTAACCGTTGAAGTTCCGACTCTATTACTTCTCGTACAGCATAAGGAACTGGTCTGGAGCAACAAAATACTGGAGAAGCGCCCGACTTCAGAACAAGACGTGCCTTCGTCTTCGTGCAGTGTCCTAAACCAACCTTGATGACGTCTGCAAATTGATTTTTAAGCGAATTAATTAGTGTCAAATGCGTTTGATTGGTAACTACTGTAGTGGTGGTTGAAGAAGGTTTATCAGCTTGATTCCTAAGCTTTATTTGATTGATAAATTGAAATTCGTTGTGTAGCATTTTTTTTCATTTCATCGAGAAAACCAAATTTATCCAATAAATCTGCTCCAAGCAAATTCAGGGAACCGCGCTTTGCTAAGTAGAAATCATTTATAATTCGTTTTCCTTTGAATTCGAATTCACACTTGCCTTTACCCAAGAAGGCGTATGTTGATTGTTCAAAGAGCCTAGCTTTCACTTTGCAAGGTTCAATTACTGGTTTTCCAACATACTCATACGTACGCTCATCCATTATTGTAACTTCTGATCCAGGATCCAGGTAAAATACAGCTGATTTGCCGTTTACCAAAAATTTTCCTTTCAAGAGATTGGAAGAGGCTGAATTTACGAAGGCTGTTGTCAATGTAACTGATTTTACTCTTTTTGATTTCCTTGAAAACGCTTTTATAGTTTCACATTGAGATTCCAAATGCCCTATCTTATTTCAACTTGTACAATTATGACTTCTGTGTCGGCAATCTTTACACCAATGCATTTTATTACAGCGAAAACACGGAGAGGGCGGTTGTGATTTCTTCGAGAAGTTTGACTCACTCTGAGGGTTGTGATAAGAAATACTTGTTTTAGAATTTCCATTTTTCGGTCTTAGGGTTTTGGGGGGCTGTTGTGTCGTATTCTTTAGCCAAACAATCGATTGTCACAAACACAAACAAAATGTCTTTATTAATAATAATAATACAAGGATGTTAATATGTCAAAACGCCTCGTCGTTATGTGCACGGTATGTCCACAGGGATGAGTTCACAGTTGTCCTGGTGCAATGGTTGCAAGTGGAGGACGTGCTGAACCGGATTCCTCGGCGGAGTGGTCGTTGATAAGCCGTGTGCTGGGCGACGTCTTCTGACCGGACGGGCTTCTTTTATGGCATCGGGGGAAGTGGTGAAACGGCACGGCGTATTCTGCTGACGCGTTTCAGTGCCCGACGAAGCCGGGTGGTCGTAGGTGTTTGACGGACGTGGAAACCAGGATATCCCGACCTTTCGGCTGGCTTTGGTTAGGAGTCCAACCTCGCGGCTGGCTTTTGGAGAGGAGGTCCAACTTTGCAGCTGGGTTTGGTCAGGAGTCCAACCTCGCGGCTGGCTTTTGGAGAGGAGGTCCAACTTTGCAGCTGGGTTGGGTTAGGAGTCCAACCTCGCGGCTGGCTTTTGGAGAGGAGGTCCAACTTTGCAGCTGGGTTTGGTTAGGAGGTTCCAACTTTGCAGCTGGCTGGGGAAGGAATGATCTTCGAGCTGCTCTGCATGCGTTTATATAGCCCCGGCATCCATCTTGTAGAGGGGCTGAGTGTGATGTGGAAGGGAGTTAGAGCTTGGTGCGTGGCAATGGTGTAGAGATGTGCCGCAGGTGGCGCTGTGGTCGCTACATACCCTCCTGCCAGTGGTTGAGTCATCAATCACGATAACGATTAGGAAAACGTACTTGTCGGCCGCTCCGGGTGACCTTGTTTTCCTTTGGGTTGGATTGTGGGTTGGGTGTTACCATGCTAGCTGGCTCAAAGAGTTCGATGATGTCGTTCTCGATGAATGCTGGTTTGATTCGATCTATGGAAATTGTTGATCGTTGTCCATTTCTTTCCACGATGAAGTTTTTGGGGTTTCTTTTGAGTACCTTGTATGGTCCATCGTACGGTTGCTGTAGAGGACTTCGTACTGCATCGTGTCGAATGTAGACGTGAGTTGTGGTTGCCAACTCTTTGAATATGAAAGTTTTGCGAGTGCCATGTTGGGTTCCAGTGGTAGGTTGGAGTTCTTGGAAATGCCTTTTGAGCTGGTTGACGAAACTTGCTGGTTCCAAGGTGTTTGCTTTTTCTGTTTTTGCCAGAAATTGTCCTGGAAGCCGTAGTGGTTCGCCTAATGTTAGCTCGGCTGCTGATGCCTGGAGGTCGTCCTTCCATGCACTTCTGATTCCGAGGAGAACAGTGGGTAGTGTTTGCGTCCATTGGTCGTCAGCGTGGCAGCGGATCGCAGCTTTGAGTTGTCGATGGAATCGCTCGACTAGTCCGTTTGCTTGTGGATGGTACGCTGTGGTTCGGATGCGAGCGAAACCAATGAGTTCTCCTAATTTTTTGAAGAGTTGAGATTCGAACTGACGTCCTTGGTCTGTCGTGACTCTTAGTGGCGTGCCGAACCGTGCTATCCAGTGAGTGTAGAAAGCTCTGGCAACTGTTTCTGCTTCGATGTTTTCGAGCGGTATTGCCTCTGGCCATCTGGTGAAACGGTCGATGCATGTTAGTAGGTAACGTTGTCCTTCAGAGATTGGTAAAGGTCCTACTAAATCCACGTGAACGTGTTCGAAACGGGTTGAAGGTGGTTGAAAAGTTCCCACGGGTGTGGTGACATGTCTGGTGATTTTGGATTGTTGGCATTGTAAACACTGTTTGGTCCATTTTCTAGCGTCTTTCCTGATGCTGGGCCAGACGAATTTCTGTGTTAATAGCTTGACTGATGCACTTGCTCCGGGGTGTGACAGTTGATGTAGGCTGTTGAAGGCTGTCTTGCGGAACGATTGTGTGACAAAGGGTCTAGCTATGTTGGTGGATAGGTCACAGTATAATGAGACAGTTGTGTCTGGGATCTGGATTTGCTTTAGGACAAGACTGGTGGAATTATTGTCTAACAGGGATGCCAACTCTTCATCGGTGCGTTGACTTTCTGCTAGCATTTCGTAGTTGATGCTCTTGGAGATTGACTCTATTCTTGAGAGTGTGTCAGCGACAACGTTGTCTGTTCCGGAAACGTGTTGGATGTCTGTTGAGACTGACCGATGAAGTCGAGATGTCTGAATTGCCTGGGTGTGCATTTTTCTAGTTTTTGTTTAAATGCAAAGACCAGTGGCTTATGATCTGTAAAAATTGTGAACTGGCGTCCTTCTAGCAGGTGTTGGAAGTGTTTGATTGTTAGGTAGATCGCTAATAGTTCTCTATCGTAAGCGGAATACTTCATGCTTGTTGCAGATAACTTCTTTGAAAAGAACGCTAATGGTTGCCAACCTTGTGCTTGTCGTTGTTGGATGACGCCGCCTACTGCAGTATCAGAAGCATCTGTCATGATTGCCAACCTGCTGGCTACGTTCGGATGTGCTAGAAGTGTCGCTTTTGACAGCTCATGTTTACAATTGTCAAATGCTGTGTTGGCTTCAGCTGTCCAAGTAATTGATTTGTTGCCTTTGATTTTTCCTTTGATTAGATCGTTCAAGGGAGCTTGTATTTTAGCCAGTTGTGGTATGAAGCGTCGATAGTAATTTATCATTCCCAGGAAACGTCGGAGTTGCTTGGCAGACTGTGGTTGTGGAAATGATTGTATTGCTTCAACTTTCTCCGGCAGTGGTTTGGTGCCTTGTTGCGGGATGTGATAGCCCAGGAACTTTAGCTCATTTACACCGAAAGTGCATTTTGTAGGGTTGATTACTACACCGTATTGTTGTAGTCGTTTGAAAAGTTGTTTCAAATGTGATATGTGTTCTTCTTTGCTTGTAGATGCGACGAGTATGTCGTCTATGTACACGTAGCAGAAATCTAGGCCTCTGGTGACTTCGTCCATGAATCTTTGGAATGTCTGTGCAGCGTTGCGTAATCCAAATGTCATGAATGGGAATTCGAAGAGTCCGAATGGTGTTGTGATTGCTGTCTTTGGGATGTCCTCTTCTGCTACGGGTATTTGGTTGTAGGCCCGGATTAAATCGATTGATGAGAATATCCTTTTTCCCGCTAAATTGTGAGCGAAGTCTTGGATGTGCGGAATTGGATATTTATCCGGGATTGTTTTAGCGTTGAGGGCTCTATAGTCACCGCAGGGTCTCCATTCTGCATTTTTCTTGCTCACTAGGTGTAGTGGTGCGGCCCAGGAGCTTTCAGAAGGCCTGGCAATTCCGAGTTGTAGCATGGCGTCGAACTCTGCTTTGGCGATCTTGTATTTGTCCGAAGCTAGACGCCTTGGCTTGGTGCTTGTTGGAGGACCAGGAATGGTTCTGATGTGATGTTTCGTGGTGTGTTTTGTGTCGACAGGGATACCTTTGGGATGTATGAGACCGGGAAACTGAGTTAGGAGTTTGTGATACTCTGTGTCGCCATTTATTGCACTTAGCTGTAGCTGTTCGTCAGCTGACACTCTGCCTGACGTCTTCAGGGTGGTTGTCCTGTCCACGAGTTTCCCATTTCCTACGTCTACTAGCAGGTTATAATGTGTGAGAAAGTCCACTCCGATGATGGGCTTGGGTACACCGGCGATGATGAACTTCCACGGGAAATTTCGTCGTAGTTGCAAGTCGACAGTTAGTGTTATAGTGCCGTAAGTGTTAATGACGCTGTTGTTGGCTGCATATAGCTTGTATGCAGTGGGTGCTCTTTTTTCGTGTAGAGCTTTCAGAGGAAAAACACAGAGATCTGCTCCTGTGTCGATCAAGAATTCCAGTCGCAGTTTTCTGTCGGTGATGAACAGGCGGCGTGAAGTTTGTTGCGAGTCACTGGCCGCCGTTAGTGATCGCTGTTGGAGTTTTCCTGTTTACTGCGTTGGTAGCTGCACGGTGGGGTGCACTTTTGGGCATTGTGGCCGAATTTGTAGTGGTACCAACACTTCCCTGTGCTTTGTTTGTCTGCTGAACGTTGCCTGCCTGTTGATTGTTGTCTAGGTGTGGGTTGCTGCCTAGACTTTGACCTGCCCTGGGTGTTTGTGGTTACGTTATTTAGTTGTTGCTGTATCCCCTCTATTAGTGACTGCATTTTGTCTTCCACTCTTTTGATTGCAGATTGGAAGTCGGTTTGCTTCGTCAGCGATGACGAGGTTGGCTGCTTAACTACTGACACAGACGAGTGTGTTTTATGGTTTGCACTTGCCTCTTCAATAGCATCTGCCAGTCTCGCGATGTTTTCTAGCCCGGAGTCACTTTGTGTGGTGAGAATAGCTTGGGTTGAGGATGGTAGTCGTCCCAACCAGATTGATTGCAGAAGTGTCTCTGGGATGGTTGTGCCTGCGAGATTCTGTAGGTGTCTCAGCAATTGGGAGGGTCTGCGGTCTCCTAGATCTTCGTGTTCTAGTAAGCGACGAATTTTCTGCTCTTGGCTACAACTGAGGCGGCGAACAAGCTCACTTTTTATTTTCTCGTATTTGTTGTTTGCTGGTGGGTTCGTGAGTATGTCACGTACTTCTGCAAATATTTTGGAGTCCAGGTTGGCAGCGACGTAACTAAACTTAGTTTCATCGCTGGTGATGCGATTCAGTGAGAAATTGTGCTCCAGCTGGATGAACCAGACCTCTGGGTCGTTTGGCCAGAAAGGTGGAATCTTCATTGATATTTTCTCGATCCTTGGTATTGTGTTTACTGCTGCGGTGGTTGCAGTAACCGTGTTTTGTTCATTTTGTGACATATTGGCTATCACGTCGGGGTCACCAATTTGGGGGGCTGTTGTGTCGTATTCTTTAGCCAAACAATCGATTGTCACAAACACAAACAAAATGTCTTTATTAATAATAATAATACAAGGATGTTAATATGTCAAAACGCCTCGTCGTTATGTGCACGGTATGTCCACAGGGATGAGTTCACAGTTGTCCTGGTGCAATGGTTGCAAGTGGAGGACGTGCTGAACCGGATTCCTCGGCGGAGTGGTCGTTGATAAGCCGTGTGCTGGGCGACGTCTTCTGACCGGACGGGCTTCTTTTATGGCGTCGGGGGAAGCGGTGAAACGGCACGGCGTATTCTGCTGACGCGTTTCAGTGCCCGACGAAGCCGGGTGGTCGTAGGTGTTTGACGGACGTGGAAACCAGGTTATCCCGACCTTTCGGCTGGCTTTGGTTAGGAGTCCAACCTCGCGGCTGGCTTTTGGAGAGGAGGTCCAACTTTGCAGCTGGGTTTGGTCAGGAGTCCAACCTCGCGGCTGGCTTTTGGAGAGGAGGTCCAACTTTGCAGCTGGGTTGGGTTAGGAGTCCAACCTCGCGGCTGGCTTTTGGAGAGGAGGTCCAACTTTGCAGCTGGGTTTGGTTAGGAGGTTCCAACTTTGCAGCTGGCTGGGGAAGGAATGATCTTCGAGCTGCTCTGCATGCGTTTATATAGCCCCGGCATCCATCTTGTAGAGGGGCTGAGTGTGATGTGGAAGGGAGTTAGAGCTTGGTGCGTGGCAATGGTGTAGAGATGTGCCGCAGGTGGCGCTGTGGTCGCTACAGGGTCTTCTTAAGACTATTGACATCACTGAATGCAGGCTGTTCTACAATTCTTGCATCTCGTGTCATTGCTAAGTAACTGGAACAATCCTCTACAACTGTGTCAAATTTGACATCTGAACCTTCAACATTTAACTTTGCGAGTATGCGTGTTCGGAGAGTCGACATGGATGGAGATTTTAATGCCGTTAAGAATAACAGACATTTCAATTCTTGTTCTGTTATACGATCAAATTTACTTTTATTAAAAATGTTTTTGAATCGATTTATAAAGTGCTGAAAATCTTCATTCTCATCCATGATGACTTGCAAGCATTGATAGCGGTTGACAAAAATTGATTGACAGCGTGAGAATAATCTGTTTAAATTTTCGCAAGTTTCTTGGAAAGTGAAATTTGTTACTTCCTTTGGTAAGCAAAATTTTCTGTACTCACTGTAAGCCGTTGAACTTAACTTGGTCATGAGAACACTAACTTTTGTTTGATCTTCTAAAGGCGAAACTGTGCACCTTAATGCAATTTTAAATCGCTCAATCCATTCTTCAAATTTGGAAGAATCTTCATTATCTGGTTCGAACAGTTCTATCTCTAGCATCTGTGGAAAATTAGTCATCCTTTGCTCTACAAAAGAATTACTTTGAGTTGGTTGTTGGTGAGTGTTTTGAATTAGATGTTGCTGCAGTTGACGTTGAGTTTCTGTGTTTTCCCTTTGCGATTGAACCAATATTTGAAGTAGTTGTTGCATCGAAAACTGTTGTTCGCTCACGGACTCCATCTTATAAATTCAAATTTTCTTTCACTTCCGGAATCCTCGTCGCCAATTTGTTGGGTCGCGTCCCAGCGAAAACATGTACGTTTATTCAACGTTAATTTCACGTTGTAATGGTGGAAATAACGTTATTCGTTGAAAAATGCAACGTTGTTTTTTGGTTGAATTAGCAACCATAATTATATCACGTTTGTATGACGTGTTTTTTAACGATCAGTTTAATATGGACGTAATTATAACGTGAAATAAATGCGTAACAATTTTGTCTTTTTACGACGTGATTTATACTATGAGTAAATGCGATGTATCTACCGTACGTTGATTATCACATCATTTCAACGTTAATTCAACATCTACTATTCTACGTAATAAATGAGAAAAAAATTAACGAAACTAATACGTTAGATAAATCATAATTTACAACTAAATTTTTAACCCACGTTTCATAACGTTATTTTAACGTATACCGTATAACGTATGCCTTACAAAACGTGATGTTGACGTTAGAAAACACTTAATTTTACAGTGATTGTCTATCGTGTTTCACACCTTTGAATTCTAATTTTACTAAAAATCTATGAAATATGAGGTTCTTCTCCATGCTTGGCAGCTTTGAAATGAAACGAAACAGGTATGAAAAGTACTGCTAATTTGGACATACGAGTCAACCACAACCCCTTTTTAAGTTGACGTAATCTGTCAAATTTTTTTAAGTTAGTTTGAATTTGATGCCCAAAATCTGTGATTAAAAATACTAAAGAACGCAATAGTCAATTAATTATACATACATATTGTCACGAATACTCATTGGGGACAGCTGTATACAGAGTGGAAAGTTTAACTGGAATAAATTCTGTAACTTAGAAGATTACGATTTGTAAAAAAATTCTTGGAACAGGTCAATTTTTGTTTTTAATGGCGCATATTACAAAGGGACTTTTTTAACTTTTCAATTATTTGGAGGGGTGAAACGACCCCTAACTATGTTTTTTTTAATGGAAGGATATGTTGAAAAAATTAGGAATACAGCTACGTTTTATTTTTCTTTAGCAGTAAAAGGTAAAAAACAAAAAAAAGAATTTTTTTACTAAAACCGTTTTTAATGCCAAAAATTCAGGAACTCCATTTTTTATTATTTGATGAGAAGAAATAACCATTCCATATGGTATCGTATTGTTGCGTGCAGCCAATAGATGGCGCTGCCAATGCGCTAAATTTTTAATTGTACGTAATTACCTCACTGAAGTTTTTCCCAATAGGTGGATAGGAAGAAGATGACCGATGACCGATTGAGTGGCCAACAAGATCTCCAGATCTCACCCCTTTAGACTTTTTTATGGGGGTATTTAAAAAGTAAAGTTTATGTGACTAAACCAAACGACATAGTAGAACTTCAGAACTTCAAATTCTGCATGAAATTAGGAGAGTAACGCCGGAAATGTTACAAACTGTTAGGGATGGAATTTATAATCGATTAGGGTATTGTCAAGTGAGAGATGGCGAGCATTTTGAACATCTGATGCGTTAAAATCGTTCTAGTCAAAAATTTATTTTTTATTTTTTCGCCTTTTACTGTTTAAGAAAAATTAAAAAATAAAAACGTAGCTGTATTCCCAATTGAACAAGCTTTAACAAAAAAAATTACTCAACATACCCTTCCATTAAAAAAAAATAGTTAGGGGTTGTTTTACCCCTCCTAATAATTGAAAAGTTAAAGAAATCCATTTATAATATGCGCCATAAAAATAAAAATTGACCTGTTCCAAGAATTTTGCTACAAATGGCAATTTTCTAAGTTACAGAATTTATTCCAGTTAAACTTTCCACTCCACTGCGGTGTTCATGAGCAGCATGTAATTTTTTTAAATTTTCATAAAGAAATAATTTTGTAAATAATAAAGTAAATTGAGAGTACTGTATTAAATGTGTTTTGTCGAATATTTTATGTTAGTGTAAATATTTTTAGAAATAGGCGATTTAGAATTACATGTGTATTATAAATAAATAATTTAGAATTTTTGAAATGTATATACAAAGAAAATAACCTTAGGATTGTGATAATTAGAAAAATTGATTTATTGATGTTATGATAATATGGATGTTAGAAGGAAACTGTAGGTAGTAAAGAGTTCGGAAATTGAACGAGTGAGGGCGGCGCGTAGCTATTGTAAGTTAAAGTCCCCGGTTCGGCTTTATTACTACTGAGTAGTCACGGAAGCGATACGGCACTGGGATCTCCAAATGGCTTAGCGGTCTAGTCTAGCCGACTTGGAAAGTCGTGTCACTCGGCGGCGTGGGTTCGAATTCCACCATTAGCCATGTATGTTTGTTCAGTCTAATGATTTAGACCCAGCTTTAATACATGTCGTAATTGTCTGATTCAACGCTACACGTGGACATTGCCGCGACATTTTTTCGTTGTTTTAACGTAACCATAACACACGAATTCAACGTTTGTTACATGTTATTCCACAACGTTTTTTATACGTATGTATGCACTGGGATTTAACGTAGAAATACCGTGGACAAAGACGTTTAAAAACACACGAATTCAACGTTGATTAATTGTTATTCTACAACGTTTCTTACACGTGGACAGAGACGTTTAAAAGAAATTGATTGCCGCGACATTTTTTCGTTGTTTCAACGTAACAATACCATACGAATTCAACGTTTGGTTACATGTTATTTTACAACGTTTTTTACACGTACGTGTTTTCGCTGGGGTATTTCTTAAAATAGGTCAAGGACCCAACAAGATATCACTTGATTAATAGTTTTATTTTATGAAAACTAAGTATTACATAAATATGTAATTAATTAAATTATTCAAAAAATAATGACAGTTATTTTTATATCTCAATCTTGTTAATTGATTCTCTTTTCTTTTTTTCCCGGTTGTCGTGATTTTGTAGATAGAAATATGCCTCATCACAACACTAACTTTAACAGTTTTTGAGTTATGAAACATTTTCGATTTAATTTATAGAAAATTACAATTTTAATAGGTCAAATATTTTTAATTTTGTTAAGATAGCATGGAAATTGTAACAATAATTACTGTTACTACAAATTTTGTAGTAAACCAAAGAAAATAGATTTTCGCAAATGGAAATTCACAAATTTTAATTGTTCTTTGATCATTCTTTTCTTGGTACGCTTGTGATCTTATAAAACGAAAAAGGATAAATTTTATTACTTTAAATTGAAGAATAAAATAGCTGCTAGTTTGCAATTCTCTGGGTTAGCGTGAAAGTGTTTTAAAACCATTGTCTAATTTTATTTTCGTTATTGGTTACTGATCTTCGTACATTTTATCTTTCCAAATTGTAGAAAGTTAGGTTCAAATTTCCAAACTGTGTTTTATTAGGAGACAAGAGGGGTACATTTTATTGAACACACGTTCTCTGCTCTGAACAATTTTAGATCATTCTTCATTAATTTAAAAAATAGATTTTTTTAAATCTATCAGCGTTTGAAAAATTTTGATTTTGATTCTCAATTTTTTTTGGTTTTGCTTAAAATTTGTAGTAACAGGAAACGTTAAATGCAATTGTTTGTTGTTTTCATGGCTATATCAACAAAATTAAAAATATTTAACCTAATAAATGGTAAATTTTTATGTATTAAATAAAAAATATCTTATAACTGAAAAACTGTTAAAGTTAGGTATAGGGAATGCTAATACAGTTCGACGCAGCACTTAATTCCACATACGATGGTGTATTAAAATATTAGTCGTTCCATTTGAAAAAAAGTATTTTTCTGTGTTTGAATATCTTCGAGTGGAGCGGTGCGTTTTAGACACCCTGTAGCTTAATAGATTATGCTTATGGAATTTTTAAGAACCTTAAAGCTTCAACTACAATATCAGCTATTACAAATAAAATTGCTTAAATCATAGCTGTGTTATAATTTTTTGAAAATCAGATTGCAGAATCCAAATTTTTAAGAAAATTCAAAATATCTCAAAAATGATGCATTTTAGAGATACGGAAATGTATTACAATTTAAGATATTTTTACATGTAGAATTCAAAAACGTGATAAAAAATATAGTATTCCATTTAAAATAAGCGAGTTGATAGCGACTTCCCGTACAATCGGAAGTGATACAAAGACTATTTTATTTTATTTAAAGAGATCTCTACGGAGAACCCTTGCTCCTTAAATTTCAAATATCTACGTGAACTTGAAAACTTTTAACGAACGGTTTATGTGGATAACCCCGTATACAGATCATAACCCTTTAACGTTCGCTTTCAATCAAAAACCAGAAAAAGCTAGCCCTAGACAACAGTGAAATCTTGATTTCATTGGTCAATACACCACAGAAATTCATCACATCACCGGTCTTGATAATGAAGTAGCAGACGCTCTTTCTCGGATAGGAAATATCATAATGCCATATTTTTTTTTGATTGAAAATCACTACTTTATATCTACAAGACACAAAATAACGTCCCATATTACCCCGTTCGACGGTACCTATTGCTGATATTACGGCTGAAACCATTGTAAATAATTTTTTTGCTACATGGGTTGCTAGATTTGGAGCACTGGCTATCATAACCACAGATAAGGGAGGTCAGTTTGACTCACAATTGTTCGAAGCACTTGCAAACATGATTGGAAGCAGAAGAATACGAACAATAGCCTATCATCCGGAAGCGAATGGAGTGGTAGAGAGGTGGCATAGGACATTGAAAGCAGTAATTAAATGTCATGAGACTTCAGATTGGACGAAAGTACTTCCAGTAATTCTTTTAGGTTTAAGGAATAGTTTAAAAGAAGACATTAAAACATCAGCTGCAGAGATGACGTATGGTACAACTCTGAGAATTCCTGGAGAATACTTCATAGAAGAAGAACCTTCACAAGACCCAAATTATTTTTTAGAACATCTCAGACAAACTATGAGAAAATTACGACCATAACCAACAACACATCACATTCGAAACAAAATTTTCATGCAAAAAACTTTGTATACATGCAGTAAGAATAGACAAAGTGAAGAAGCCGTTTGATCAACCATACGAAGGACCATACGAAGTAATTGAACGAACTAATGATACTTATTTTAAAATTAATGTAAAAGGAAAAACAATCGACATCAACATTAATCGTCTGAAACCAGCATTTATGGAAATAGAACAACAGAACACGGGAAACAATACAACTATAACTTATCAAGGTCCGAGGACGTCCAGAGTTAATATAGTTAAGAAAGTTAGATTTGCAATATGACACGTTCACTCGGAGGGGAGTACTGTGGCGTTTACATTCAAATTTAAAATCACTTTTTAATATCAAGTCATTCTTGTAAAAAAAGTTATTGTTTAATAATAAATAGTTTTTGACACATACATCTTCTTAAATTATAAAAATTACTTCTACACAAGTGCTACAAATCAATCCAGTTGTCGCTGGCGAAACTGGTTGCAAGTCAGAAATTAAATTTGAAATTTCAAGTTTCAAGTATTGCGATATTTTTCCTATAAGAAATTGGTCAGAAACAAACTGGTTGTAGTGAAGGTGTTGTAGACAATGTAAGTAATGTCTGTTGAACACCATTCTGGAATTTAAGATTGCTGAAAATAATTGCATGGTCGAAAGACAAGTGTTCGTAAGAAACGCGAAAGTGTTTTAAAGGAAACAAAAGACATTTTTATTGTTTGAAGTTCCGTTTGGTTAATATTTAACAATTTATAATGTATAAATACACGTTGTTCACAAATTAAAAAACCACCACCTGCTGCATTATGTTGGTATAAAACATAAGTCCCCTATAAAACATTATCAAAATAGCAAGGTTGGCAAGGTATTTGAAGTTTCATGTCAAAGTAATTTGTCAAATCAATTTTATTATTATATTGTTCACATTTATATTCATTTTAACAAGCCATTTCAATGCCTCGAAAGCAGAAAAATATTTTAAATACTAAAATGAAAGAAGCAGCATAAATTGTAGGCTGAGTTCCTCAGCGCTATCAAAAAAAGTAGTGGGAGCATAATTTAAATTTACCGGTTGAGTCAGTATCTCCGACGACTAACTAGACTGGGCAAGCGAGCTATAAAATGTAGCTAACAAGTTCACAAGGGTGTTTACTAAGACTAACTTAGTGATTGGTTACTTTCAAATTGCAGTCGATAATTTTCGGTGGATGTCGTGTAACGCAACAAAATTCATAGGCGTACATACTAGTTTTATTGCGTGTATTTGTATTTAATGAATTAATTCAATATATTTACAGTTGGTTCTTGTCCGATGAAATTAGTATCACAAAATCTTTTAAGCGGACACTAAATTGCGCACTTTACACTTTACATTTCGCAGTCGTTCGACCGCTTCGTCAGAAGTGAAAAATATGTTGTCAAAATAAACAAGGTTGTCAACGGAAACTGAGAAAGTAACTTGATTTTTTTTTTTTTATCTAAAAATAATTTGAACATTATAAATGTTAAAAAATTGACAGATCTATATTCTATTTAAGGAATCGAGAAAACTACAAAATGTATCGTTTAAATTTGCAAAATCAGTACGTTTATTAATAGAATTCGACGACACATTTCAATAAAACGTCTTTTGAAAATATTAGACTCGTAATATAAAATGTTAGTATTTTCAAAATCAAAATTATGGTCATTTTCTAATGAATGTTCTACAAGCATTGAATGATTTTGATTATTTTTTTGGATATGATATTTATGTTGGTCTAGACGTTTTTTTAAATTTTGGCTTGTTTCTCCAATATAACACGAATTACAATTTAAACATTTAATTTCATAAACTACGTTAGGTTGTTTTAGTTTTGGTGTTTTGGTTTTTAAATTTGAGAAAATACTATTTAAATTATTTACAGATTTGCTAGCTAAAATTAAATTGTGTTTTTTGAATATGTGTTTAAATGTGTCATATAGTGGTTCAATATAAGGTAATGATATGTATTTTTTGTTTGAAATTTGTTTATTGTTATTGTGGATTTTTGAATTTTGTAAATATTTAAATCTTATAGAATCAGTAATAAAAAATCGTATTAAATATTTACAAAATTCAAAAATCCACAATAACAATAAACAAATTTCAAACAAAAAATACATATCATTACCTTACATTGAACCACTATATGACACATTTAAACACATATTCAAAAAACACAATTTCATTTTAGCTAGCAAATCTGTAAATAATTTAAATAGTATTTTCTCAAATTTAAAAACCAAAACAACCTAACGTAGTTTATGAAATTAAATGTTTAAATTGTAATTCGTGTTATATTGGAGAAACAAGCCAAAATTTAAAAAAACGTCTAGACCAACATAAATATCATATCCAAAAAAATAATCAAAATCATTCAATGCTTGTAGAATATTCATTAGAAAATGACCATAATTTTGATTTTGAGTCTAATATTTTCAAAAGACGTTTTATTGAAATGTGTAAAATAAAAATGTCGTCGAATTCTATTAATAAACGTACTGATTTTGCAAATTTAAACGATACATTTTGTAGTTTTCTCGATTCCTTAAATAGAATATAGATCTGTCAATTTTTTAACATTTATAATGTTCAAATTATTTTTAGATTAAAAAAAAAAAAAATCAAGTTACTTTCTCAGTTTCCGTTGACAACCTTGTTTATTTTGACAACATATTTTTCACTTCTGACGAAGCGGTCGAACGACTGCGAAACGTAAAGTGTAAAGTGCGCGATTTAGTGTCCGCTTAAAAGATTTTGTGATATAATTCAATATAATTAACTAATTAATTAAATTAATAATTCTATTTCGTAATGAATAATCTATTATTATTTCAAATAACAAGTATATTTTTTGTAATATTCAATTTTTATCTTTATTTAAAGAACGCCGCCTATGTGCACTAGGGACGAGTAAACAGTACCCCACCTTTCCCACCCACCGCAAGATCTGTTGATGTTGCTTTCAAACAAACCGTCCTATTTTGCAATGGCATTATCAATCTACCTTGATTAGCCGTCGACAGTCAGTATTCAATTTTTCCAGTCGATGATTGGTCAAGGTAGTTTATTCTGACCGTTGACTTGACGATTTTGTGCAGATTGACGGGACTGACCGTTTATTTAACTCGCAGTAAGTCAAGCATGTGAAACAGCTACCATTCAGAACTTCGTTCAGGGAATCACTATGTGCTGACACTTAGAAAACGCTGACTAAATTACAGCTTAGCTAAGCAGCTGAACGTCCCTGAATGAGCCCAATGACTGTCCGTTCTTGTTTTCCTTTTCTCTGATGTGACTGCTGCTCACTTCTAAAATTTTGTCAGCAAATGTCTGCCATTTTTGACAAAGATAAATCACAACTGAGGCGCTTTCCTTTTAACCGTCGGAGCTACTCAGAGTAGCTCTAACTGATCCGCAACACGTTCCTTTTGATAAGAGTAGTTTCCACCAACTGATCTTGTTTTTATCTGTGTCCGTCCCCTAGTGTTGTAAATTTACCGGTAAATTATATAATTTACTTAATTTACCGGATTATTAACCTGTTAATTAAACGGTAAATAAAGTAAATAACAAAATGGAATAAAACTGGTGTTATTGTATAGCTTTTGACTTATCCTTTTAGAAGAGACCAAATTCAGCTATCTCACAATCTTGATTTTATGAGAAAATAGAATTTTTCTAGTTATGAAGAATAATAATTTAAAGGTTATGTTATGATCTTATAATAAATGGAATGGTAATGATCTAATGTTAATGGACTTATAATTAGAGGTGAGCGTTACATTAAAATGTATAAAAATATAAAATGATATAGCGAATGCGCATGCGCAATATCAGGTTTTAGAATTAGATTACGCTTATCAATAACTTTAGAATGTCGATATATCGATGCAAAATGAAGAAAACATTTGAATCGCGTCCTCCTTAATGATATTTATGAAAATATTATCCATAATTTTTCGAGCCCCTGCTACTGATGCATATCGATGTATCAAAATTTATTGCATCACAATTACTATTTCTTTATTTGTTGTTAACCCTAACCATCTAAAATTAATACTTAAAAAGTTTCATTGCAAATATCTCCAAATTATTGGCGGCAAATTCAAAATAAATAACCATTACGGTAAATAACTTAATTTACCGGGTGTTATTAACCGGATAATTAACCAGTTAATAACCGGTTTATAATCTAATTTACAACACTACCGTCCCACAGTGGGGCCGTTAATACGTATTCATGGCAGAAATTCAAAATTTCGTTTGGCGCTTTAATCTAATACTGGTATATGCAAATGACAGCTAATGAACCTGCAAATCTTCACACATATCCTTATCACCATATGGTTCAACATAGTCGCGATACAACAGTCTAAGCTTATGCTTTGCACAAGTCACATGAAAAAGCTGCTAAGAAGTGAATGTTTTTGTTTTTTTATTTGTTGACAAACTTCGAACTAAATATAATTTATATACAAAGTGTTTCATTTCTCATCTACACACCCCTGTAGTTTTTATATTTATTAACGGATCGATTTCAAATTTTCGCCAGATGAATAGAACACACATTTTTCAAATTTGAAACCTTTTGTATTGCTAGCCATGACCTACTGCGATTTAATAGAAAGTCGAAAAAATTAAGAAAACATAGTAGGCCTTGTTTGATTAAAAACAGTTATTAGAAAAAGTTGTTTAGAATTACGAAATAACCCCAATTACCCAATTTGGTTGAAAAATTTTAATTTTTAATTATTAAAAAAATATAATTTCAATTTAATCTACAGTTTTACAAAACGCTAAAACTAACCGACTAAAACAGACAGAATGAAAAAATTTTAATCTAATATTTTACTAGGCCCCCATCATCGTGCAGTATGCATTTTTCGATACGTTTCTAAACAATGTTGTAAAGAATAATAGGAAACGTATCGAAAAACGATACTGCACGATGGGGGCCTGGTAAAATATTAGATTAAGCTATTTTTTTCATTCTGTGTTTTAGTCGGTTAGTTTTAGCGTTTTGTAAAACTGTAGATTAAATTGAAATTCTATTTTTTTAATAATTAAAAATTTTTCAACCAAATTTGGTAATTGAGGTTATTTCGTAATTCTAAACAACTTTTTCTAATAACTTTTTTTGATCAATCAAGGCCTACTATGTTTTCTTAATTTTTTCGACTTTCTATTAAATCGCAGTAGGTCATGGCTTGCAATACAAAAGGTTTCAAATTTGAAAAATGTATGTTTAAGAGGATGTTCATCTGGCGAAAATTTAAAATCGATCCGTTAATAAATATAAAAACTACAGGGGTGTGTAGATGAGAAATGAAACACATTGTATGATGTTAATTTCTAGTGATAAGTTGATTCTTTTTTATAGTTTGTAATAGAGTCCAATTGCATGTAAACGTAGTACGGTTTTTGTTGTTGTAAGATTACGTATGAAAGATTTTAGCGCATATTTTTAGAACCTTAAGCTTTTAGTTTGGTTCTCTTTGCTTCGGAATTGTAAATTTTATAACAATTGTTTAACAATTAGATAAGCTTCTCGAAATGCAATCACAATCTTGAGCATGTTTGCGTTTTTTTGGAATAACCTTTAACAAAAGTTGCATACTTATGGCGCACCAAGAAAAATAAATGCGTTAAATTTAACATTTTCTTGATTAAATATAACCAACAAATAATTTGAATGAAGAAATAAATGATAAAATAAATGAATAAATACATTCAAAATGAACTTATTTAACTTAAACAAGTTTATTTTGAATTAAAAGTAAAATAAAGAATAATAATTAGGAGTCTTTCCTACAATTTTTTTTGTAAAGTAAAATAGTTTTAATTTAATTAAATAAACACCTAGGTAACATTTAATCATTTAAAAGATATTTTCTTCGTACTTAGCTAATTTCTGCCTACTTTTAATGCCATCGGCCCCACTGTGCGTCCCCTCAAGCACCTGCTTTTAAAACATCATTTTGAATATAAAGAGAGGGGGTAACGAAAATCCGTAAAAGCATTCATTTTTGTTTTGGTTATGTTTGCGACAAACCACAAAACACGTACTCTAGAAATGAAAGCGAATAAGCGAACTACAAATACCATGGCCAGCTTCATTAACATTCACTGACGTGTATGTATGGCCATTTCAATTCGACTTTTAAAAATTTTGACGGTACTCCTCTCAGCGCCTCTTGTCAGTTTTTAAATAATTGCAGTTGCCATTACTTTACTATCAGTAGTTCTGTAGTATCTTTAATAGGGAACGCTGAGGGGAGTACTCCACGGCATGCTTTCTCGGAACCGAATTTTAGGCGAATTGAAACGGCCATACACACACGTCAGTGAATGTTAATGGAGCTGGCCATGCAAATACCAGTTTGTTGCTGTTTGCAACCGTTGGATGGCGCCCAGCGAAAACACGTACGTGTAAAAAACGTTGTAAAATAACATGTAACCAAACGTTGAATTCGTGTGGTATTGTTACGTTGAAACAACGAAAAAATGTCGCGGCAATCAATTTCTTTTAAACGTCTCTGTCCATGTGTAAAAAACGTTGTAGAATAACAATTAATCAACGTTGAATTCGTGTGTTTTTAAACGTCTTTGTCCACGGTATTTCTACGTTAAATCCCAGTGCATACATACGTATAAAAAACGTTGTGGAATAACATGTAACAAACGTTGAATTCGTGTGTTATGGTTACGTTGAAACAACGAAAAAATGTCGCGGCAATGTCCACGTGTAACGTTGAATCAGACAATTACGACGTGTATTAAATCATTAGACTGAACAAACATACATGGCTAATGGTGGAATTCGAACCCACGCCACGCCGCCGAGTGACACAACTTTCCAAGTCGGCTAGGCTAGACGCCACTTGGACATCCCAGTTCCATGACTGATTCGTAAAGCGGGCAAAGGCAGTGGTAATAAAGCCGAACCGGGGACTTTAACTTACAATAGCTACGCGCCGCCCTCACTCGTTCAATTTCCGAACTCTTTACTACCTACAGTTTCCTTCTAACATTCATATTATCATAACATCATTAAATCAATTTTTCTAATTATTACAATCCTAAGCTTATTTTCTTTGTATATACATTTCAAAAATTCTAAATAATTTATTTATAATAAACATGTAATTCTAAATCGCCTATTTCTAAAAATATTTACACTAACTTAAAATATTCGACAAAACACATTTAATACAGTACTCTCAATTTACTTTATTATTTACAAAATTATTTCTTCTGTTGGGGTAAACGTAGCTCTCGGTAGATAGTTCCGTCCAGGTATGGGCTAAAGCACTTGGGGGTAGTTTACCCGAATAACAAAGACTTGCTTACTTTGTCCCGGTTCTCGGCTCTAAAAAGGAAAGCCCTCTTCAGAAAAACCACCGCACCACTTTTATGCTTTATTGAGCACCCTTCGCTATTGGGCCACCTTCCCGCTCGGTCCCCAATCGACTGTCCCGCGCAATTAATCCATTATCCGTAGTTCAGCAAAGTGACCCCGTTAACAATTGAAGGCATTATTCCAAAAACCAGACAAGTCCAAAAATGACAATTGTCTGGCTTTTGCAGGAAACAAGTGGGATTTGCCTTGTTTTTATAGAATCGCACATATTTCTCCGTGCAAAATCGTCGGACGTGTATGCTTCATAGCGAAACAAATTATACCACTAGAAAGCCATTGTCTTAACGTACATAAAATAGCGACAACTTGTAAACCAGATATTTTGGACTTGTCTGGTTTTTGGAATAATGCCTTCAATTATACAGAGTGGAAGCTTTAACTGGAATAAATTCTGTAACTTAGAAAATTGCCATTTGTAGCAAAATTCTTGGAACAGGTCAATTTTTATTTTTATGGCGCATATTATAAATGGATTTCTTTAACTTTTCAATTATTAGGAGGGGTAAAACAACCCCTAACTATTTTCTTTTAATGGAAGGGTATGTTGAGTAATTTTTTTTGTTAAAGCTTGTTCAATTGGGAATACAGCTACGTTTTTATTTTTTAATTTTTCTTAAACAGTAAAAGGCGAAAAAATAAAAAATAAATTTTTGACTAGAACGATTTTAACGCATCAGATGTTCAAAATGCTCACCACCTCTCACTTGACAATACCCTAATCGATTATAAATTCCATCCCTAACAGTTTGTAACATTTCCAGCGTTACTCTCCTAATTTCATGCAGAATTTGAAGTTCTGAAGTTCTGCTATGTCGTTTGGTTTAGTTACATAAACTTTACTTTTTAAATACCCCGATAAAATAGTCTAAAGAGGTGAGATCTGGAGATCTTGTTGGCCACTTAATTGGTCATCGGTCCTCTTCTTCCTATCCACCTATTGGGAAAAACTTCAGTGAGGTAATTACGTACAATTAAAAATTTAGCGCATTGGCAGCGCCATCTATTGGCTGCACGCAACAATACGATACCATATAGAATGCTTATTTCTTCTTATCAAATAATAAAAAATGGAGTTCCTGAATTTTTGGCATTAAAAACGGTTTTAGTAAAAAAATTCTTTTTTTGTTTTTTACCTTTTACTGCTAAAGAAAAATAAAAAAATAAAACGTAGCTGTATTCCCAATTTTTTCAACATATCCTTCCATTAAAAAAAAACATAGTTAGGGGTCGTTTCACCCCTCCAAATAATTGAAAAGTTAAAAAAGTCCCTTTGTAATATGCGCCATTAAAAATAAAAATTGACCTGTTCCAAGAATTTTTTTACAAATCGTAATTTTCTTTAGTATTTTTAATCACAGATTTTGGGCATCAAATTCAAACTTAAAAGAAATTGACAGATTACGTCAACTTAAAAAGAGGTTATGGTTGACTCGTATGTGCAAATCAGCAGTATTTTTCATACCTGGTTCGTTTCATTTCAAAGCTGCCAAGTATGGAGAAGAACCTCACATTTCAGAGATTTTTAGTAAAATTAGAATTCAAAGGTGTGAAACACGATACAAAATCACTATAAAATTAAGTGTTTTCTAACGTCAACATCACGTTTTGTAGCGCATATTTATTCGGTATACGTTAAAATAACGTTATAAAACGTGAGTTAAAAATTTAGTAGTAAATTATGATTTATCTAACGTATTAGTTTCGTTAATTTTTTTTTTTATTTATTACGTAGAATAGTAGATGTTGAATTAACGTTGAAAAGATATGGTAATCAACGTACGGTAGATACATTGCATTTACTCATAGTATAAATCACGTCTTAAAAAGACAAAATTATTACATATTTATTTCACGTTATAATTACGTCCATATTTAACTGATCGTTAAAAAACACGTTATACAAACGTGGTATAATTATGGTTGCTAATTCAACCAAAAAACAACGTTGCATTTTTCAACGAATAACGTTATTTCCACCGTCACAACGTGAAATTAACGTTGAATAAACGTACATGATTTCGCTGGGCGCTGATTGAAATCGGAAGGTAAGGTAGAAGGGGATCCCACATTTCAAAAATGTCAAATTAACGTATAAAATTCCGTACGGTAGGTGTGCTACGCAAAAGTGTAAAAGAAACTACAGTCGCAGCTCTATAACTCGAAATTTTCTGTAAGTCGAAATTTACTGAGGTCCCTGCACATTGTGTATAATTGAAATGTCGTTCTTTAACTCGAAATTTCTATAACTCGAAGTAATTTTCCGGTCCCTTGAGATTCGAGTTATGGAGCTTCGACTGTACTTGTAAACGTTATCTTTTCCACAGTGAAATGTTTAGCAAAGGAAGGATAGCTAAATGTTTCATCAATGCATGTGATGATTCTAGCAGCAAGAGACATCGTTTTCCTAAAAATGAACCGGAAATTTTTAAAAAGAGGGTGAATAAGGTGTAAGTGGTGGGGAGCTACATGTCCCAATATCTTAAAACATGATACTTTTCTCAGATGAGAATGATCAGCACAATAAAGAAGAAAATATAACTTCAGTGCTTCCAACAATTTCTGTTGTGTCAACTGGAAAAATGCTTCTGCAACATTCCACGTCAACCTGATATGGAAGGTAAAATTTACATTAATCTCCAAATTGCATTACTAAACATGTAAAACATGTATGCTCGAAGCAGCTGCGGAAGCAAGAACAAATGTGTTTATACACCGTGATTCAGAAATGTCTCCCGATATTCTCAGGGTGAATAGAACATCGAAAAAGAAAGTCTCCTTTTTGTATAAATTTTTTTCTAAAAATAGATAGTATGGGATTTATAAGCCCTGAAAGAGAGGTGAAAAATATTGTTTTTTGCCAATATCTTTTGGAACCTTTAAGTTATCAAACTAATACAGTCGCACCTCCATAACTCCAAACTCTCTGTAAGTCAAAGTTTACTGATGTCCCTGCACATTGTGAATAACTGAAATCTCTTTCTTTAACTCGAAATTTCTATAACTCGAAGTAATTTTCCGGTCCCTTGAGATTCGAGTTATGGAGGTTCCACTGTATTTTAAACTTAGGTATAAGGCATCTAACTGCGCATTAACAACATATTTCTCAGATCCTCCCTTCTTTTTAAGGAAGGTGTACAGGACCTTTCAGTATTTTATCCCTAACTTCTTATTTTTTACATATTTCATCAAATATTTGTGAAGAAAATATTCTCCAGAATATTTGGTACAAGAAAGGTTATCTTGCTGCATTTTGATAAATCAAACCGTTTTCGAGTAATTGAGGTTTAAATGTTAGCATACATCTATTACGCAATGTTAATACCACAATATTGCTAATTTCTTATTTTTCATTTTTCGAGAAACATTTACATGAAAAGGTGACCTTATTTCTTGACATTTCTGAATTACCCTGTACTTACAGGTTTGCATCATTTAATTCCAAAAATTTTTATGCAGCTCCTTTAATCTCAAGAAACGCGTACGATATTGGTTTAGCAAGTGATCACAAACATGTGGAGCTCAAAGATTCTACCCAAAATGTTATGGAAAAAGCAAATTTACAATCTTCACTTTCACGTATGTATCTGCAGTTACTGTAAAAGAATGGATTAATGAATTACTGGAAAGACGTTCATGTCTAAATTAGCAGATTATGAAAATATGTTTATGTTAATACATAATACCAATATATCTTATCCTTATTATAGGTAAACGTAAGTGTCCATTAATATTACAGCATGTTGGTTGCACACGAGTTAACCAACTTACTCCAGCTGCCAGGAAGTTACACCAAATTGTTCGATATTGGAGTAAGAAGAACGCCAGTTTACAATATCGTGTACGGTCATATCGTAAACGACTTAAAGATGCTTTGGCCGCAGCCAATTCTTCACAATGTGCAAACCTTCTGAATCATGTTAATGCAACAACTTACAAATTCATTATCTACAAGTAAGAAATCAGCATCGAAAGCCAAGAGCTCGAAGATTTACCTTACAAGAGAAAATCCTAGCCCTAACGTTACTAAAAGCAAGTGGACGTGGATATAAATTACTTTCGAAAATTACTTTCGAACATTAACAGAATTGTTAAACAAAATACCTTTCAGACCAGGTATTAATGAACAGTTTGTTACCAGCACGCATTATTTAATAAAATAATTAATCTAGTTCGTTGCGCCGAGTTACGGCTTCCGGGCAATAAGTAAGCCTAGAAAAACATTTTTTTTTGTAATTAGTTACGACAACGTAAATTCTGTTATCAAAAGGTTTTTAAAATAAAAACGTTTTAAAGCTCTATTCAAAACCATACTACTAAAGTTCCGTTCCGGACTTCGTAACATTTGGCGTCCATCAACGTGGGGCCTATTTGGCGAAGTTTCTCCTAACGAACCCATAGGTAAAACAAGAAAACGAAATTCTGAGGACGTTCCTCAGTGGCGCCCAACTACAATACTTAATATGGATAAAGCCACCACCGCTCGTCGAGGTGGCACTACAACAGCGTCTTCCGGAGAACCCGCTAACGTATGCTGTCAAACTGTCAAAACAGAGGATCTCCCTGCATTCCATGGTGCAGATTCCGAAATTCCGTCCGAATTCTTAGAAAATGTACAGCAGTACTTCCTCTCAACGGCCAAGCCAGAGTGGATATGGGTCCAGATTGCTTCTAAGAGACTCACTGGTCCAGCAAAAGAGTGGTACGTCAGATATGAATCCATTCATCTCACCTGGCCGGAATTTAAATCTCGCTTCATAGATGAATTCGATGGTACTCACGTCCGTATGAAATTGAACGCAAAACTCTATTCTGAAAAACAAAAACCGACGGAGTACACCGAACCCTTTGTCCTTCGAAAGTGGAAATTATTCGATAGAATATCTCCAACGACCACGGAAGAAGACAGAATTGTGATGATCGCAGACATGGTCCGTCAAGATTTATGTACGGCAATAATCAGTCCACTGCCGACAAATCTAGATGAATTACTACGCAGAAGTGCCAGACTAGACAGGACAGCATTACCAGTTTTACCGAAAAAGCCACCACCGCCGTTTCAAACCAGAGGGGAAATAAATCAAGCGACCAGGTTGCCAGACTACCATTACTGTTCAGAACGACATTTCCACCGTGATTGCCCGGTGCTCAAGAACCGTCTTAAAGACCAGGGAAAACGGACTGAGGGTTGGCAGCAACAATGTAAGCCCATCCACCGGCCCAATCCGGAAATAAATAGCCTTGGAACTGACAATCTGCCTCGACTTCAAGTAACGGTAAACCAGCAGGAATTCACAGCCCTGTTGGACACCGCCGCTTCCGCCAATTTTATCCAGGCAAGAATCGCAGGAAATCCAACCCAGGCAGAGGACGTTAATGTCTGTTTGGCAGACGTGTCGACTGAATTGAAGACCTGCGGCACTTCATCCGTGCCATTCCAGATCGACAAGCAGACATTTGAAACTGATTTCTACATTTCACCAAACCTTCGTGAACCTATCATCCTCGGTCAGCCTTGGTTAAAGCAACAGAGGGCCGTGCTTGATATGCACAGAAGATGCATTCACTTCGGTACCGACAGTCGTCGAACGAAACACTTTATCTCCTGCCAGCTGAAACCGCAAGAGATATCCGAACGTAGGCTAGACGTCAAAAACAGCGTACCCATTCAGCGGCAGATATTTACAAGAAGAAACGAGTTTCCCGACACACTTTCTCGAAACCCGGAAGATTTATCAGTTCCAACGAGCACGACAGAGATGGACAGACTCTTGCCGCCTTCTGTTCAAGTCTTGAATGCGATCACTTTAACTACCGAGATAAAAGACGCTCAGCAAGTTGATGAATCCGTAAGACAGTTATGCATGCGTTGGGAACATATTCAAGAGAACGAACCGGTAGGACCAGGCGAAAAAGCTTTCAGCCGACTGCACATCGTCGAAGGAGGCTATTTACGGCGAATAGAAGGAGAACGAAAACTGTTGTTCGTTCCGCTTACGATGAGAGAAAGGGTCATGTATGTTCATCACGACAGTCCTACTGCTGGACATCCTGGAGCAAAAGAAACGGAGCGTGCAATCCGAAGACATTGCTATTGGCCAAGCATCCGGAAAGATGTCAAGGGTTACATTAAGAAGTGCCTTATCTGTCGATCCACCAAGAAGGGACCGCTGCAGAAAAATACTCCACAACCATACCAACCAATAATTGCACGGGCACATCAAAATCAACATCGGTACCGAGCCAGGTACGCCATTAACCGACCAGTACCAGCACGATTCCAACCAGGATTCCAACGTGATGGCGCGAGCACACACATTCGCTGTTAGAAAATTCCCAGACACCTGGACCGGGCCACATCGAGTCATCAACAAAGCCGGAGTAGTTGCTTACTGGATTGACAAATCAAATCAACCTACCAAGATTCACGTAGATGACTTACGGCAGGCGCTGGAACAGCCGTAACCGTGGCAACAAACTTCTCTAAGCGGGGGAGATTGTTACCAGCACGCATTATTTAATAAAATAATTAATCTAGTTCGTTGCGCCGAGTTACGGCTTCCGGGCAATAAGTAACTCTAGAAAAACATTTTTTTTTGTAATTAGTTACGACAACGTAAATTCTGTTATCAAAAGGTTTTTAAAATAAAAACGTTTTAAAGCTCTATTCAAAACCATATTATTAAAGTTCCGTTCCGGACCTTCGTAACAAGTTAATCACAACATTGAGAGAAACTGTTCAAAAAATTGCTATAAGAGATCGAAATTGTTCTGTAGTCTTTGATGAAATGACTATAGCAAGTTTGCTGCAATATCAACGAAGGGATGACATTATTGAAGGATTCGAGGATGTGGGAACAAGGAGAAAACCTTTATTAGCATATCATGCAACAGTATTTATGCTGAAAGGTAAATCTGCAAATATTTATTTAATATAATAATAGTAATAATAATTTTACCTAGGGTCTATATCGGCAGTGGAAGCAGCCTCTAATATATACATTCACTAGTGGACCTATGAAATCATTTGATTTGAAGTGCTGCATTAAATAAGTCATCTGCATATGTCAGCGTATGGGATTAACAGTAGTTGCTACTATTTTGCGACCAGAGCACTACAAACCAAACTGCAATGAACTCGTTGGTAAAAGATACTGAAGAGCAATATAAAAGAAAATGTTTGGAAAAGCGAACATTTGGATTTGAAATTCATGGAATAGAAATTGTACCCCTCTATGATGTTCCGCACTTGATGAAGTGTATACGTAACAACTTACTGACCAAAAATTTGCATTTTGTTCTTAATGGACAAAATAAAGTGGCAAAGTGGGACCATATCATCCAATTTTATCAATTAGATGCTGCAGATGACACATGCATGTGTCCTAAACTTACGGTCAGTCATTGCCTTCCTAACAAAATTAAGAAAATGAAAGTGTCCATCTGCATGTAAGATTTTAGCCATCAAGTTGAGGCCCTGATGAAACGTCTTAGCAAAATGAGTATGTGTATGTCACTTTTTAGTGTTTAACATTTAAGATTGTTTTTCTTCTAGATATTTAATATAAAGACGTTACTTTAGATTCACAGGCAGAGGACACTGCCGATTTGATATTGTTTTTGGACAATCTTTTTGATAGTCTAAATGGTAATGCAAAAATCGCCCCAGCTAGTAAATCGTTAAAAGGTGGAGTTTCCAGTGAATCAGGACACGTAAAATTCTGGTATTCTGCACTTCAGGTATTCCAATCAATGAAATTTTTTTCTAATAAGAAGACATTTACCTACTGCCCTTCTGTTCAAAATTTCATTAAAACGTTAAATGGATTTCTGCATTTACAAAAAAAATTAGTTGCTGCAACCAGAACTTATTTCCTACCACGCAGTTTGAATCAGGATTGCCTTGAAAACTTTTTTGGGAGTATAAGAAGCCATGGAGCCCGAAATGTAACTCCAAGTGTGACTCATTTCGTATCTTCATTTAAGTCGCTAATAGTTAACAACTTCATGGCTGTACACTCCCCTGGAGCAAATTGTGCTTGAAAACTTTCAAAGTTTTTTAAGAGAGGAAAAATTCATTGACACTTCTTCACAAGATATCCAAAAATAAATATTCCTGTTATTTAAACATAGAATGGCCCATCGAAAATTACCAAGGCAGTTTTTAGCCCTTTAACCTTTTTAGTAATTAAAGAAAATGCAACGAAATGACTAAGATTTTATTTAACTTTTTTTTTCAATTATTAAGTGTCCGAAATGTTGCGCAGTGTACTTTTCAAACCGCCAATGCTCATAAAGTAACAGGGATAGAACATCCTTATCCTTATCCTTAAATCAAAAAGGTATTAATTAGCTTTCCAAAATGTTTTGTTGATTTAAATTGATCGAATAGTTTATGAATTATGTGCCAATTTAGAATGAGCAATTTTTTCTTTAGGAATAAAATTCAAACGCCCGGTCTTTCCCACCCTGACAATATAGGTTTTTTGTCGATGAAATCTCGTCTACTTTCTACCATTTTCGTTTGAGCACTTTTTTTCGGGACATGTTGTATATAATTTTCTTTGAAATTAATGAAGATATCACATTGAAATCCAAAATTGACCTGTTCAAGGATTGTTAGACAAGTGAAAAACGCTAAAGGACTAAAAACTGCCTTGGAAATTTTCGGTGAGTCATTCTGTGTTTAAAAAACATTCAAACATGAACACTAGGATGGAAATATCCATATAGAATTTCATAAAGTGAAGAATCTGTTATGTCCGAAATTGAATTTACTTTTTCCGAAATTGAAATTACCTTTTCCGAAATTCAACTTACTATTTCCGAAATTAAATTTACTTTTTCTGAAATTAAAATTATATTTCCTGAAATTAATGTTACTTTTTCCGAAATTGAAGTTGAAAAGGTGTAGATCACATTGCAAATGGAACAAATTCGATCGCATGTCATTATATAAACATAACCTGTTTGATTTTCAGTCTGACATAAGAATTAGTACAATAGTTAATAAATCTGGTAGCAATGGCATGTAGTAATGAAAGACTTATTGCGGTAAAAATCACAATCTATCATTTTTTATAAAAATAAATAGAACGTACACTAGGCGCACACTAGCAAAACGGACAAAAATATATTAAATTACTTAACATTTCACAGGTTTGATTCGAAGATTTTTCAGACACGTTTTAAAAGGAGCTAAAAAAGTAGTTATTACCTGCAAATGAATAATTTATATTCGTTTCGGGACCCTGCAATTTAAGGAGAGCCATTTTGTATGTTTGTCGCACAGAACACACACTCTAGAAAGGAAACTACCGTGAATGACGTTGAAATACAGTTGACTACTAGCGGTGCTAATGGGTGCAAGCAGAACTAAGTTTATAGGCGCGCGTACTTTAAAATATGAAATTTAGAAGTATGAAACGTATTGAAAAGTGTTATCAACGTTTTAACGGAGACTGAAAATTAAACACCCCATTTAATATACGTTAAAGGGACTTTTAATTTTTAATCTGTTAAAACCTAGATAACACTTTTTGTGTCAGTTCGTTTGTTGCACTAATGTTCACGATTATTCTCATCTTGTTTTAATCTCATACATTATTATGAGATGAAAATACTGAGTGTGCACTAGTACTAGTGCAGCCAACGAACAGATTTTATCAATATTAACCGAAATTGACAACAATAAAACTAACTGACACCCAGCTAAATATTTTATTTTTAGTAATATATAATATAAAATCGCTATAAAACTAATACGTAAGATTTTATGATAATAATAATAAAACTAGGTAAACTTAGGTAACTAATCTTGTAATTGTTTTTTACGTCGAACTGCAATCTTACGCGATTTTGCACGTAAAAACTTTCTGTGGGCCGCAAGTTTGATAGGGTCTATGAAACATGTATCTACAACACGATTTAAAAATGAAACAAATTTCTCATCCTGCCCCTTGGAAATTAAGTTAAGTCGTTTAATCCAAAAGTAGGCAGCACATTTGATAATAATTTTAAAAAACTTTCAAAGTTTTTTAAGAGAGGATAAATTCATTGACACTTCTTCACAAGATATCCCAAAAATAAATATTCCTGTTACATATTTTAAAAAGAAAGTGTCATACGTTGCGAAGTGTACGACATCTTATGTAGCTGGTTACGTTTGCAAAAAATTTATTAAAGTAACAAAAAATTGTGAAAACTGTAAAAAAAACTCTTCTACTGCACTTACAAAATAAATTATAGTTACATTTACAGTTAAATTTAATACATAGTAGTTAAACGTATTGTAGATTAAGTACGTTATTCAATCTTAAAAAAAAAATATAGAATGAACTCTCTCTTGAGCGAACACTGTTGATCGTCAACTGTTTATCCAGAGAAAAAGGGGAAAATACATAAACGAAAAAATTGATATTTCTTTTCTTTCATTTTGAAATTTTTAAATGCACAAAGTATAATAAATAAATTCATTTGCTATTACGGACAGCGACAAATCATCTTCAGGATCAAAATCATTCTCTTACTTGAACTTCAAATTCTGTTATCCTGAAGCAGTTTGCAATTTATTGTAATGGTAACCATTTTGTATAAAATAAATAACACCAAGCAAATCCAATTTCTTCCCCTTTTCTGATATGATTTGAAGATGGAACACGCTCTATTTTTCAGATAATTTTAGATTCGATTTAATTTTTGGAACAATTAATTTACTGTACCTATAGTTTAAATTTAATCAAATCTTGTACAAGAAACAGGTACTGTAAAAACGTTGTATAGAGTTTTACTATTATTATTTTCCTTAGTATTTCATTAACAACAATAATAATTTATTGAATACGTTTGCAAACTTCAGTGATTCCGGAGAGTGAAACTGCGACACAACGATAACAGTACTGACTTAATAATTAAAGCCAGAGAATATCCAAATAGTAAAATGTGTAGACCAGGTACTTTTCTTCAATTCATTACTAGGCAAGCTTTGTCCCAACTGTTTTTATTAATTCCTCGTCTTGTCATCCACTTTCCTATTGTTTCCATTTTGCAAAAGATTTTATTACAATCACTAAGTTTCCGACATGTCTTACAGTGTACAGTTCATAGCCACTTAGATATCATGGCACTAAAAATTATTATCAAATGTGCTGTCTACTTTTGGATTAAACGAATTAACTTAATTTCCAAGGGACAGGATGAGAAATTTGTTTCATTTTTAAATCGTGGTGTAGATACATGTTTCATAGACCCTATCAAACTTGCGGCCCACAGAAAGTTTTTACGTGCAAAATCGCGTAAGATTGCAGTTCGACGTAAAAAACAGTTACAAGATTAGTTACCTAAGTTTACCTAGTTTTATTATTATTATTATCATAAAATCTTACGTATTAGTTTTATGGCGATTTTATATTATATATTACTAAAAATAAAATATTTAGCTGGGTGTCAGTTAGTTTTATTGTTGTCAATTTCGGTTAATATTGATAAAATCTGTTCGTTTGCTGCACTAGTACTAGTGCACACTCAGTATTTTCATCTCATAATAATGTATGAGGTTAAAACAAAATGAGAATACTCGTGAACATTAGTGCAACAAACGAACAGACACAAAAAGTGTTATCTACGTTTTAACAGATTAAAAATTAAAAGTCCCTTTAACGTATATTAAATGGGATGTTTAATTTTCAACCTAGTTCTGCTTGCACCCACTAGCACCGCTAGTAGTCAACTGTATTTCAACGTCATTCACGGTAGTTTCCTTTCTAGAGTGTGTGTTCTGTGCGACAAACATACAAAATGGCTCTCCTTAAATTGCAGGGTCCCGAAACGAATATAAATTATTCATTTGCAGGTAATAACTACTTTTTTAACTCCTTTTAAAACGTTTCTGAAAAATCTTCGAATCAAACCTGTGAAATGTTAAGTAATTTAATATATTTTTGTCCGTTTTGCTAGTGTGCGCCTAGTGTACGTTCTATTTATTTTTATAAAAAATGATAGATTGTGATTTTTACCGCAATAAGTCTTTCATTACTACATGCCATTGCTACCAGATTTATTAACTATTGTACTAATTCTTATGTCAGACTGAAAATCAAAGAGGTTATGTTTATATCATTATATAAACATAACCTGTTTGATTTTCAGTCGCATGTCATTACATGCGATCGAATTTGTTCCATTTGCAATGTGATCTACACCGTTTCAACTTCAATTTCGGAAAAAGTAACATTAATTTCAGGAAATATAATTTTAATTTCAGAAAAAGTAAATTTAATTTCGGAAATAGTAAGTTGAATTTCGGAAAAGGTAATTTCAATTTCGGAAAAAGTAAATTTAATTTCGGAAAAAGTAAATTCAATTTCGGACATAACAGATTCTTCATTTTATGAGATTCTATATAGGTATTTCCATCCTAGTGTTCATGTTTGAATGTTATTTAAACACAGAATGACTCACTGAAAATTTCCAAGGCAGTTTTTAGTAGGGATGTGGGTTCAGAAATTTTCCAATTTGGAAAGTTTCTAAAATGGAAATTTTCCAGAAACTTTCTAACCAATTTTTCTGGAAAATTTCCGACGAAAATTTAACGAAGTTATTACTTGTCCTGCTTGCGCAGTTTAACATAAAATCATTTATTAAAATGTAATGCCTAACATAATTTCAAAAGATTATGCGCTCAAAATGCGGAAAAATACCTATACGTACAATTTATGAATTATAAGCGAAAGCCAAAGCGTAAGTTTGATTTGTGAATACACATTATCTTGTAATTTCTGTCCTTTTTTATATTACCGTTGTACATTAGTATTTGGTACTATTTTAACTATCGTTTGCTCCTGAGTTTATAAAAATATTTTTTTGAAAAAAAATACGTTACTATAATTGATTTGGAAATTTTCTGGTAAATTACCGGAAAAGGTCATCGGAAAATTTCCATCTTTTTTATTTTTCCGGAAAAATTACATCTCTAGTTTTTAGTCCTTTAGCGTTTTTCACTTATCTAACAATCCTTGAACAGGTCAATTTTGGATTTCAAGGTGATATCTTCATTAATTTCAAAGAAAATTATATACAACATGTCCCGAAAAAAAGTGCTCAAACGAAAATGGTAGAAAGTTGACGAGATTTCATCGATAAAAAACCTATATTGTCAGGGTGGGAAAGACCGGGCGTTTGAATTTTATTCCTAAAGAAAAAGTTGTTCATTCTAAATTGGCACATAATTCATAAACTATTCGATCAATTTAAATCAACAAAACAGTTTTGGAAAGCTAATTAATACCTTTTTGACTTAAGGATAATACATCTTCGCGAACAAATTATTTTGATAAGAAAAATGTTTGTCAAAAATAATCGAAAATGCAACTTTTTTCGTTAGTTTTCGCTCGTATCTCTGAAAAAACTCCTAAAGGTACCACTTTTTTAGTTTTACTGTACATCGAAACCCCATCGAATAAAAAAAATATTCAATGTTCTATCCCTATTGCTTTATGAGCATTGGCGGTTTCAAAAATACACTGCGCAACATTTCGGACACTTAATAATTGAAAAAAAAAGTTAAATAAAATCTTAGTCATTTCGTTGCATTTTCTTTAATTACTAAAAAGGTTAAAGGGCTAAAAACTCTCTTGGAAATTTTCGATGGGCCATTCTGTGTTTAAATAACATTCAAACTTGAACAGTAGGATGGAAATACCTATGTTCACGGGAAGCCGCTACAATAGCTAACTTTTTTATTTGAATTTTGTACGAGGTAGCTTAAATTAGAAAAGTGTCAGGACCTCTCCTGCTGGATTTTATGGCAACATTAGAAAAACAAATGACTGTCAGGGTTTCGAGATTTTCTATTGTTTCCAACTTTTTTTAATGGAACGTTATATTTTTTACCTTCGCATCACGTTCAAGACGTCAAATTAATTATGTCTCTAAAATATTACCTTCCAAGGCCTACTATTTTTATAAATCATTTAATTAATAAATCTTGGTGTTCAAAATGGCTACAATAGCTAACTTTTTTATTTGAATTTTTACGAGGTAGCTTAAATTAGAAAAGTTTCAGGACGTCACCTGCTGGATTTTATGGCCACATCATAAAAACAAATGACTGTCAGGTTTTCGAGATTTTCAATTGTTTTCAACTTTTTTTAATTGAACGTTATACTTTTTAACATCGCATCGCGTTCAAGGCGTCAAATTAATTATGCCTCTAAGGCCTTCTAAGGCCTACTATTTTATGAATTATTTAGTAAATAAACATTGGTATTCGCGAGAAGTGCATAGCAACAATAGCTTTTTTGTTGGCGAACACAATATGCCCAACGAAAACATGTACGTTTATTCAACGTTAATTTCACGTTGTTATGGTGGAAATAACGTTATTCGTTGAAAAATGCAATGTTGTTTTTTGATTGAATTAGCAACCATAATTATATCACATTTGTATGACGTGCTTTTTAACGATCAGTTATATGGACGTAATTATAACGTGAAATAAATACGTAATAATTTTGTCTTTTTACGACGTGATTTATACTACGAGTAAATGCGATGTATCGACAATCTACGTTGATTATCACATCATTTCAACGTTAATTCAACATCTACTATTCTACGTAATAAATGAGAAAAAAATTAACGAAACTAATACGTTAGATAAATCATAATTTACAACTAAATTTTTAACCCACGTTTTATAACGTTATTTTAACGTATACCGAATAAATATGCGTTACAAAACGTGATGTTGACGTTAGAAAACACTTAATTTTACAGTGATTGTCTATCGTGTTTCACACCTTTGAATTCTAATTTTACTAAAAATCTATGAAATATGAGGTTCTTCTCCATGCTTGGCAGCTTTGAAATGAAACGAAACAGGTATGAAAAGTACTGCTAATTTGCACATACGAGTCAACCATAACCTCTTTTTAAGTTGACGTAATCTGTCAAATTTTTTTAAGTTAGTTTGAATTTGATGCCCAAAATCTGTGATTAAAAATACTAAAGAACGCAACAGCCAATCAATTATACATACATATTGTCACGAATACTCATTGGGGACAGCTGTATACACAGTGGAAAGTTTAACTGGAATAAATTCTGTAACTTACAATTAGAAGATTACGATTGGTAAAAAAATTCTTGGAACAGGTCAATTTTTATTTTTAATGGCGCACATTACAAAGGGACTTTTTTAACTTTTCAATTATTTGGAGGGGTGAAACGACCCCTAACTATGTTTTTTTTAATGGAAGGATATGTTGAAAAAATTGGGAATACAGCTACGTTTTATTTTTTTATTTTTCTTTAGCACTAAAAGGTAAAAAACAAAAAAAAGAATTTTTTTACTAAAACCGTTTTTAATGCCAAAAATTCAGGAACTCCATTTTTTATTATTTGATAAAAAGAAATAAGCATTCCATATGGTATCGTATTGTTGCGTGCAGCCAATAGATGGCGCTGCCAATGCGCTAAATTTTTAATTGTACGTAATTACCTCACTGAAGTTTTTCCCAATAGGTGGATAAGAAGAAGAGGACCGATGACCGATTGAGTGGCCAACAAGATCTCCAAATCTCACCCCTTTAGACTTTTTTATGGGGGTATTTAAAAAGTAAAGTTTATGTGACTAAACCAAACGACATAGCAGAACTTCAGAACTTCAAATTCTGCATGAAATTAGGAGTAACGCCGAAAATGTTACAAACTGTTAGGGATGGAATTTATAATCGATTAGGGTATTGTCAAGTGAGAGGTGGCGAGCATTTTGAACAACTGATGCATTAAAATCGTTCTAGTCAAAAATTTATTTTTTATTTTTTTGCCTTTTACTGTTTAAGTAAAATTAAAAAATAAAAACGTAGCTGTATTCTCAATTGAACAAGCTTTAAGAACGAAAATTACTCAACATTCCCTTCCATTAAAAAAAAATAGTTAGGGGTTGTTTCATCCCTCCAAATAATTGAAAATTTAAAGATATCCATTTATAATATGCGCCATAAAAATAAAAATTGGCCTGTTCCAAGAATTTTGCTACAAATGGCAATTTTCTAAGTTACAGAATTTATTCCAGTTAAACTTTCCACTCTGTATAATTGTTAACGGGGTCACTTTGCTGAACTTGCGCGGGACAGTCGATTGGGGACCGAGCGGGAAGGTGGCCCAATAGCGAAGGGTGCTCAATAAAGCCTAAAAGTGGTGCGGTGGTTTTTCTGAAGAGCGCCTTCCTTTTTAGAGCCGAGAACCGGGACAAAGTAAGCAAGTTTTTGTTATTCGGGTAAACTATCCCCAAGTGCCTTTAGCCCATACCTGGACGGAACTATCTACCGAGAGCTACGTTTACCCCAACAGCTGAATTTATTGTAAGCGCGAAGAGAGCGTGACAATATTGCGGTGTTTATGAGCAGCATGTAATTTTTTAAAATTTTCATAAAGAAATAATTTTGTAAATAATGAAGTAAATTGAGAGTACTGTATTAAATGTGTTTTGTCGAATATTTTAAGTTAGTGTAAATATTTTTAGAAATAGGCGATTTAGAATTACATGTTTATTATAAATAAATTATTTAGAATTTTTGAAATGCATATACAAAGAAAATAAGCTTAGGATTGTAATAATTAGAAAAATTGATTTAATGATGTTATGATAATATGGATATTAGAAGGAAACTGTAGGTAGTAAAGAGTTCGGAAATTGAACGAGTGAGGGCGGCGTGTAGCTATTGTAAGTTAAAGTCCCCGGTTCGGCTTTATTACCACTGCCTCTGCCCGCTTTACGAATAAGTCATGGAACTGGGGTGTCCAAGTGGCGTCTAGCCTAGCCGACTTGGAAAGTTGTGTCACTCGGCGGCGTGGCGTGGGTTCGAATTCCACCATTAGCCATGTATGTTTGTTCAGTCTAATGATTTAATACACGTCGTAATTGTCTGATTCAACGTTACACGTGGACATTGCCGTGACATTTTTTCGTTGTTTCAACGTAACCATAACACACGAATTCAACGTTTGTTACATGTTATTCCACAACGTTTTTTATACGTATGTGTGCACTGGGATTTAACGTAGAAATACCGCGGACAAAGACGTTTAAAAGAAGTTGATTCGAGCATTGTTAAAACGTATTAATAACACACGAATTCAACGTTGATTAATTGTTACTCTACAACGTTTCTTACACGTGGACAGAGACGTTTAAAAGAAATTGATTGCCGGGACATTTTTTCGTTGTTTCAACGTAACAATACCACACGAATTCAACGTTTGGTTACATGTTATTTTACAACGTTTTTTACACGTACGTGTTTTCGCTGGGTGGTGTGCGTTGAAACAAGAGAACATCGAAATTGTTTTCAAATTGTCAGTTTTGTTAACTATTCTGATTAATCGGTTCTTGAAATTTAGTTCATATTAAAAATGTCAAATAGTAGGCCTTGGAAGGTAATATTTTAGAGATATAATTAATTTGACGCCTTGAACGCGATGCGATGTTAAAAAATATAACATTCCATTTAAAAAAGTTGAAAACAATTAAAAACCTCGAAAACTTGACAGTCATTTGTTTTTCTGATGTTGCCATAAAATCCAGCAGGTGACGTCCTGAAACTTTTCTAATTTAAGCTACCTCGTAAAAATACAAATGAAAAACTTAGCTATTGTAGCCATTTTCCGTGAACACCAAGATTTATTAATTAAATGATTTATAAAAATAGTAGGCCTTGGAAGGTAATATTTTAGAGACATAACTAATTTGACGTCCTGAAAGTGATACAATGGTAAAAAATATAACGTTCCATTTAAAAAAGTTGAAAACAATTGACAACCTCGAAAACCTGACAGTCATTTGTTTTTCTGATGTTGCCATAAAATCCAGCAGGAGAAGTCCTGAAACTTTTCTAATTTAAGCTACCTCGTAAAAATTCAAATAAAAAAGTTAGCTATTGTAGCGGCTTCCCGTGAATACCTTGTATGTGCCGCCCATGGTAAAACAGAATAGTATGCAGTACCAACTTTTACAAATAATCTAATGGGCGGGAAATTCAAACACCTTTCGATCATTAATGTACACTCTGTATTTTCATAAAACATGAAACAGAAGTATCAAGAAAAAAAAATTATGAAAGTACTGATTTTTTCAATGTATTGTTAAACTAAGTACATGAGGAATAAATCGGTTTTGTGGGGTTATTTATTATTCTTGGGTGCATTCTATTCTTAGTAGGCTGGTTTCAACAAAGACCGATAATTTTTTTGTTTGTTTTTATTAAATATCAACTCTTGTTCAAATATTTTGACAGTTGCAACCGCATAAAGAGAAAGAAAGATAGAACGAGCATCTTCTAAGAGTCGCAAAGATTACAACAATACCGATACCATGTGGTTTGGGTCAAATTCGAAATTATGTAACTTCATTTAATATTTAATTTTAAAACGCACTTTTTTCGATCAAAAATGCATTTCATGGGATAATGAACTAAATTATATGCATAAATAAAAAACATCTTAAAAATAAGAAATTATTGCAGAAAAAGTTAAAGAATATTGAAATGTAATAAGATAATAAACAAACACAACTCTTGATATATCACAATAAATAACTTAAAACCCAGAAAATAATATCAAAATAAAATCACAATTTAAACACTGCCGCCTAAAATACGCAGCCAACTCATGTTGTAACCTAACCCAGCTCTATCGGCGCTAGCTTTCTATTTCTTATGTTCATCGCAATACCTCTCACTCTTGTGCTACCCAATCATCAAATCTTTGTTAATATTTAATAAAAACAAAAGAAAATTGTCGGCTTTTGTTGAAACCAGCCTACTAAGAAAAGAATGCACCAAAAATAATAAAAAAGGCGTTTTATTCTATTAACTGTAAGAAATAAACCCAACAAAGTATACAGGCTGTTTCAAATTCGACCCTCACCATTGGGATCTCGCTTATTTGAAGAGATAGACGGTAGGTTTAAATTTGGCAAAGTTGCTAAATTTTATGAGCATTAATAATCCGCAGAGAAATAATTTCTATGTTAACTCTTATTCGAAATAATTGAAAAAAATGAAAAATTGTCATTTTCTTATTTTTCCTCTATCTTCTTTATTTGAAGAGATATCAAAAAAATAAAAGTACTTTCTTAAGACACTTTTGAATTCTCTACATACTGATGAATACCATTTTACTGTAACACGTTTCGTCAAATTGGTATCATCATCAAGTTCATTTTTTTTATGGGCGCCATAATGAAATTTGGTCCCAAAAGAATCTACTCTTCCTACAGATTACGGCAATATGGTACATGTTATCAAAATTATTTAAAATAATGTCAGAATTAAGAATATTTGATATAATATAGGAATTGTTGTAGCTAACAGAAGGTAATTTTGTGGTTAACAGAAGATAACTTTGGAGTCAAATTAAAAGCAGTTTCTTTGATGTAGGCACTAGTTTAATAAATATTACCGGCACAGCAATAAGATAAGAGAAACAGAATATGTGTGTTACGTGTGTTTTATTCCTATAACAAAAAAGCAAAAACAGCAAGTGAACTGTAGGTACTTTCGAACCTACTCGGAGAACAAACAGCTTAGAATAATACTTTTACAATTAGACAAAAATATTGAAGAGCAGGAATCATTTACTAGAATACGTACCTACTCTTTACAGTAACAAAAATGTAGAACTAAATTGAAGAAATAATAATGACATAAATAAATAGAGGCTCTCAAAATAAGATATTTACATTAAATGTTCAAACCAATTTCCACTTTAATTTGTACATAATTGCATTAGTTTGCTTAAACTTATTGCAGCTCTTCGAATGTTCAAAATAAAATTCACTTGCTGTTTTCGTGTGTGGCACGAATACAAGGCACGTAACATCACGTTTTTCTTCAATTCTAAATATTATGCTATTGTTATTATGTTAATATTTAGCAACAAGTATGTATTAATATGACAGATTATAGTGTTTTTGATTTGAATCCAAACCCAGGCTTCCATTAATTGCCAATTTTCTTGTCTCAAAAATAAATTTTAATTTTGACCTTATTCTAAAGAATTTTGATAACATGTGCTATATTGGCGTAATCAGCAGGAAGAGTAGATTATTTTGCGACCAAATTTCAATATGGCGCCCATAAGAAAAAATGAACTTGATGATGATATCAATTTGACGAAACGTGTTATAGCAAAATGGTATTCATCAGTGTGTAGAGAATTCAAAAGTGTCTTAAGAAAGTACTTTTATTTTTTTGATACCTCTTCAAATAAAGAAGATAGAGGAAAAATAAGAAAATGACAATTTTTGATTTTTTTACAATTATTTCGAATAAGAGTTAACATAGAAGTTATTTCTCTGCGGATTATTAGTGCTCATAAAATTTAGCAACTTTGCCAAATTTAAACCTACCGTCTATCTCTTCAAATAAGCGAGATCCCAATGGTGAGGGTCGAATTTGAAACATAATTTGTAACCTAACCCAGCTCTATCGGCGCTAGCTTTCTATTTCTTATGTTCATCGCAATACCTCTCACTCTTGTGCTACCCAATCATCAAATCTTTGTTAATATTTAATAAAAACAAAAGAAAATTGTCGGCTTTTGTTGAAACCAGCCTACTAAGAAAAGAATGCACCAAAAATAATAAAAAAGGCGTTTTATTCTATTAACTGTAAGAAATAAACCCAACAAAGTATATGTATATTTTTGAAAACAGAAAAAAAGTCTATTTAACGATGTCATTGCCTACTATGATTTCTATTTAAAAAAATTAACGTTATGCTATAACTCGAAAATTTAATTAAATATCAAAAAACCAACTACACCACTGAATTGTATTCCAAAAAGTGTCCCAATAATGTCAAAACAGTTTTTAATATCTGCAAAAATAAACGAAATATGACTGATTGACGAAAAGTCGAGTCTCTATTTTGGCTTATAACTCGAAAAGAAGATAGCCAATTTTTGTTTACACTATTGACTTTATCTCTAAAAAAGAGATCGAGACTTGGCCACTAGTTTTTTTTCTATCTCTTATAGTTACAGAGATGCCCATAAGAGACATCGAAATTGATCCACCCTGTACAGCTGCAGAATCAGAAAGCGGGACAAGTCTTATTCGCGAAATCAAACAAAGAGGCGACCTCTGCTGGTACCAAAAGGTGAACAATATTTCACGGATTGGTTTAGCGTTGAAAACATCAGAAAACATGCACCAATCAAACTTCGCAACTGCAATGTTGTTCATGTTATCGGCCATTTTGCGATTAACAGAGACCTCTCGCGTTGACAATTAAGTCGCGAATAGCAAAATTTTGTATTATTTCGATAGTGTAAAATTTCCTTAGTAACAGTTGTCAATTTTAATTATTTTACTAATGTCAAATAATTTCTCAAATTAAATTCGCAAACATTATGACATGTATCGTCACGCTAGCGAAAATGTAAGAGCAAGAATACAGCGTTTGGAGGATGGCTGGTCTTTTAGATGCATAGGAAAAAAATTTTACGTTAGTAAGAGTACTGTGGGAAGAATTAAAAGAAAATGAGAGGCGGAGCAGAGCGTCAAAAGAAAAGACTGAACGGGATGAAAAAGGAGCACAACCAACGAGGAAGATGTTGTTGAATTGTTTAATTTTTGAGAGACACTCCATCAATGGCCAGACGTTTAAACTCGTTAATTCAATTGAATGGCAGCGTCACGAAATATTAAGAATTTTTACTTAGGCAAAATTTTTTCTGTGCAGTAAATTTCCGAAAAAAACTAATTCGTTTTCAACTAATATTGTTTCACTGTTTAATTTTGTTCTATTTATACGATAGGATTTTTACCACAAACAGAATGATTTGTATTATAAACTACGAAGGTTGCTTAACTTAGCAGAAGTTAGTTACCGGAATTAAGAAGTAACAATTAAACTAATGAAATTATAATGTCCCGCTTTTTGATTCCGCAACTGTACATCTGTAGATGTTGAAAGATCATTTTCCATATTTAAGTACATGTTTTCAGATAGAAGACATAAATTTCTTCTCAACAATTTTGAACAGCATTTAGTTGTCAAATAAGTGCGCCGCAGCACAACTATTTTCCGACCTGAAAATTTTGTCGTGAAAGCAAATAGCAACTATACTGCTGCCCCATGAGCTAACACGCACGAGATAGCAGTCGGTGCGGACAAAGCGTGTCATCGCAAACATGCAAAATTGTTAGTTGCAAGTCGGCAGGATCGCAATGGGACCTCCGAGCATATTCTGTATAGCTATTTCGGCCCTAAATGGGGCCTCATCAGCAGAACAGTAGCTCGAGAACTCCACTGCAAACCCGAGGACCAACAAGATATACGCACGGTTAGCGCGTAAAAGCAAACATGTCACTTATTTGACAGGAAGGCGGTTTTGCAAGTAGGCAAGTATTATCTATTCACTCTTTTTCCTCGTCTCAGTAGGCGAGTTAGGGTGACATTTTTGTTGGTATCACAATGAAACATAGACGTCAGATGAGACGATTATGTCATTGCCGTCTTGAAGTAAAGGCCGTCAGGTTACCGGCTTTTGTTCCTGGTGACGTCACCGTAAGAGTCTCTCGTTGCTTTAAGATCTAGTCTTTTCGTGTATTTTTATTAGTTTTTTCGAGTGTTTTTATGTTAATTGTTGTTATTTTTATGTTTTTTTGATGTTTTCGTGTTGTGTTTGGTTAAAAAACTACGTGTTTGTGTTTTAATTAGTTGTAGTGTTAGTTTTTTTATAATTTTATAGGTTAGAACATTTTTTTTAAATCCTTGTGTTGTGTTGCGTTTTTTGAGTTTCAGTTGAAATTAATACACAAGTAATATAATATATCATTCTCCACACCTACTATATTAATCCCATTATGTTCCTGTTTCTAGAAAATGCCTAACAAGTGCTGTGTGCCAAACTGCATGTCCAACACAAAAAGTGGCTCCTATATTCCTACTTTTTCCTTTCTGAAAGAAGAACCCATGCGCTCCTTATGGTTAAGGAAAATACCTCATAGTGACTTTGTTATTTCAAAAAATACTCACTTTCGGAAAGAGTTTGTAGTCAGAAGTCATGAAGTAACAAAGGATGATGGTTATTACTGTTTACACTTTTATTTTTACTCGATGATGATACACGCATGTTATAGGGTTCAAATTAACCTTACTAAGACATCGACTAACCCTTAAAACTGATGCCTACCCTTCCATTTCCCCCAACCTGCCTGCTTACCTCTCCGAAGTTCCTTCAGTGAAACGTGGAAATTCAAGTGATAGATAAAACATTGGCCTATTAGTTTTTATTCTAAAAAGATTAAATTTATTAAAAATATATATACAAAGTCACTTACTATGTGTAATTCGGAGAAATTATTCATTATTCATCGTCACTTCAATCGTGTAATGGTCACATTTAAACCACAAAATCATTAAATAAAAAATATTTCTGGTTATTCCTATAGTATCAGTAGTGTCTTAGAGATATTCTTCTCGCAATTCCACACATAAAAAAGTAAAAAAACACGAAAGAAATAAAACATTTTCACAAATAAAGACATGCCCCTAAAGTAGGGTTATATCACGGTGGCCTCTTACGGTCACGTCACGTTTCAATCTGATGGCCTGGACTTCGAGACGGCAGTGGTTATGTTTATTTTTAATAATTTGAGTCCACTGACGGAGACGTTGTTGTTTGCCAGGTACAGAAATTTTCAAATTGTCGAGTCCGTCTTTCAAAATTTGCCGAATTGTCCATTCCGAAACCTACAATATAAATTAGAAATTTTCATGTCAGATTCTGGCGTCTATTAAAATTCAAATATGCCGATGAAGTGGTGCAGTATGTGATTGTAGTTAACTCATATGTTTTGATATCTTCACTAGGATCAAATCTCCATAAAATTCTTTGAAACCTTGTTTGTGAAGGATCAATTAAAATTTGACGATACATTTTTACAATGTCTGCCGTTATAACGTATTGATACATACGAAATCTTGTAATTATTGCAAATAAGTCTTCTTGAATAGTAGGGCCAATATGAAGAATTTCATTTAGAGAAATCCCAGTAGAAGCTTTAGCCATCAAAAACAACTCTCACCTTGGTGGTGCTATTATTATCTTTAACTACTGCAAGATGAGGAAAAAAAAATTTGGTTCTATGAGCATATTTTCTGAAATTAATTTCATATGACCTAATTGTTCATATTCTTTCATAAAATTTTTGTATTCAATTTGTAACATTGGATTTTTAATAAGTCTTTTCTCTAATTGAAGAAATCTACTCAATGCAGTTTCTTTAGAATTTCCTAAAGATGTAGGTGTAACTTTAAATGGCAATTTTACTACATATCTACCATTTTGTGTTCTCTTGTATGTCTTGAGATAATAATCTTCGCAAAATCTCTCATCAGGGTTTAATATTTTTTGTATGAATGAACAATCTTCTATTTCCCAAAATTTCGATAAATCATCAAGTTTATTATTAAAAGTTAAATTACATGCAACTTTATTTTTAGATGATGTATTTGAAGATATATTCCCAGCCACTATCCATCCAAAATGCGTTTTTTGCATGGTTGCTCTGATGATATTTTTATTTGTCCAATACACAACGCTTTCCAGAAAAGATCTACTCCGATTAATATGTCAATTTTTTGAGAAATAAAAAATTGAGGATCTGCCAATTTTATATTTTTCGGTACGATATCTTGAGGATTGAGAGATATTTGTGGTAGTTTTTCAGATATGTTATTTAAAACAAAAAATTCCAATTTTGTTTCAAAATTATTATGCAGAGATTTTATTGTAGTGAAAACTTTGCTAAGAGCTTGACCGGCAGAATTATCGATTCCAGTGATATTTGTTTCAACATATTCTTGTTTTAAAAATAACTTTTCTGCTAATACTTTTGTTATAAAGTTGGACTGCGAACCTGAATCCAGCAGAGCACGACATTTTTGCCATTTTCCTTTTTTATTTTTAATATTTATAATAGCAGTTGAAAGTAATGTTTGAGATGTTTTGGTTTCATATGATGCATGAGAGATGACTGTAGGAATAGTTTCCGATGTAGTTGAACTAGATGCTTGTAGAACGCTTCCTGATATTTTGTGCAAAAGAGTATTATGTTTTTTGCTGCATTTTTTACAAGTGCTGGAAGTACAATTCCTTACAAAATGTTTAGAACGTAAGCAATTCAAACAAAGTTTATGTGATTTCGTTTCTTCTATGCGTTTATCTACAGACATTTCCAAAAAAAATTTGCAATTGAAAATGTAATGATTTTCCTTACAAATAGGACAAAAAATTGTTTCAGATGCTACATGTGATGAAGTCATTTTGGAAGTTTGCTTATGATTTATTTGTTGCTTGGTATATATATTTTGAGTATTTATATGCGTATTTATTGCTTCCAACGTTTGACATCTATGAGTAAGGAAATCCGTGAGTTGCTTAAATGTAGGAATATCTGTTGCTGTTATGTTCATGCTATTTTCCCATTCTTTTAATGTATTATGATCTAGTTTCAAACTAATTAAGTAAATAAGCAAGTCGTCCCAATGCTCTGTGGGACGTTTTAAAGCTTTCAGAGCTCTGATGTGTTTTTGAGAACCATCGAGAATCTGCCGTAAAGTAGATACTCGTTCTTTAATTAAAGTAGGTAATTCAAAAATTGATTTTATGTGATCTTGAATAATTAAACGTTTATTATCGTATCGGTCCTTTAACATGGTCCATGCATCATTATAATTATTCGCTGATATTTCTAAAGAATGTATAACTTCAGCTGCTTCGCCTTTCAGCGTTGATTTCAGATAATGAAATTTTTGAATTATTGAAATATCATTATTATCATGTATTAATGAGGCAAAGGTATCATGGAAAGGGAGCCATTCTTGATAAAAACCAGAAAATTCTGGAAGATTAATTCTTGGTAAACGTACGCTATTATTTGCTTGCATTTTTGATGAATTATTTATCGAGCCAGTACAGCAATTATTCAGGCCTATTCTGTAACTTTTTTCGGATCGAATCGAAATGTATGACAGGAATCGGAATGTTTTCAAATCAAAATATTCAGTCTCTATTATATCTTTTGGGTATGGTCTGTGATATTCTGTAAAGGAGGTAGAACACATCAGCAATTTAACATTCTGTAAAACATTGTAATATATAAACTGAGCAGAATTACGGCATACTAATTCAACAACATTACGATCCGATCTGTCAAATTCACTGATTTCGATTCGATTTGAGTTACAGAATAGGGGGATTATCTGATGCAACTAAATTGTCAGTTTGTAACAATCTATCCGCATGACACATGACATTAAAATAATCATTTTCGAATTGTACAATTTCATCGTTCTGTGTCTCAAGATTTTCTAAAGCTTCAATTTCTAATTGAATTTCTATAAATGATGTTAAAGATGATTTTAAATTCTCTTGACGCATTCGAATTTGAGCAACGTCTTGATTTGACTTCATAAAATTCGAAAATCTTGTGATACTTGCTTTTAGCGCTGTGCGTTTTAATTTCAAGCTCTTGATAGTAGCAGTCATGTTATAAAGCAAAATGATAAGACTGACCTTTCACCTTTTCTATATGTTACAAATATCACAAAACCTTAAATTTTCACTTGCGGCTCAAAGGACCATAAGTATTTTCTTGCAGTGTTCTATTGGGCCTGGGACTGTAGACAGACTCTTCGCTGCAAGACTGTCTTGTGGCTTTTTTTTAAAGTTTTTAGTGTTTGAAAAATGCAATATTTTATATGTCTCAAAAAAGGCTATTTGTTTATTGATAACAATTTACTTCACAACAACAAACTTGAGTATTATTCAATGGAACGAACAGTATTTTAATTAGAGATGTGTAAAAATTGGAACAATTCCAACTTGCTCCAGTTCCGCTCTCGAAACAGTGTCGTTTTGTTGCGATTTTGGAACAGGAACAGTTACAAATAACTGTTATTTTTAAGAACAAGTTGCGGTGGTCTTGGAACAGGTACAAGTAGAGCTGAGCCGGAACAGTTACTAATTCACGAGTAACAGATACGTCTTGGAACCAGCGTAAACTTCTTTACTGACGTCGCGCGTCGCATGCTTTAAGGCCGTTTCAATTACATAATTTATTGTACAAGTAATTTTGGAAATTGTTAATTTTTAAAATCTAAATTGGGTAATTTCAAACAACAAATTATGTGAAATATAAGCAATATTTCATACAATTTGCTCTTTGAAACTAGGTTAGATAATTGCAAAAATTGTACAGGTTTTTTTTTTAAATTTTGTACTCTATTTAGCCACTTTTATTTTAGGATGTAAAGAACAACTTTAAATTATTAATATTATCTTCTAGAGTTAACACAAGAAACAAAAGGCATACATATACAATCCCTAGACAACTTCTTTGAACGCCTAAATTCTCAACATCCAGACATTCACTTTACTTTGGAATACGAAACTGACGGCCACTTACCATCTTTGATATTTTAGTAAGCCGCCTCCCAAACGGTAAATTAGGACATTCTGTATATCGCAAACCGACTCGTACTGATTGCTATCTGAATGCACATTCACATCATCATCCTTCTCAAAAACAGTCACTAGTTAAGCATACACGAGCGTTCATTCCCGCAGGAAAGTGCAATCGCGAAGGAAAGAACGTGTGTTGGTGATGTACGAGATGACTGGCCAACATTCTTACTTCCTTCAAAAATCATGTTAGGGATGTTCCAATGTTCCTGACCGACACGATAAATACTTAGTTTCGTGTAAATTTGTTTATACCTCCACTACTTCCAAGATTCAGTTTGTGTTAGTGGGTTAGAACAGGATTTGTTTCGTTTCAATTTCTTGAAGGGAAAGATTGTCGAAGGAAAGAATGGCATGATTGAATGCTGGTGTATGAATACCTATAACTCACTAGTCAGCCGTGCCTTTGACCTATCAGAACCCTTTTCCCTTCAAACTGAACTGAACCACGTAACAAAAGTCCTACTCAATAACAACTACAAAAAGCACCACGTCCAAAGATCCATTTCTCGTCATATCATCCCAATTCCTCCACGTTTTGAATCTGATACACCTCCAGTCGCTACAGCTTACCTACCCTACATTCACACTGTTATTATTATTTGAAATATTGTCCCCTAGGTGACATCTATGTTTTGTATGTTCCAACTATAGAGGTTAAGTTTTAGTTGTAGAGAGGTACACATAATTGCGTGAACCACCGAGTAACGCGTACATGTTTAATGTAATGTTTAATCTGGCTAAATAAATGTAATATTTTGTCTTCCGAGTGAGTGCGTCTATTTTTGATATAGAGAAAACCCAAAAGGTTATGGGCCCAGCTGAATTTTGGATAAAATATAATTTACGAGTGAAAAATAAAGAAAATTATGGCCGATGAAAACGTGATGCGAAATGTTGTTAAATTCGACGGAAGTAATTTCCAGTTATGGAAATTTCAAATAAACACTGTATTTGCCGTGTACGGTGTACAAGGTGTGATAAATGGAACTCAGGTAAAGCCCGAAGACCTAGAAGGTGACGAAGGCAAGAAGTGGGTGAAAGATAACGCCCGGGCAATGTGCCTGATTTCATCCTCGGTGGATTACAAGCAATTGGAATATCTTATCACGTGTGAGAATGCACATGAAATGTGGGACAAATTGTGTTTGATCCATGAACAGAAGTCAGAAACAAATAATATGATGCTTATGAAGAACTTCTATAGTTATACGATGAGTCAAAATGATTTAGTAGTGAATCATGTAGCCAAAGTAATAAATATGGCGAGCCAATTGCGAGATGTAGGCGAAGAAATTGGCCATCATGGCGAAAATCCTAGGTACCCTACCAAGCAAATTTCATCCATTTGCAACGGCATGGGATAACATTCCTGTGACAAATCAGACATTAGTGTTGCTGCAGAAGAGGCTCATCGCAGAAGAACGCCGGATGCAAGGAATGGAGGAAACGACGAGTGCTTTGGCAGCAGTAACTACAAGCACGAAAACAAATAAGCATGGAGAAAAGGGCAGATTGACAGGAAAGGAAAATACTAAGCAGAAAAAATTCAAATGTTTTGCATGTGGAAAGCCAGGCCATTTCGCAAAACAATGCTGGCATAATAACAAGAAAAACAAGGACAGAAGAGAAGTAGGTGAGTCGTTACAAGCATTTGTTGTTACAGAGAGACTCGGAAGTAGTGTCACTGACGGAGCACAAGGAGGCAAGAGTGTACATCAAGACGCAATTGAAGCAGTTAGTAGGACAGCAGATAAAGCAGTCGAGAGGGAGATCTTGAATGCCGACAGTGACGACATTTGGATCACCGACAGTGGTGCTTCACGACACATGACTTACAGGCATGACTGGTTCAGCGAAATGAAGCAGTGTCAGGATATATCTGTCACGTTAGGTGACAACTCGTCATGTGAAGTAAAAGGTATTGGCAAGATAAAAATAACAAGGTATGTAAATGGAAAATGGTTACAAGGTGAGATAGATGATGTACTTTATGCCCTAAAATTAAAAAGAAATCTTTTCTCTGTGAGTATGTGCACGAAAAAGGGATTTGATGTTGTGTTCAGGAAAGGGGAAGTAAGAATAGAAAATAATGGTGAACTTATAGCTGTAGGGGTCAAACATAACAAAGAATTGTACAGAATGTTGTTTGAGACCAGAAGGGTGTATGAGGCTAATACTGTGCAAATAAATAATCTCAAAACTTGGCATGAAAGATTGGGGCATGTGAATGTACAAAATGTTGTCAATTTGTCAAAGATGAATCTGATAGGGAAAATCAATCAATGTGAAGTTGCAGAATTTTTCTGTGAGGCCTGTCAGCTGGGGAAGTCGCACAGAAATAATCTTGGAAGAACAGGAGATGACCGAAGATGTCAACCTGGTGACATGGTGCACGCAGATGTGTGTGGGCCGATGCAGACTGAATCACTTGGAGGGTCGAGATATTTCCTATTACTCAGAGATGAGCTACATCATATAGGTATGTCTATTTTCTAAGGCATAAGTCAGATGTGTTTCAAGGAATATGCTAAAATGGTGGAGACAAAGATGGGACATCCAATTCGAATTCTAAGAACAGATAGAGGAACTGAGTTCACAAACGAAAAGATGAAGTCTTTTCTGAAGAGCAAAGGAACAATCTTTGAGATGACTGCTCCCTACTCTCCTCACCAAAATGGCAAGATAGAAAGGGACAATCGAACTATAGTAGAGAAAGCACGAACCATGCTCCATGCCAAGAAACTTCCCTTAATGCTGTGGGCAGAAGCAGTAAATACTGCAGTGTATGTTACAAACCGAACAAATGTAATCGATAAAGATGGCAAGACATCGTATGAGGCCTGGACTCAGAAGAAAGCTAAGCTGAATCATCTGAAAATCTTTGGATCGGACGCATATGTACATGTACCAGACTCATTCAGACAAAAGTTGGATGTGAAATCGAAAAAAATGATCATGGTAGGGTACCAGGGAGAGTCATCGAATTTTAGACTGTATGATCCTGTAAGAAGAAAGGTAGTAGAATCGAGGGATGTTACCTTTAACGAAAGGAACTCCGCAATCGAAACCTCAAATTATCTCAGAGAAGAAGTGACACTTCAAATTCCTGATGAAGAAAACAATGATGATTCCGAGATGCCAGAAAGTGAAGAGGAACCAGCCAGAAGTGAAGTTGTTAGAAGAGGTAGAGATGAACTGAATAATCAGGATGAAGAGGATGGAAGCAATGTAGTAGAACATCCTCATCAACTACGTGATCGTACTTCTATTCGTCGGCCCATAAGGTATGATGTGAATATGGTAGAGATACATGAACCAAGCTCATATGAAGAAGCTCTATCAAATCCTGATTGTGTGAGATGGAAAGAAGCAATTGAAGAGGAGCTGAAAGCACACAATCTTAACAACACCTGGACAGTAGTGCCTGCAGAAGGACAAAGGTTGATCGACTCTAAATGGGTTTTTAAAATTCAAAATAAAAGTGACCACATGAGGTATAAAGCGAGACTCTGTGCAAGAGGGTTCGCGCAAAGAGAAGGACTGGACTATCAGGAAACATTCTCACCTGTAGTGAGATATGACTCGGTGAGGGTACTACTGGCTGTTGCAACCGAGAGGAGCTACGAGCTGATGCAGTTTGATGTTAAGACTGCATACCTCTACGGTAAGCTGGAAGAAAACATATTTATGTCTCTTCCGGAGGGTGTAAATGAAAGGTATGATACAACAAAATATATTTGTAAACTCAACAAAGCCCTGTATGGTCTGAAACAGGCATCCAGGTGCTGGAATAAGACTTTTGTTAGTTTCTTAAATAAATATAATTTAAAAGAGTCCAGTGCAGATAAATGTATATTTTACAGAAACGATGTAAATGATGAACTGATTTTAGCTCTCTTTGTAGACGATGGCTTGGTTGCAAGCAGAAACCGGAGGACTCTGGAGACATTTCTGGGAGAAATGAAAGAAACATTCACTATCAAAGTAAGCGAAGTTGGCAGCTTCTGCGGAATGGAAATTTTGAGAAGTCCTTGCAAGGGAGAGCTGTTTTTACATCAGAGCACATATGCCACCAAGATTGTGGGACGATTCAACCTGGAATACGCAAAGACATTAGCGGTCCCAGCAGATCCAAATGTACAGCTGGAGGCTGCAAAGGATCAAAATGAAACTGGAAAATTTCCATTCCGTGAGGCAGTTGGGTCCCTCTTGTTTCTGGCCGCTGTCAGCAGACCAGATATTAGTTATGCTGTAAATTCAATAAGTAGGTTTTTGAATAATTATAATTATATGCACTGTCAAGCGGCAAAACGTATTTTAAGATATGTGTCAGGAACCATAGATTATGGAATCCTTTATAAGAAATGTAACTGTAGTTTGATAGGGTATAGTGACGCAGATTATGCAGGGAACGAAGCACATAGATGTCCGATACCATTTTGTGAGAGAAAAGTATGAAAGCAAGGAAATTGCCGTAGAATATGTAGTATGTACCTACTGAATACCAATATGCGGATATATTCACTAAAGCACTCACCAAAGCAAAATTTGTAAAATTGCGGGAAATGATTGGTATAGTGAAACTCTGCAACACAAAAGTATTCAAATAGGGAGAGTGTTATTATTATTTGAAATATTTTTGTCCCCTAGGTGACATCTATGTTTTGTATGTTCCAACTATAGAGGTTAAGTTTTAGTCGTAGAGGGGTACACATAATTGCGTGAACCACCGAGTAACGCGCACATGTTTAATGTAATGTTTAATCTGGCTAAATAAATGTAATATTTTGTCTTCCGAGTGAGTGCGTCTATTTTTGATATAGAGAAAACCCAAAACACACCATAACAGGTCGAATCGGCAAAATACTCAAACAGAACATCAAGTCAATTTACTTACCCATGACGAAACTTTCGATAGTTTTTGTTCGATTACGTTCTGCTCGAGAAGTAATAGAGGTGTATTGGTCATAAAAAGTGTGTTCTAGTATTTCGTAAACAATATAACGTCATTATAAATCACAGCGAAGAATGTAGATTTATTTTTATTTTTCTTTTAAGAAAGACGCGTATGCCCTCGTAAAAACCACGTTGCATTCAAGATATAATAGCAAATATCTCGAAAATGGTTAACTTTAGCGCTATCAAACGGGTACACCTTTTTGGTAAAGGAAAGAGAGTGGAATAATATTTTCTTATTAAAAGTCTCATAAACCTACTCACAAAAAAGTTAGAGCATATTAAAGAGCAGAATAACAGCATACGTAGCGCCCTCTATCCACTATATCAAAATTAATTGCATAATATTATTTCTCGTCCCAAGAAACACCCCTATCTAATTTTTTAAGACGATATGTCAAAAATTTGAAGAATTATTACGGAAAATTGAAATTAAAATTCTTACTTTAATAGTCTGTATCTTTTTCATTATCAACTTTTGGTATAAGTAAGTTCGGCTAAATCGTAATATTTTGACGTGAGGAATCTACCATTGCTCTGTGTCCCATTACTTTTGGTCCTTCCTGTATATGTACCTGTTCCAAGACTACCGCCTCAACTTGTTCTTAAAAATAACAGTTACTTGTAACTATTTCTGGACCAAATCGCAACAAAACGACACCGTTCCGAGAGTGGAAGTGGAGCAGGTTGGAACTTTTCCAATTTTTACACATCTCTAATTTTAATAGATTTGTTTAAGAAATGTTAAAATTCAAGTTTGTTTTTCTAAATGCCCTAATTTTAAGTAAATATTTTTAGAAATAATCGATTAAAAATTAACTATTTATTGTAAATAAATTATTTAGATTTTTTAAGGTGTAAATACGTAAAAATTAAGATAGAATTGTAAGTATTAGGATAATTTATTAACGCCATAAAATAATTCAATGTGATAAATGAACTGTAGGTAGCAGTAAGAAGTTCAAACAAACAAGTGTATGCGCTGTGTTATCGCGTGAGAGAAGGTACTAAATCAACATATTTCGTATAGAGGTAACGCATATAGTGATTTTTCATATCTATCCTTGTCGCACATTGTTCTAATCTAGCGATAAAAAAACAGTTGGAAATATTATTTGTAGTGACGTTTGTCAAAGTTACTGTCAGTGGTTAAGAAAATTGAGTTTAAATATCGCATCCCACTCACGCTAACGTGAACTAATTAAAAACGACTGTGTTCATATTTGCGCGATTGTTCATGTTTGCGAGATGCATTCTTCACCTATTAAAAACAATTAGAAACAGGATATATCACTTTCAACCTTTATTTATGTACTACATACTATGTAACAAGTGTCTAAAAAAAAATCTGGTCAAGTAGGTTGTGATCGAGAATTTACCCACTGCATGCATGTCGCTTCTAAGTTCAGCGGCTAAGTTTTCAAGTGTAACGTCAAAATTGATATTGAATTATCATTTCCTTGTTAAAAGTGATTTCGCATTAAAAATAGTTTTTTTCACAAACTACTAAAAAATGCTCTTTTTAATTGAAGAAAAGACATTTATGATTGAAAGTTACTTTCGCAGTGGTCGCAAAATTAACGGTGTCTGGTCCTATTCAATTCAAGATTGTTTGGAGGAATTCCGTGTCCAGTTTCCAGAAATTATAATTGATTATAAAAATTTCTAGAATGTTTAAATCGAAGCATTATTTCGACAAACTGGATCTTTAATAAAAAAAAGGAAGCAGAAGGCCTAAGAATTATTAAATGTTACCAAGAAGGAAATGATAATTCAGTATCAATTCTGACGTTACTCTTGACAGCTTAGCCGTTGAACTTAGAAGCGACATGCATGCAGCGGACAAATTCTAGACCTACTTGACCAAACACTTGTTATTTCTGGAAAAAAATGAAGTAAGAAGTGATTGTTTGGACTTACGTTGTAAATTTCTGTAGTACATAAAGAAGTTGTTCATGTTAGCGAGGTGCACTATTCACGTTAGACAGTGGCAATGCTAAAATTTAGATGTTCACGTTATATAGGAGTTTATGTTAAGCAGTGTTCACATTAGCGCGAGTGCACTTATATAACTTATGCTGCGTGAACGGTACGGAAGACAAGTAAGTAAAACTTTTGTGGGAAGGTTTTGTGAAAAACCCGACCTGATATTATACATTTCTTTTTAAGAACCCGAACTTGTTCGTGCTAATAATTAGTTTGTGAAAATTAATTATTTTAAGTGATACAATAAACTGTTTTTACGTTTTTTCTACAACATCTTTTCATTTTACACTCTCTCTCATGCACACACATTAGATATTTTTGAATGTGAAGGCTCGCGAGTACCACCTACATCCAAAAATTATCACATAAATACACTCCACAACAAAGAAATTGGTTTACGAAGATACACCGCAAAATTCATCATCAAAGAAGAACCTCCGAGAGGAAAGTCAACAAAATAAGAAAAAGAAAAAAGGAATTAATTAATCGAAAAACAAATTACCCTGAAATTTACGCAGAAAAAAAACTTGCAAAGAAAGCTAATATTTAAAAGAACCCAGATTACACAGCAAAAAATTGACTCACCAACGTGTAACATTACAACAATAAATAATATTATAAACGTAAAAAAAACAAAGAATTGTCCAAAATACCCTGAGATAAAACAGCAATTAAATTGTCGCCCAAAGTGACGATTTAACATAGCATGAATTGGCGCCAGAAAGATAAAATTTGCAAAATACCCTGAGATCACCGTATTAAATTGGCGACCAAAGGGCTCGATTAAAACGAAAATCGGACGGATTCACAAATTTTTAAATAAATAAGATGGACAAGGAACAGAAAAACAAAATAAGACAAAGAAGAGATACTGAAGTTGATGAAAAAAGAGCAATAGAAACAGAAGAAGAAATAGAAGAAAGCAGTGAGATGGAAGAAGCGGTAATAGAAAAAACAGAGGAAAACATAGAAATAAAAGAATCCGAAGAAATAAAACAGGAGGAAGAGGACAGAAATGATGTTAGTTAGGATGATGCAGAAAATAGATAAAGCCACTATAAAAGTAGAACAAAAATTAGAAGACAAATTCGAGGCAAACAAAAGAGAAAAAAAAAATGGTAAAATAAAAGAAAAAATGCAGGAAACAAATAGTAAAATGGAAAGAATTAATAGGAAAATTGATGAAAATAAAAAAGAAATTTTAACTATTTGAAAAAAATAGAAGGGATACAAAAGATTACATAGAAGAAAAAGTAAAGAATGAAACAGATTTAATGGAGGAGAAATTACATGAAAAAACCGTAAATTTGGGAATAATAAAAATAAAATAAATGCAATAGAACAAACAGTCAGATTGGAAGAAAAATTTACTGCGGTTGACAATAAAATAGTTGAAGATTATGTTGATAGACATCTTCTATTGTAAAAGGAAGTAGATAAATGTCAGTATGATGATTTATTTTATTTGATTTTTTATGAATTAAGGAATTATTGATTGTAAGTTACATGTTATTCACACAATAAAGACATTATTATTATTATCATTATTATTATCAGCAACAAAGACATCAAGAAATAAAAAAATACATAGAAAATCGAAAAACTTAAAGAAGAATGTGAACACAAATTAGAAAATCGAAAAATTTAATGAACTTTGTTGCTCTAATTCACTATTTTTTGCGATCGGGTTTCTGACAGTTCCTAGAGAGTCGTTTTCATCATTACTTGTTTCTGAGCTTATAGTAAATTCATCTGTCGGATCTTTTAATAGAAATCGTCTATTTCGAGTGAGAATTTTGCCTGTTTCAGCTTGGACTTAATAAGTACGCGGTTTTTCATTTTTTTGTATAATTTTAGCCGGATGCCATAAGCCTTTATTATTTTGCAACATTACTACCTTCCCTTCTTTGAAATCAGGCAAATTTCTTACTCGACGGTCATGATATCTCTTTTGATTTATTTGTAATTGCAATAAGTGATGTTTGTAATTTTCCGTTATACATTTTTTCTCTAGAAATTCAGGAATAACGCCTCTTACATTTCTTTTTAAAAGCATTCAATTTGGTGAAGGTGTATTGTTCTTAATTCTAAAAGAGCTAGGTAAGGGTCCTTATTGTCATAAATGGTTTTTTCAAAACATGTTTTTAGCGTCTGCATGTAGCGTTCTACTAAACCTTCTCGGGTATGTTGGACTGGAAGTAACATGCTCAAAATTCCATTGCTTTGCAAACTGTTTAAATTTTGCGCTGCTATATTGTACACCATTATCAGTTCTTAATACAACTGGTATACCAAACCTCGAAAAGAATGATTTTAGGAGTTCTATAATTACTTTATTAGATTCGTTAGGCAGAGGGGCTATATCTGCATATTTTGTTAAATTATCTACTACTATCAGGTAAGCACGGTTACTCAAATAAAATATGTACCTGTTTCTCCCAAGTCAAATTAAGAATTTCGCTTGGAGTAAGTTCTTCATTGATTTGACTTTTTCTGTAATGCAAGCATGTTTTGCAGCTTGCAATCATTTTTTTAATTTGAGTACTCAGTACTCATTCCTGGCCATATACCATTTCCCTTGCTCGATTTTTTGTCTTGTCTAATCCCACGTGATTATAATGAAGTCTGTTTAAAATTTCAGTTCTTAATTTTACTGGCACAATTATACGATTAGCTTTGAATAGTTAACCTTCCGTTTCGAATACATGTCCTTATATTAAACTTTCAAAATTAGCAAGCTCTTAATCAACAAGATTTATAATAATGTTTTTGCTAAAAAAAATAAATCTTTATTTTACTTTATTAAAACTTATTTTGTTTCATTATAGGTAGCTGGTATACCTTGCAATCACTATATGTAGATTTATCTGAACTCATTTTTATCCATTCGGTATCAGTTATACTGTAACGGTTTTAAAAGTTCTATTAATTTTTATTTTAAAACAAAACACGAAATAGTTAATAAACTAAATTATTTAAAAGCAAACTAATTCATTTGTTACACTAAATATAACACTAAATTATTTACAAGCTTATACCTAATTTATTTTAGCAACCGAACGAAAGTCTAACGCGAACTTTGATGCCGAACTGTCCAACGCCGAATTGTCCATTCCCGGTCGGCTTGCTTCCTTATAAACCAGGATCTTTTTTTGGAAATCGCCTGGAAGGCGACGGAGGGTCTAGGGTTGATTCCACCGCTGGCGTGATCTCGAAGTGCCCGAAGTTTCGTGTCGGCGGTGACGCACGAGACGGGCCGGCGTCGGAATCGTCACACTGCCCCCTTCTTAAAAACGTTTCGTCTCGGAATGTTCCTCACGATAGCCTTGAAGGAGGATGTCGAAATCGGAATGCTGGCCCCTTTTTACAACATCCGGTCTGGAAGAAATAGCAGTCTACGGTTTTCTTACTGCCGACAGCTGCCTGTGGGTGGTGACTGTAGACTAGAACTTCAATTCCCTTTCCGTTGAAGATGACTTCTATCATGCTGCGAACGACCCTCCAGTCCAACCCATCTGGTCCGCAGCCTATCTTGGGAATGGATAATTTCGTCTCCTTGCCTTCCACCAGCTGTCTCCTCAGGCTCCATAAAGCTTTCCAAATATTGCGATAGTCGGGCTTACCGCTTGATGTCCTCTTGTTGACTAAGTAGTACACGTGTCGTCTTTGATCTGCTTCCGTGTCGATGATCTGCAGGCTCTTGCCCACCATGGGATGCTGTCTTCGGAGTTCCTCGACCTGACCAAATTTCTTCCGGAAGACCTTGGTTATCCCCTTGGACATCCTTAGGTCTTCTGCCACACAGTGGGCCAGACTGTACTTCGGTGGTACTTGAAAAAGGTCTTGCTGCCTCTCTGTGGTCACTCCGAACGTGCCTTGCTCCCAGTATCGTGATGAGACATAAAGGTTTCGAAGTTCACTTCGGAGCCTTGCGTCCTTTGTACTGTCTGCAATTTTGGGGACAGACCTCGACGTCTTTGAGGATTATAGAGCCAGACCAGTGCTCCAGGTTGGTATCCCTCGTTCTGAGCATTGATGTCATAATGCCCCTTCATTCGGTCGCTGGCCATCTGTATATTGTGACGCATTTGATTGTGAATGTCGTCATTTTCCTGCGTAGACCGCTCACGTAGTTTTCGTCGGCAGGGACCTCACCAGGCTTCACGCCGAACTTCAGGTCTCAGAGCAGTCTTGGCTCTCGCCCAAATACCACTTTTGCTGGAGTCTCTTCTGTGGTCTCATGAACAGACGAACGGTATGCCAGTAAAAAAAGGTGAATGTGCGTGTCCCAGTCTCTCTGATGATCGGAAACGACCTTGGACAAATGTCGGTTGATGGTTCTGTTGAATCTTTTCACCATTCCGTCCGACTGCGGGTGAGTGGTTCTAGTTTTCCGGACACCGAGCAAAGTACAAACGTTCTTGAACAAAGCCGATTCAAAGTTCCTCCATTGATCTGAATGCAGCTCCATGGACGCGCCATACCGACTGATCCATTCTCGGACAAGTACTTCAGCAATAGTTATTGCCTCTTGGTTTGGTAGGGCGTATGCTTCAACCCACTTGCTAAAGTAATCCATCACCACGACGATGTACTTATTTCCGCTATTCGTTTGTGGAAATGGGCCGGCTACATCTATGGAAACTCTCACAAAAGGACTTCCCACGTTATACTGTTTCATGGGAGCCTTGCCTTGTTTGTGGAGACCGTTACTGGCTGCGCAGACTATGCACTTCCTGCACCAGTCCTTTATGTCTTCCTTGCAGTTTACTCAGTAAAATCGCTCGCGCACCTTTTCCATAGTCTTTTTGATTCCCAGATGCCCTCCCGAAGTTCCATCGTGAAGTTCCCTCAGAACTTCCGGCACCCTATTCTTGGGGATCAGTAACTGTGTCTTCTGTTCCGTGCCTTCCTGGTTCTCGACAGTTCGTTTCAGAAGACCATGATCCAGCACCATGGAGTCCCATTGCGCCCAGTACGATTTTACGGATGGTGCATATGGTGCTATCTCTTCCCTAGTAGGCCTTGCCTCTCTACTTTTCCATTCCAGCACCAATTTCAAATCCTGATCGTTCTCCTGGTCTCGTTGCAATTCTTCACCTTGCCATTTGTTGTCTACAACGGCCGTCCTCGCAGCCGTGGCTACTTTCTCCTCCAGACGACTACAGTGCTTACAGTCTTCAGCACAAGGTCTTCTCGATAAAGCATCGGCATTTCTATGGCTAGTTCTGGCCCGATTCTGAATTTCAAAACCGTATTCCTGAAGTCGTTCGATCCATCGTGCGACTTGTCCTTCATGATTCTTGAATTGGAGGAGTCATTTTAAAGCGGCATGGTCCGTCCTCAGGAGGAAGTGTCTACCATATTAGTACTTGTAGAAATGTTCTATGGTCTTTACCACGGCTAGCAATTCTCTTCTAGTGACACAATAATTTCGCTCCGGCTTTGACAGGACTTTACTGAAATAGCCGATCATCTTCTCTTGCCCATCTTGTATCTGGGAGAGTACGCCACCGATACCAACATTGCTAGCGTTGGTGTCCACGACGAACTTGCCTTCTGGGAGAGGGTAACTCGGAATAGGAGCACTTATCAAGTCCTGTTTTAGTTGTTCAAAACTAATTTGGCACTGTTGGTCCCATTCAAATGAGCGACCTTCTTCGGTGAGTTTCGTCAACGGCATAGCGATATCTGCAAATCCGGGAACATAGCGCCGATAGTATGTGCACATGCCTAGGAAACTCCTTATCTGATGTTTATTTTTGGGAGTTGGCCAGTCTTTCACCATCTGAATCTTCACTAGGTCCACGGCGATTTCATTCCCATTGACAATATGGCCTAGATAATTAACTTCCTTCTGGAACAGATGGCACTTCTTGCGACTAAGCTTTAGTCGGGCATCACCGTGAATTGCCATAGACCCAGACCAAGGGAAAACGGCGTCTTTTCTCGATCTTCGGGCGCTAGTTCTACCTGCCAATAACCACTATTTAAATCCAAGGTCGAGAAGATCTTTGAGCCGGCCAGAGTATCCAGGGTATCATCAATCCGTGGCAGAAGATAACTGTCCTTTTTGGTGATGTTGTTGAGCAATCGACAGTCTACACAGAACCGTGTGGATCCATCCTTCTTCTTCACAAGCACTACCGATGATGCCCATGGGCTGCTCGATGGCTCAAGATGGCTTTTTCCATCTCACGAATAATGCGTTCTGCTTCCTCACGCTTCGCCAATGGTAACCTCCTTGGAGCTTGACGGATGGGCCTTTCTTCCCCGGTCTCTATTTTGTGTTTGACTATGTCGGTTCTTCCCTTAGGTCCATTTCCTCGAACACATCTTGATACTGACAGATCAGGTTCTTCGCTTTTGTCTTTTGTTCTGGAGTCAATTCCTGGGCCGTCGAAATGACCATTTCCAACAATTTCTTCGGGACCTTCGTCTCTTGTACGTTTGCTTCTATTTGGCGAGAGATGGAGGACACCATGGCGAAGCTTCCCAAGATCGTACCTTTCTTGATGTTGACGGGGAAACAGTTCACATTCATTAGGCGGATTGGTATTTCCTTCTTTGCTGTCAACAGCATTTTTCCAACGAGAACTCCTTTTCCAATCTTCTTATCGTCAGTATGAGGTTCGACCATAATGACTTGCCCATCTTGGAAAGCGCCATTCAGGTTTGCCTCAAATCTAACCTCGGTTCTGCTGGGCAATACGACATCTTTTGCGAGAACAACTCGAGCGGCCACGTCCTCTCGTTGATGTAGAACCAACTCCTCGTTGTAAACCGCCATCACGCCACGCTTCAGATCCAATCGGAACCCATTGGCACACATGATGTCCATGCCCAGAATCGCCTCATCCTCTATTTTTGCTACCAGTGCACGGTGTTTGATGGAAGACGATCCAATGGTAATGGTCACCTCTACTTCACCATGGACAGTTGCTGATGTTCCGGTTGCTGTCCTCAGTCTCCACTTAGTCGGCTCGGTGCGTCTTGATGACGTGATAACATCGCACCCGTATCCAGTAACATGGTGTGAGGGATTGTCATCAATGGTGGCATCCACGAAGATACTGCTGGTTAATTGCCGCAGGGCTATCACGTGACTTTTTTCTTTGGGGGCCTTTGAATACGGATCGACGTTTGCCCCTCTGCACCGACCCGGCTTAGTTTCCCTGTGACTTCTTTCTTGGAGGCTCCTGCCTGGCCTTGGGACACCGCCTGCGAACATGTCCCTCTTCCTGGCAATTCAAACACACCAGAGGATTTTTCTGCCTCAAGAATTACTCCATAATGCGGCGAACATCCTCGGCGGTGGCACACTCCTTGTGCTGTTCTTCTGCAGCAGATCGCACCTTGACGCTGGCGGATTCCTCCTCTTGGGAATCCATGGCAGCTCGTACCTTGACATGTCCTCTTGAGACTCGCTTCGCCACCTCGTATTCCAAGGCGTAAGCCAATGCGTTCTTGGATGTCTTAGGGTGGGCCATTTTCAATGCCCGCTGATTGTCCGGATCACAGATTCCATCCACGAAGGTCTGCACCGTCAAAAATTGCAGGAAATCATCAGGAGCTGCAGGATATGCCAACCGGGCTAGGCGCGCTACGTTAGCCTCGAATTCCTGAAGACTCTTTCCGGATTTCTGGTAACGGTTTCTCAGCTGCGCATGGTACACCTCGGTCAGATGCGCCTGGCCATAACGCATCTCCAGCCGGTTCACCAGCTTGTTGAAGTCTTGTTCCTCTGGCGGCATCATTTGTAGCACATCGATAGAGTCCCCCCTCAAGGCCACAATTAACGAAGTGGCTTTTTCACTGGCCGTCCATCCATTCGCCGTTGCTGCAGCTTCAAACTGTTTGAAGCAGTTAGGCCAAGAAGACTTCCCATCGAACGTCGGTGGTTTTATTTTCAATTTAGAAGTTTCCATTGGTCCTACCACAATTTGGGCCTCATTATTTTCTTGCATTTCTGGCATTTCTGCTGGTGACGGATCCCCGAACATTCGTAATCCTGCCATGATTTGCTCAAAATTCTTAATTTTGTTTTCCTGCTGGAATAGTATTTCTTCGACATTTTCCTGCAGATTCCTTGTCTCTTCTGATATTTTTACTACTAGTTTATTTTCGAGCCCTTTTGATTGCTCTAAAAATTCATCCTTCAAATTTTCAGACTGTTTTTGTAATTTAACTTCCTAATTTCCAGATTGTTCTTTTAATTTAGTTTCTAAATTTCCACATTGGTCTAGGAATTTACTTTCCAGATTTCTCGACTGTTGTATTAATTTATTTTCAAGTTTTTCCTCTAAAATTTTCACATTTTCTTCCGTGTTTCTAGAATTTTCCATTAATTTATCTAGATCGCTTTCAAATTTCCAAGATCATCTTTCAAATTTCCGGATTGTTCCAAAAATTTATTTTGCAATTCATCTTTGAAACTTCTGGATTGTTCCAGCAATTTACTTTGCAATTCATCTTTGAAATTTCCAGATTGTTCCTTTAATTTAGCTTCTAAATTTCCAGATTGTTCCAACAATTTATTTTGCAATTCGTCTTTGAAATTTTTAGATTGTTCTTTTAATTTATCCTCTAATATCTTACTTAAATCTGCAGGACCGCCAGAGATTCCAAAAAGAAAGGCTTCCGGATCCTCCCCTGCTTCTAGTAGCGCTTGGTGTAGTCTCTCTTGCAAAATCGATTTCTTTCCAGAAATTTCCAATTCACGTTCTTCTAATTCGGCTTTTAATTCGGTCACTTTAAAGTCTTTCAACAGCACTTTCTATGTAGCCATTGTTTTCTTTACACTACACTTTGTTTATTAATTTTTTTAAATTTAATTCAATTTAATTGTTTGTTTATTTTCACGAACTCCACACCTGACACCAGTGTAACGGTTCTAAGGGTTCTATTAATTTTTATTTTAAAACAAAACACGAAATAGTTAATAAACAAATTTATTTATAAGCAAAGTAATTTATTTGTTATACTAAATATAACACTAACACTAAATTATTTACAAGCTTATACCTAATTTATTTTAACAACCGACCGAAAGTCTAACGCGAACTTTAATGCCGATCTGTCCAACGTCGAATTGTCCATTTCCGGTCGGCTTGCTTCCTTATAAACCGGGCTCTTTTTTCGAGAATCGCCTGGAAGGCGATGGAGAGTCTAGGGTTGATTCCACCGCTGGCGTGATCTCGAAGTGCCCGAAGTTTCTCATTTAAGGCGCGCCGGCGGTGACGCATGAGACGGGCTGGCGCCAGAATCGTCACAATACTGTCTCGAGGGGGATTTTCTAAAAACCACGACGGGGTTTTTTGTTTCCGCGAATAAAAAGTATAAAAAGTATTTAAACACGAACTTGTGTAATCGAGGGCAAATTGCGACCGTGTCGAAATATAAACACAATAAGGAGGTAACCGATATAACGTAAGGTTCACATTTCATAATAAAACATCAGCGGATTTGCTACAAACGGGGCCACGCGCGTATACTAATGATGCAAAGAGACACAGGGCAGGTGACGAAAAAATACAACGCTCGAGTAGGCAAAAAGCGTGTATTTAAAGTGCGGGCCAAAATTGGGAAGGCAGTCGAGGCACAGGACGGACTCAGTGGGCACTAGTGCCAACTCAACGAGGGGACCCCCAACATCAGCGGCTGCAGCCACATCATCTGCCACTGCCGCCGACAACATTGCCGAACCCCGTCCTAAGAGAACGAGGACCATCTCCCTCGCCATCTGTCCAAGAGAAGACGCCACCGGAGCCTGCCCTGGCCACGTTGTTCCAACCCAATCACCCCTAGGCTGAGCAAGGACGTGTCGTACTCCACTCCAGCCAAGGAACGTTGCCGCCGAGACCGCCCTTGACCAATCACTCCAGTCACGGACCGGCCTAGAGCTTCGCAGTCTTCCCCCGGCTAAGAAAACGACGCACGCTGTCCCGTCTTAGACAAATCGACAACCCCAGTCGCCGCGAACTACCCAGGACCGCATCCCCAATTATCGGACCTTCAACTAATTTAATTATTGACTTAATAAAAATATATTATTTTTTTTAAATCATTGTCTTAAAGCGCTACCCTCTGATAAACCTACGGACCCCAATCAACCCCGAAGGCCTTAGCGTGACATAAGGAGACGGCTAAGGACCACCTTCGCGACATGGTGGAGGCGCTAGAAGACCCAAATTAAGGGAATGCCAGGTCCATACAAGACAAGAGCGAATTCAGCGAAAGAATCACCGTTTCACCCCCTCTCATCGCAGCACAGAATACGGATACGAAGAAAAAAAAAGTCTTTACCCCAAAAGAAGTATTATCAAGATCACCGCCACACACACCAAGAAAGAAAACAGAAGAGGACATTAACACACCGACGGAACTAGGAAAAACTACAACTGGAAATTTACGAGGTAACAGAAAAATTTTAGGAATTCTTACCACGACGGAAGCTGTCCAGGAAACAACAGCAAATAATAAGGGCCAGAATAAATTAGATACAGAGCAGATAAGCAAGAAAATTTCCAACCCAACAATTTCGCAGGCACTCACTTCAGATAAGACACCTGCAACCCCTAAGTTCATATCACCCCAAATTTTCAATCCGGCTCGTCACAACATAATAAATTTCTTACATACATACGAGCGAACTGCTGTAGCAAATGGATGGGATAATTCCCACAAAACTTATTATTTACCCTCATTTTTAGAAGGAGCAGCCCAAGTATGGTATGTCAAATACACCGGAAACGGGACAAATTCAACAAAAACATGGGAACAACTAAAAGAAGACATCACGCAAGAATTCGGCGGAGAACAGTCAACACGGAAGTTATCAATGAAATTGAAGACAAGAAAGCAAGGATACAACGAAGACATCAAAACATATTATTACGACTTGTTGGCACTGGCATACGAAGTGACACCAGACATTACAGATTCCGCTTTTCAGGAACTTTTCGAAACAGGGCTACACAGAAGGTATGGACAAAGTTATTATCTTATTAGTAAAGCGGTTATGTCTGCAGATGAACTTAGAGATGTAGTACTGAGAATCAGTTATTTAGAGGACCATAACATACAAGAAACAAATTTCCTAACAGCGAAAACTGACGGATTCTTCCCGAGAGCACGAACAGCGAATGCCCGCCTAATATGCTACAACTGTCAGAAGCCTGGACATTTTACAAGAAGCTGCACACAAAGAGTGAACACATACGAGAGAAGACGTGACCAGCCTAGGTATGAGCATAATTTCCAAAAAAATTATTATTATCAAGAAAATAGTCACCATCGACGACAAACAAATCAACACCCAGGACTGCAAAATTGGCAACATCAAAGAAACAAACCTAGCAGCCAACAAAACCAACATTTATGGCGGCAACAAAATTAGCAACCTCGCCCACAAGGAAATAACAACCAACGAAGTGACCCGTTTCCCAAGAAGAAAGCCAAACTAAAAAGGGTCGCGACCCGCCGTGGCGTGCCCAACCGTAGCACCCACAGAGAGGAAGGGGCAAACAACTTTGTATGCATTAAGGGTAAATTAGACAATAGAAATCAAAATATCATACTAGATACAGGGTCGACATTAAATATTATCAAGAATAGTTTCGTAACAACACCAATCAGGCCATCAAACAAGACGCTACTCACGGCAGGAGGCAATCACGTACCAGCGAGAGGAGAATCACAAATTTCCATCAGCATCCGGGGTAATTTATTTAAAACAAAAGCTTTAGTTGTAGCACAATTACCGCACGAAATGGTGCTTGGCATCAAATTCCTAAAAGACCATGGCGCGAAAATTGATCTAATCGAAGATACCGTCCAACTAATCATGGAGCGTCTCATGGAGATTTAAAAACTCGATCCAGGAAATCGACGGAATAAAATCAACGATTTCAAATTTGGTCCAGCAGAACAAGTCTTTAAAGTCGGAAGACGAGGATCTACAGTAATACATGAGAATAAATAATGTAGAAATCTCACGAGTTCCTATGAATTCTAGCGAAAACGTTTATGTTATATTAAAAAATATTGCCTCTCTCATCAAAATCTACTCTGATAATCTCCACATCGATGTCTGTCACAGAGTAAATCCTCTTCAAAGGAACCTAATAACATCAAGCCTAATAACATCATTGTAAAATTCGCTAGTCGTCTAACAAAGAACAATTTTCTTGCTGCATCACGGAAGTTTCGTGGTATAAAACCCATTGATGTCGGAATACCTAGAGAAAATGCAATTATATATTGCAATGAACATCTGACTCTCGGGAACAAGAATCTATTTTGGAAAACTCGTAACTTCTGTAAAAACAATGCTTTCTAATATTGCTGGACTACAGATTGCAAGATATTTATTAGAAAAAATGAGAGATCCAGGGTATATCTCATCTCTAATGAAGATCAACTGAAATTATCCCACTTTGCTTGATAATTTCAGTGTTTGGTTGAGTATTCACTTTCTTCTTACCGATTCATGGGGTCTATATCATTCTATTATCAGAACACACGTGGCCTAACAAAAACTAATGACTTTTTTCGAAACGTTATCACCAATAGTTGTTACAGTTTATTTTCCGCTTGTGTACGTACACACCCTGTATAGTACACATTCCAACGCCGTGTTCTATTTTTAACATATTTCGCAACATTTCTCACGCCTCGCCTTGGGACGCGAGAAATTTTGCTGGCTTTAATTTCCGTCAGTTTATTTAACATGCATTTCGCCAATATTTTCAGTTTTGGGAAACATAAGTTTATTGTCTAAAATTTAGGCCGATCCTTTCCTAAGTTTGAATTTATTTTTATGCTGCGATTAACTGGTAATTTAAGGCGTATTATTTTATGATACGAGCGGCGACGGTTGGTCGATTTCTTTTTTTATCATTTTTCTAAAATAACTGCACAATAGCTGACGCGTGTATTTTCGACCCCTTACAAAGGTAAGGGGTCGAATCAAGGTAAAGACCTTGATTGGTTCCTGCTGATGTCACATTTTTATGTTATTGGTGTATTTCGGATAGTTCATCGTTCACCTCTTTTCATACTGTTTTCTACCCTTCTCGATTTTGCGAAACGAGGGACGTGCCAGTGCTGCCAATGATTTGCGGGTATTTTAGAGTACTGGCGGGATATTTTCGGGGATACTAAAAAAGAGGGGAAAAAGCGGGTATCTTAATTAGATTACCTATAGTAATATTCAAAAATGGATAGAAAAAACTCATGTATCATGTAACGTGAAAATTTGGAACGCATTTCTCTATTTAGCCGCTCTTTGACCAATCGATCGACCGCCAAACGTATATACCTCTGTGTGTATAGCAGCAATAAATCGTAAACTACAGCACAGCGTAATGAAAAAACTAAACACAGTAAAATATTCACAGTATCACAATGGATAAGTGGCTTATTAGTTCGGTATCAACATCAACTGTCGTAAGAATTTCAGCTTCAATTTTGGACTTCTTTTATGCTCTTATTATGTAGGTTAGTGATGACTCGGATGGCACTGATAGCAGGGGTAGCAGTAAGGAAAATGGGGAAGGAAAAAACAAAACAAGACAAAAATTAGTTTAATATTCCCGCTTGAATAGGGAGAGGGGAAAAGAATTGGAAATCGGGTATTTTCGTTTTGTAGTGTGGGGAAAATGGGCATTTATGATTGGCAGCACTGGGACGTGCGATTGTGTTACTGACCGTCAGGCGATCCGCTGTATTTTGTTCTTTTGTGTTTCGCGCTCTATTTCACCAGGTGTGTGAAAATAGATTTTTACGGCTGTTTGCCGACTTTGTGGATTCGCTTGCACGAGAGAGCCGTTCATTTGCGACTCGTGTTTCAGCCTAAGTCCTGATTTGACCTAGGTAAGTTTTCTTCCGCCGTTTCGCATAATCTTGTTGTTTACGCTCGTTTCGTTTCGATCTAGGCCACTAGTGCCAGTGCACATACCGGTACAAGTTCTATATATTAAGCGACAAGTCCCAGTTTCGACCATCCAAACTCGAGTGGCATTTGTCATCTTTCTCGCCCTTGGGGAAATTCCATGCCGGCTCCTGCCAACGCCGAGACTGACAGCCCGTGGAGAAGCTTTGTTGCTTGCCGCCCCAGCACCGGTGGAGCTTCCCCGACTCGACGGACGAATACGCCGTACATACAGGTCGGATTTATACTTGTACTAATAACTCGGGTGTCTTAATTTTGTCGCGTTTGTACATGTAACACTGCGCACCTTTGTTGTGTAAGCCTCGCTTCGGAAAATTTCTCGTTGATTGAACAATCATTATCGTTGGGTCTGGTCCCTTCAAGACTACCCCGTTTGCGTGCGGCATCACCCCTCTGGTGACGAAAGTTAAAGCGTAATTTTCGTTCGCTTGCGTTTGTTTTAATTTAAGGTAGCTTTGTAACAATATTTCGGATCCGAATAATGTTTGTTTCGGTGAAACAAAACGGTCTGTTAGTACTCGTGTTTCTGAACATGAACGCTGTACGAGACTACTACAAACAACTGGCTCGGCCCTAGCTGAACACAAACTAGAAACCGGTCACCAAATCCTATTCTCCGACACAAAACTTCTAGCCCGCTCATCTCATTTTTTCAATCGTAAAATCCGTGAATCCATAGAAATTCTCAAACATCCCAATAATCTGAACCGTGACACTGGCTTTTACCTCCACAATGCCTGGAAACATCTCATTAACGATCCGTCACGCCCCAACAGACCAATCCCCGGTCACCGTTCCGACCCACTACCCCCACCGATCACTATAAATACCACGACAACAGACATACCCACTCAGTCTCAACGACCCACGAGAAGCAGCAGCAACACCACCAGCAGCAGCAGCCCTGAAGAAGTTCTTCTGCAACGGAGAACGAAACGTCGGCAGTAGAAGAAGTCAACGTGACGCGGTTCCAACCGGAAGCCAATTCAAACATGGACGACGGCCGCGGAAGCCTTCAAGTTAAATTAAGAAGCCTCTACGGGGAGGACATCCAGAAGAAGACGAGACAGCTGGGACAACTTCGACAAAAATTGGTATGTATTGGTATATATTGGTATCCAGTTTACCCGACATCAACTCTCCAATCTCTCGGCTACAATATTTCATCTTCATCTAGAACTTGCCAATATCCTCACACCAACGGACTGGCAACTAATAGACGGACTTACCTACGAACAAGCCTCCCGTACCCGTGAACACATCACTAATACCCACATCCGTAAATTCAATCAGTTAGCTTCCAAACAACTACCCAATCGTCATCATGAATCTCATTCTTTAACACATACTGTGATAAATAAATCTCGTTATTCCTTATCTGAAAACGAAATCTCCGTTCTCTCCAATTTCGCCATCACTCCAAGAACGATACCCACTGATGACATCATAGCTGGAGTTGAATCCGCCCTTATCAAACTTCCTTCTCACATTGCAGACCCTATCCGCCCTATCCGATCACTATAAATACCACGACAACAGACATACCCACTCAGTCTCAACGACCCACGAGAAGCAGCAGCAACACCACCAGCAGCAGCAGCCCTGAAGAAATTCTTCTGCAACGGAGAACGAAACGTCGGCAGTAGAAGAAGTCGACGTGACACGGTTCCAACCGGAAGCCAATTCAAACATGGACGACGGCCGCGGAAGCCTTCAAGTTAAATCTCTATCTTTATCTTTAAGTTAGTCCTTCTAGTTAGAAATACTATTACTTTTATATGCATACAATCACATTCGAAAAGTACGAATAAGAAACACGCTCCTTTGGGAACCCGATCTATTCATCTGTTGTTAGAAATCCATAATATGTAATGTGGTCATTACATTAATATTCTAATTAGTTAGATAAAGCATACTATTAAGTTTCATTTTTCCACATGCGCATTTCAGCATATTATTTCTATAATTCTATAATTTCTTTGTTAAGTTAATTTAATTTTAATTTAATGAAAACCATTGTTGGGACTTGTCCTGTTAGTTTCCTGAATATAATAATAAATAAATAAATAAAATAAAATAAACTAAGAATCTTCCGGAATACAATTTCAGTGCCCATCGTTCCCCTAGAAAACAATTTCTACTACGGAATCACAAAGGAAAAGGAAAATTCAGGAAGAACAAGAGCGAAGAAAGAAAAGAAAATAAGATTACCTATGGACATAAGAAAACCGGAGAAAGAGATGAAAATCACCCTGAAGGAAGATGTAACACTAATTCCTCATGTTACAACAAAAGTAAGAGTAAACGTCGACAAACACACCCTCCTAGAAAATGAAGTACTGGTACCGAAAGAAAACGTTTTGTCATCACGTCGTTCAGAGTACCATGAATATAGTCACCCTCCTTGGAATTATCCTATGGCCAGCCAGCCAAGGGAAGGTAGAAATCAACGCGGGAGTATATTGGAAACCCCTACCGGATTCGTTAGTCTACGAGGCAACTATTCCCATCATCTATCAAGCACCGTGGACACCACCAGAATTTCAGCCAGAATATATGTAATATTCAACATGCAGACTTAATCCAACCCCGGAATGTAAAAGAATCCTAAGGATAGAAAAACTGGGTTACGCACTAGATACACAAATCAAAGCTCTACAAGAGGAATGGAGTAAGAAAAGAATTGAATTAAGTTTTTCAGATATAGAGTTAATGACGGAAAACATTACGAAACGTTCCCTTAATTTCATCGGGGACGCTTTCAATTGGTGTTGTGGCGTTGCCACACAAGACACAACACCAGTTAGTTGACCTTTTACTATTATGTATTTATTTAACTTGAAGGTATGATGCACTGACTATGCCTATTTAGGTGGAACTAGTTTGCAATAAAAGAATTTTTGGTAATTATAGAAAAGAATATCTTTCTTAAATATTCTTAAAGCATTTGCTTCAAGAAATGTGAAGGTAGCTCAGTATTAAACTTCGGTTTGTGCGAATCAAAAGAGTTTGCAGATTATGGCATTATTAAATCAACCGAGGGTAGAAAAACATTACCGAATGATTACAGGCGACTTTTTCGTTTCAATGAAGAGAATGTATGTTGAGCATTTTATTGGTGACCATTATGAAAAACGAGAAGGTGCATTAACACCTTTTAAAAAAATGAAAGATTTCCTCAGATATACCATGAATTTTTTATTTCCCCTAAACGTACAACATAAATATTCTTATGTTCAGTTAAAGGAAAAAACAACAAACAAACGTGCTGTAATTGTCAATTATGAAATGTTATGATTTAAATCCGGAAACTTTAAGATATAAAAAGTATTTGATAAATATTTAGCTTAGCACATTGTTTAAAACATAAAAGAGGGCAATTCGAACATTTATAATTTTTTAAAATAGTAATAAGAGTACTTCCGAATTTTGAAAATTTAATATAGCGACCGGTGTCCATAAATTTATATTCTTCAGGAAGCTATCGTCAAAAATTTCTGTATTCTTCTTTCTTGTCTCCAATCATAGCAGTTTTAATATTTTATTTTTGACGATAGCAGCCTGAAGAAGATACATTTTTCAAACCAGTCGCTATATTAAATTTTCAAAATTGGCAAGTTCTTAATCAACAAGATGTATAATAATGTTTTTGCTAAAAAAAATAAATCTTCATATTACTTTATTAAAACTTATTTTGGTTCATTATAGGTATGGGATCTGATGAATAAAATGTAGCAAATGCTTTTACTATAAAATTGTGAAGTAAATGCTTCAAAATATATGAATAATATTTTAAAGTAATTGCTCTAACTTCTAAGTAAAAGCATTTGCTTTGATTGGAGTAAAAGGTTCATAATTATGAATAAAACTCATTCTATGAATAAAACTGAGCATTTACTAACACTTAAAGCATTTGCTTCAAAAAATGTGAAGGTACCTCAGTATTAAACTTCGGTTTGTGCTGATCAAAAGCGTTTGCAAATTATGGCGTTTTTAAATGAACCGAGGGCAGCAAAACAATATAAGAAGCGCAGTGAAACATCAGCGAATGATTATAGGCGACTTTTTCGATTCACTGAAGAAAACGTATCTTGGTTGTCTGAACGTTTTATTGGTGACTATTATGAAAAACGAGGAGGAGCATTAACATCTACTCAGAAAAAGTTTTTCTCAGATACGTGTCAGATCCAGGCTATCAAAATAGTGTTGGTGAAGTTATTGGAATAACACAAAGTACAGTGTCAAAAACAATAACTGAAGTAATCGATAAAATAATCCAATAAGTCCAATTTAGTCCAAATTTCCTTCCTCACCTGAAGAGATTTTATCAGCTAAGAACCTGTGGCAGGAGAAATATAATTTTCCTGGTGCACTTGGAGTATTGGATTGCACACACGTTCGAATTTCAAAGCCCGCACAATATGGAGACGAATATATTAATAGAAAAGGCTTCGCAAGTATAAATGTTCAAGCAACATGTGATGCATTGGACAGATTCACAAGTGTGGATGTCCAGTGGCCTGGATCTACACATGATAGCAGAATATGGAAAAATTCGAACGTGTGTTTAGTAATGCGCCGCAATATAAAAATGCAGTACTTCTTGCAGATGCAGGGTACGGTATAGAGTCATGTTTAATGACACCATATAAAAACCCTAACACAGCTTTACAAATCAGATACAATAATTTGCTAAAAAAAGAACGCGTATGTATCGAACGTTGTTTTGGGCAGCTAAAACAGAGATTTCCAATACTTCAATATAAATCTCGTTTACAACTTCAAAAAATTTCCAAAATGATAATTTGTTGTATTGTTCTGCATAACAATGCAAAATTTTTAAAAGAACCCGATTTCGAATTCTTGAATGAGAATTTGGAAGACTTAGAAGATGATGACGATGAAGATGTTGCATTGGAAAATTACCGCCGTATAGGTACTCAGAAGCGAGAGGAAATTTCGCAGTTTATCTTTGAAAGAAATTTATAAGGTAGGTATTATAAGATACAGGGTGTTCCAAAATTCAGTACGCAAATTTTGTGCGTGAGTAAATAAGTAAATTTTGTTAATGAACTTATGTCCTAAAAAGCAAACTTACTGAGGTGTGGTACAACAACCGGTAAGAACATGCAAGGAAAAGAAAATTGATAATTGTATTCAGAATGATAATTGTAGTTATTTATTTATGTACGAAACTAGACATCTGACATCGAGTTCCTGGAACAATAAACGACGCACTAGACCAAGCAACTGACAATCTTAAACAATTTTGATAAATAAAATTATAATAAATAACTACAAATATCATTCTGAATACAATTATTAATTTTCTTTTCCTTGCATATTCTCATCGGTTTTTATACCGCATCTCAGTAAGTTTGCATTTTAGGATGTAAGTTCATTAACAAAATTTATTTATTTTGACATCCTTTACTCACGCACAAAATTTGCGTACTGAATTTTGGAACACCCTATATATTTTTGAATATTTGGTTAGTACAATCTATGGTATTGTATCCTAGCAATTTTCTTTTCTCAAGAATTCGTAAATACATATATTACATACTCACATTAATACAAGGTAAAACGAAAAAATAAATTATATTCAATAAAATATAAAACAAAATATACAATATACAATAAGAAATAACAGATTAACGCTTTTAGGTTAAATTAATTGCACTTTCCTGAAAATTATTATGGCTTAGATTTAATAAGTTTGCAGAATTTTTTTATTTTTTTCACATTTTTATCATTATTTTACAAACTAGTATACACTACTTCATTGCACGCACTTTTGTCTGTATTTTTAAGCTCTCTTAAAAGTTTACGTTTCTTCAATCTTAGTACTTCTAACTGCTCCAACAATACCAACCGATGCAGTTCAGTAACACTAAGACCACGTGTTTCATCTGTTTTCGGAAGTTCTGTTTTTTTTGTACTTTTTTCTTAATTCTTGATATTTTACAGATGTAGAAGAAGACGTTGAAGGTGCTGCTTCTGATATCGGAACCGTCATTTCTGTAGACATCGGCTTTTGAACACCAATATGGAGGCCTCCTATAATTTTTATGGAATATAATTAATTTATAAAGACAAATATTCATATATATGTATATTAATAACTAAAATGTTTCAATTTCTTACCTGGAATTTTTGAATATATTGGATTCCTATCTGCCTCTAAAAGTTCAAAAAAAGCTCGCTCCCATTTATTTAAATTAATTTCTCTATTGCCAGTTTTGTTGAAATCTGTTTTCTGTTTCACTTTTGTTTTCATATTGTTTATTTTTTTGTTCAATTGCTTTTCTGTTATTGTTTTTGTTGTTTGTAACTCCCATTCATTGCGCACTTTTTTTAAAGCCTCTTCTTTTAATTTTTTTATAGCAGGCGCTTGAGACTTATTGAGTAGTATTTTATGTTTTTTTAAATAAATTAACGAATTGTAATGGCTTAGTGTGATTATCTTCGTTCACTGTACATTCATCTGAACTCATTTTTACGTGTCAGTTATATCTAAGAACGCGTGAATAAACGATAAATACTGCGGTGGTCGCTAAATTATGTTTTAACGCGGACAAGTTCCTGCGTGTTGAAAAGAAGCAAAAGCTACTGCTCTGAAGCATTTGCTATAGAGTAAAAGCAAAAGATTATTCATACAAATCGAGACAAATGCTTTTTATTACCTTTTCCTTCAAAGTATTTGCTTTTGCTTTTACCTTTTACTTTAAGCAATTGCTTCATTTTTATTCATCAGACCCAATGTATACCTTGTAAGGACGATTAATTAATTATACCTATCAGCAATAAACTTTTAATATAACAAAAAGGAAAACAATAAAAAACTTGACAATAATATGTTGCGCCTCATGCTCCGCTCTGTACTCTACTTCTTAAATGAATGTCCACTTCCTTTCGATGGCGATGGATGTTTTTCTTCGTTAGCCTCGACACGCGCCTCTCGTTCGTGACCGTTCTGAAAACAATCCACCCTTTGATTTTTCGGGAGCACTGATCTTGAGTCCGCCGATTAATTCTTGCTTACATTCGGCCATCCTGTTTCAGCTGATTGTCCTCAATCAGCTCACAATTGGACTCGGGGCCCTGACAAGAAAAGTTAGTTTCCACTGAGATTGTTATCATTTTTACACATCATATTCCTCATGTCGTGCATGTGGGATTCCCATTTATTGACTTATCTTAGCGCATATCTCTCACGCATTTTTACATAATTACAACCATGTCAATAGTAAATACCTTTCGTTTGAGATTACCACATGACTTCATGTAGGATCAACATATGTCGTCATGTGATTCATTTTCATGTAGGATCATCATCTACGTGGGCTTCATCATGTGAATAACTATCACCACATGGCTTCATGTAGGCTCAACATCTACATGTACTTCATCATGTGAACAAACTATCACATGGCTTCACGTAGGATCAACAACTAAGTGGGCTTCATCATGTGAATAACTATCACATGGCTTCACGTAGGCTCAACATCTACGTGGGCTTCATCATGTGAACAACTATCACATGGCTTCCTGTAGGATCAACATAGGTCGTCATGTGACTCATTTTCACATGGCTTCACGTAGGATCATGTGACTCATTTTCACATGGCTTCACGTAGGATCATCATCTACGTGGGCTTCATCATGTGAATACCTATCATATGGCTTCACGTAGAATCAACATCTACGTGGGTTTCATCATGTGAATAACTATCACATGGCTTCACGTAGGCTCAACATCTACGTGGGCTTCATCATGTGAACAACTATCACATGGCTTCACCTAGGCTCAACATAGGTCGTCATGTGACTCATTTTTACATGACTTCACGTAGGATCATGTGACTCATTTTCACATGGCTTCACGTAGGATCATGTGACTCATTTTCACATGGCTTCACGTAGGATCGTCATTTACGTGGGCTTCATCATGTGAATACCTATCATATGGCTTCACGTAGGCTCAACATCTACGTGTGCTTCATCATGTGAATAATTATCACATGGCTTCACGTAGAATCAACATCTACGTGGGTTTCATCATGTGAATAACTATCACATGGCTTCACGTAGGCTCAACATCTACGTGGGCTTCATCATGTGAACAACTATCACATGGCTTCACGTAGGCTCAACATAGGTCGTCATGTGACACATTTTCACATGACTTCACGTAGGATCATGTGACTCATTTTCACATGGCTTCACGTAGGCTCAACATCTACGTGTGCTTCATCATGTGAATACCTATCACACGGCTTCACGTAGGATCAACATCTACGTGGGCTTCATCATGTGAACAACTATCACATGGCTTCACGTAGGATCAACATCTACGTGGACTTCAGCAGTGAAAAATTGTTATTTCAATACTGAGCAATTCATATTTTACCTCTTCAGTTAGCATTATCCATGGTTTCAACTTGTCTACAGCCGTAATTGTTGGGTTGGCTTTGCCCTTACCAGTCGTTACCTTCGTAACGGCGTATCTGTCGTTTGGTAACACAGCTGTTACTCGAAACGGACCTTTGTATTTTGGTAGCAACTTGCGGCTTTGGCCTGTAGCGGGAGCATCCGTTTTTTGTACCATTACCAGATCTCCAACGCTATGTTTGCGTGCCTTCGCTCGCCTTTTATCGTACCTTCTCTTTTGGCCTTCCTGATCGTGGTCAATCTGATCCTTAACCTTTTTACGTATTGAAGCCAAGTCAGTACGATCCAGCTGTTGTTGAATTTCTGCTAACAAGATTGCATCTGTAACCCCTCTAGGTTTGTTGCCAAATAACACCTCCGTAGGTGTCACCCCTAGAGTTTTGTGAACGGAAGTATTTAAACCTCTCTGTACTGTTTTAACTTGTGTGTCCCACAAGTCGTCTTCCACATTGCCCGTAAGAGCTGCTAATGCTCCCAATACAGTGCGATTTACCCTTTCATACTGACCGTTTGCCCTGGGTGTAGCAACAGCATTTTGAATATCTTTAATACCCAGGTTTAGGCAAAACAATTGGAAGGCTTGTGATGTAAATGCCGTGCCTCTGTCAGTTATTATACGCACAGGTACGCCAAAAATGTCGATAACTGCCTTGAGGCATTTAATCACATGCTTAGTTTTCGTGTTTCGTACAGGCTCAAGAATTGTAAATTTTGTAAACCCGTCTACTATAACTAGCAACTGCGTGTTGCCCTTTTTAGACTTAACAAAGGGACCCAAATGGTCCATGTGCAACGTATGGTATGGGACTGTAACCTTTTCTATAGGAAATAACTGACCAGCCCTTTTACCAGACTGGGCTTTGTAATACAGGCAATTTAGACAAGCACCTGCATATTTAGTTACAAACTGACGCATCTTAGGAAACCAATAATTTTCCTGAATTTTGTTCAAAGTTTTGTCTAAAGCAAAATGACCTACATCATCATGACAAAGTCTACAGATTTGCCACCGGCTTGAGCGAGGAACTAACCATTTTCTACCCTTACCAATTTTCCTATACACCAAGTTCCCCTTTAGCTCATAATTGTCATGGTACACTTTAGTGCTAGGATCTTGGTCCTTTGATATTAGGATGTCACGTATCCGACACACCTCTTCATCCTGCATTTGCGCGGCTAGTAACCACTCGCTTTCCGTAATATTAATGTTTAAAACTTGTGGCATTCGACTCAAGCAATCAACGTGTGTCATCTTCGTTCCGGGTCGGTATTCAATATCGAAATCGTAATTTTGTAATCGCAACCACCATCTAGCTACGCGAGGGATTATGTCCTTTTTTGTGGCAGTACTTCGAATCGCATTACAGTCGGTTACTAACTTAAACTTAATACCAATTAAGTATATTCTGAAATGTTCGAAAGATTCAACAACTGCCAAGTTCTCCAACTCGTAAGAATGATAGCGACTTTCTAGAGATGTTGTTTGCCGACTGAAATATGCAACTGCATGTTTTTCACTGTTTTCAACCTGCAACAACATCCCTGCGATACCGTCCTTACTGGCGTCCGTGTGTACCTCAGTAAATAATCCCGAATTAAAAAATTTTAAAATCGGTCGTGAAACCAATTCGCTCTTGAGATTTTGTACCGCAATTTCCTGATCTTGGCCCCACTCCCAACTCACGTCTTTTCTAAGAAGTTTCGTAAGAGGTTTGGTCACGGTTGCAAATCCCTGTATATATTTTCTGAAAAATCCCGCAAGACCCAAAAATTGCCTAACTTGTTTGACATTTTGTGGGCTTGGCATGTTTCTTACCGCCGTTATTTTATCTATTCCTGGTCGTACGCCGTCCTTTGATATTTCAAAACCAAGATAGGTTACCAAACTACATTTGGATAACTTTAATGTCAAATTATGTTTTTCTAACTTTCCAAAACCAAATTTAGACTCTTCATCCCTTCCTCAAAGGTTTTTGCAGGAATTATTATATCATCTATACAGCGTGATTCAAAAGGGTCGCACCATCGCTTTGGTGTAAATACAGACCATTAACAGGAGCACAAATATGTTTTTAGAATTTTTTTGCCATGAATAGTTTTTAAGATATGAATGTTTAAAAATAACGCAAATAGGCAACGCTGCACCTTGTAGATGCACTTACAAATTTGAAATCATAGATCATAGGTACCCTCTTTTTTGTTGACAACGGCATATGCGCTGGTTTGTCAAAATCTTTGGAAATAAAATTTGACATAATAATAAATGTCAATTCTTAACTGTGGTTCTTAATATCCTACTTTCTTCAGCTATTCTAAAGCGTGATTCTAAAGTTCTTAAGTAAAAAAAATAAGAGTTGGTTGAGGCGTGCTTTCAAAAAGAAAAAACACGGTAAACTTAGAATTTAGAAAAATCAATAAAAGAAGCAAACATGCAGACTCCAAGAGCAAGGACAATAAAGTTCACTTCAAAATGTAACATTTTAATAAATTATTTAAATACATATTATGTAAAACTAACTGAAGATCAAACAAAAACAATCTAAATTCTAAACTAATAACTAAATAGCTACAATAAATGTTCGAAATTTTGCCCATTTGCCTCAATACATTTTTCTAACCTTCTACTGATACCCCCTTGAACATTTCTTAACATTTGAGGCGTTATTGTATGTGAAGCATCTAGAATTCTCTGCCGAAGTTCTTGCTCAGTGTTGAGGACAGTTCGATAAACAATTTGTTTAATATGTCCCCATAAAAAAAAATCTAGCGGAGTAATATCACAAGACCGCGGAGGCCAAGCGATATTACCTCCGCGTCCGATCCACCTTCCTGGATAGTTTACATTTAACCACTGCCTTACAGGTCTAGCAAAATGCGCAGGTGCACCGTCTAATTGCAACCATATTGGGTTGACTAAAACCGCCAAGGGAATATTTTCTAGCAGTTCTTGAAAATCGCTTCTCAAGAAATTCAAAAAAATTATGCCCATTGAAGCGATTTGGTAAAAAGTACGGGCCTATCAATGTGTTGTTGATAATGCCAGCCCAGACATTGACGGAAAAACGTTGTTGAAATGCTCGTCGATGTATTACATGAGGGTTTTCTATTGCCCAATAATGATGATTGTGCATGTTAAACACACCGTCACGAGTGAAGGTGCATTCATCCGTCCACAAAATCAGATTTTGAAAATTTGGATTCAAATTGATTTGATCCAGCATCCAATGGCAAAAGTTAATACGAAGAGGAAAATCAGCTTCACACAGAGCTTGCACTTTTGTATAGTGGAAAGAATGGTAACCTTCTGTTTTTAATACACGCTGAACAACACTGTAATTTACGTTTAAATTTCGTCCAATATCTCGAATGCTGACGTTAGGATTGTCTTCAACGATTTGTAGAACAGCTTCCTCGACTTGGGGAGTTCTGGCGGAGCGTGGCCTACCTATCACTTCATGGATTACATCCAATCGACCTGTTTCCCTCACACGCTGATCAAGCCGTTGAAAAACATTTTTGTCTGGATGTCTACGTTCACCGTATCGTTCAGCATAAGCTGCTGCAGTTTCCTCCACTCTCTCCCAGAAGAAGATACATATCACAATATTCATTTAAAGTAAACATTTTGAATTTGAATAAATTCTTCAAATCAATCAAAAAATCTGACTTTCAAAATGTAAACATCATTGATAAATTTTATTTGTCAGATCGCACTATGGTAACCATAGTAAAACCGAATTTTCGGTGCACCGTTGCCGGCTTTACTTCTAAAATAATGTTAACATTTCCAAAGACTTTTCCTGCTTTATTACTTAATAAATATTATGTTTTATTAGCAAGGATAATTTTACAGGCGTTTATCTACACCTTTCATTAATAAAAACATAAAGTTACATTATCTAATTACTATAAAATCAACATCAGTTTTGTAACTTTGAAAGCCTATATCTTCGTAAAAAAATCATCCAGAAAATTTTTATTTACACTTTTGAGAATAAATAAGTGGGTCTAAAAACCACCTAAATGATGGTGCGGTCCTTTTGAATCACGGTGTATATACTATTGCTAAGTCAGCTAGAATTTGGTTCATTAATTTTTGAAATTCTGCCGGAGCGTTTGATAGGCCAAATGGGACGCGGAGAAATTCAAAATGACCATCTGGGGTGATAAAAGCAGTTTTTTCTATTGAATCTTCACTCATCGGAATTTGATAAAATCCGGAAGATAAATCTAAAATTATGAAATAGGCGCAATCACCCAGTCGGTCAATGTGGTCATCTATTCTAGGGATGGGATATTTAAACTTTTTGGAAATTCTGTTTAAAGCCCTATAGTCAATGCACATACGAGTTCCACCATCCCTTTTTCGTACTAGAATAATTGGACTTGCGTATTCTGAGCGAGATTCGCGAATAATTCCCGCTTCCAAAAGTTCTTTTACCATTTCTTTTACTTTCCCTCTTTCGGATATTGATAGTCGGTAAGGGGCGTACACAATAGGTTTACTAGAATTTAATTCAATTTTCATTTCCGCTGATTTTGTATGACCAAGTTCTCGCATATTGAAACAAAATCGAGATCGAAATCGTTGTAATAACGCAAATAATTCATTTTTTTGTTTATTATTTATTTTACCAACATTAATTTTGTTTAATGAAAATTGTTCGTGAGTAATTTCATCTTCAACAATTCGGTTTATTCTAAATTTGTTAACAATTGCTTTCATTTCGTCTGGCGTTTCTACTTCGGTCGGCAATTGAGTTATTATTAATTGCTTATGCGTCTTTACAATCAACACGGATGCGTCTTCGGTAAAATTTTGTCCCACCAGTAAATCAACAAAAAGGTAGCCGTCTTCAATAACGTACATGCGTATCGAGACGCTGACGTTGTCGATTGTTAGGTAACCTTGACATTCAAATTTGGGAATCAAAACCGAGCCGTTAAATCCGCGTAGTTCGATATGTTTATTTATTTCTTTATAATTCAAATGTAGTTTACGAACGACCGACTGTTTTATTAAAGTGCATTCACTGCCTAAATCAACAAAACAGTTTACAACATTATTATTAATGCGTGCTCTTTTATAATATATACTATCTTTTTTGTTTCCTACGAAATTTACTCTTTTGTTCGCGGATTGTTTTTCATTAAACTTTTTCTTTCGACAAACGCTTTCGCTGTGACCCGGTTTGTGACAATAAGAACACACATCGGACTTCGGACAATCCTTACGTTTATGACCCAGCTCGCTACAGTTAAAACATTTTACCCTTGAAAAATTTTCATTTTGAAAATCTTTTTGATTCACTTTTGCTTTGTAGGTGCCGTCATATGTTCTTTTCCTGCGCTCCCCACAATTAAAACTACCTGTGTTGCGACTAATACTAGGAAAAGTTTTAACATAAGCAGCAAACTCAACAAACTTTTTACAATTTGCTGCTCGCAAAGCTACTTGCACCTGCTTTTCCTGCACACCTTCTATAATTACATCGATGACTTGTTCGTCAGTCAACGATAACTGAAACTTATTCAGTTTCGTTAGTTTGGCAAAACTACATGCATGCAAATCTTGCCCGTCATGAGTTTTATAGGACGCAGCTTCATGAAACAAATGACCAAAATTTAGTTTACCGGGGAAAGTAGCTCTCAACTACTCTCCCACTGAACCCAAGAATACTGTGCAGTTTTTAAACCATCATACCACAATTTTGCAATGCCTTTCAATTTTTCTAGCGCCAAATAGGTAGTAGTTAACTCATCCCAATGATACATACATACGTGCACATTCATTTACTTTATTCAACCAGTCATTTACGTTCTGATTACTGTCCGACGGATCAAAATTGGAAAGTAATCTGTCGTCTTTATAAACTGCCCAATTTGGACGGTTATTAAAAAATCTATCGGTAAAAAATGAGCTTGTTGACTTCCCTTAAGTCGTCGATCTGTTTCTGCATGTGCTCGACTGGCGTAGGCAACGGTGGCGTGTATGACCTGTTTGACTCAGATGCTGGAGTATTCATCGCAGTCCCGGAAGTACTTGGTGTTTCAGGTACCAAAGTGCACACCACGGCCCTGGACGCAATTGGCGTCGCACTCTCGCCACTCTGCCCGTTCATTGTTTATTATTACTATTTTTTTTTCTTTTTTCACTACCGCACTGCACTCCGTCGAGGGGTAGGTTTCTTTATCCCACTTCTGATATGTAAGGACGATTAATTAATTATATCTATCAGCAATAAACTTTTAATATAACAAAAAGGAAAACAATAAAAAACTTGACAATAATATGTTGAGCCTCATGCTCCGCTCTGTACTCTACTTCTTAATCGAATGTCCACTTCCTTTCGGTGGCGATGGATGTTTTTCTTCGTTAGCCTCGACACGCGCCTCTCGTTCGTGACCGTTTTGAAAACAATCCACCCTTTGATTTTTCGGCAGCACTGATCTTGAGTCCGCCGATTAATTCTTGCTTACAACCTTGCAATCACTATATGTAAATTTATCTGAACTCATTTTTATCCGTTCGCTATCAGTTATACTTTATACATATTTAAGAATGCATGAATAAACGATAAATACTGCGGTGGGTCGCTGAATTTCGTTTTAGCGCGAAGTGCTTGCGTGTTGAAAAGAAGCAAAAGCTACTGCTCTGAAGCATTTGCTGTAGAGTGTAGAGTCTAAACAAAAGATTACTCATATAAGTCGAGACAAATGCCTTTTCTACTACCTTTTTCTTCAAAGCATTTGCTTTTACCTTTTACTTTAAGCAATTGCTTCATTTTTATTCATAAGACCCACTGGGCCAGATGAATAAAACGAAGCATATGCTTTTACTTCAAATTTTTCAATGAAAACTGCAAATATTTGAAGAAAAATGAAATTCTAAATAATTCTGCCTGTAACGTAGTAAAAATTTTAATAAATAGAATGGTATAATGGATTTGCATTCGAAATTTTTCTACGTATTTAAGCTTTAAAAAAAATTATAACAGAAGTAAAAGCATTTGCTTCGTTTTATTCATTTGACTCTCATTGTCTCTGTGAATTGCATACCCGGTTTCTGGCTAAGCGATGGCTTAATTCCACTCATCTGCGTCAGCCCATTTATCGTCCAATTCATAGGCACTTCTGAGAGGTATGGTTGCTCCGCATTTTCGACATTCTCGGCAGAGTCCGTAACAAGACGATATTCTTTCTACGGTCCTTCCCTCAAGCCCGGCCCCTTTTATGGTTTTAGGTCGACCTCTAGCTACACATTGAGGTTCTCGATGTGTAACTTCAGCGCGAATATTCATTTCTTCACAGGGTTGGAAAAAACTGTTTTTTTTTTTAACAAAACATTTGTTTTATTTGATTTTAAACAGTTTTTTTTGTTTAAAACATGTTTAAAATTGACTTAAAATTAATCATGTTTTAAACAAAAAAAAAACTGTTTAAAATTAAATAAAACAAATATTTTGTTTAAATTTCTTACACTTTTTTAATTGCTTCAAATACTCTCACAACCTAAATTACATAGTAAAAAGGAAAAAGTAGTTATTAGTTGTATTGCGAAATGATAAAAGTTTAAAAATATTTACGATACAAATTCTAGAGATTCTTTTTTGCAGTTTTTAGGGCTGAAAATAGAAAAAAGTAGAAAACAGTTGTGGGCTTTCAATTTTCGTCTAAAAATGTTTTCTACATATGCAATTTCTAATTTCAATTTTATTTTTTATTTCTTATTTACGTCCTTGAAAATTGTAACTAGTTTACCAGCTTTTCTACTTCTAATGATATTCTAACTGATATTTTAATTAAGAATATACAAAATTAAATGCACTAAATAGACGTTCTAAGGTATGTTCCTTCTATAACGTTTCAAAAACGTCCTCAATCTTTCAGGTTAAGCAAATCAAAGCAAATCGAGAAACGGACCAAACTCTATATTCAATTACCAATAATAGTCAAACAGTGGTCTTACAAAACATTTAAAATAAAATTAATGTCGTTTTTAAAAGATGATGCATTCATTCTATTCTACTGACGAATTTTCAGAATTTTTGAAACACACGCATGTTTTTTCTTATGGTCACCCTACTACTTTCTCAATTAGTTGTACTTATTTATATATCTGACTTTTGTAAAACACTTGATTGTGTTATTGCGACAATAAAAATACGAAATATAAATATTCGAATTCATATTGTCATTTGCTACAGGCAATTTTCTACAGGCTGCCTAAATTTTTTTATGTTGATCTGTTGATATTTAATAAATGCAAACGACATATTATGTTTCAAAATATGTATAATGGAATGAATAATAAATAAATAAAAAGTAAATGATTCAAGTACTAGAAAATATCATAAATTTACATATAAAATACCATTTTCGAAAACAAATATTCATAAATTTTCTTTTTTCCTAGAACAATTCAAGAATGAAATAATTTAAATGAAATAAAAGAAAGTAAAAGTTAAGATGTAACTTTCTAAAAGCAAATTTTATATATTGTTAATAATTTTATAGTTATTTATTTTGATTATTAGACCACCAAGTATATTTATATATTGTACATCTAATTTACAATAATAATTAAATAATAAATGCTGAAAGATGTTTACACGAATGTGACTTTAATTTTAAAGTCTCTTTTAAATCCCGTTATCAAACTGGCTCTTAATAAGACAACTAATTTTTTATTATTAAATACATATTATATGTATCAATAATGCAAAACATTTACATCACAAGTGTTTCTTCTACGCTTAAAACCACAAAAATGAATTTAAAACATCAAGTAAAAAAAAAACATGTTTAAAACCCAATTAAAAACAGTTTGTTTTAAACTTTCCAACCCTGTTTCTTCATATAAAGAACTTTGTAATGGTACACGTTCTTCGGTTTCATCGTCAATACGAACAACATCGTCACTACCTTCAAAGTGTACTTACACTTACTCGATCATCTTGACTGACGGATTTTATAGGTAATTCGATGTTCGTAAATCGCCGAGTTTGCGCCAAGTCCTCGCTATTCGTGTTCACTTCAGAATCTGTTTTAATATCATACATTGAAGAATGTTGATTATTTTCAATGAATTTTACATCACTCTGATACGTGATACATCCGGTACCTTACTGGTCTACGCCTCATATGATGTTCGACCATTTAAACTCTTCGTAGGTAATCTATTCCGAAGGTAATTCGCAGTATTCACTTTTGCGGTTTTTTCTTTCCGCTGTATCATTCTGCTCCGGGTTGTGAGCAACGGTCAATCTTCTAGTAATCCCTCGACGGTTTCCAAATTTATCAAAATTCGTAATAACATAGGGGTGTCCCAGACCACGTGCTCAAATTTCTAGAATTTGTATTTTTTAATCGATTTATATGAAATTTCGAAAAGATAAATTAAACTAAAAAATGAATCTTCCGACATACTATCGAGCACGGTAGGACTTCCGGTTTCGCCGAAAGTGATACGAACTTGGAACACCATGGAACACCATGTTTACATATTTGGAATCTATAGATCATTGCTAGTCTGGATATGTATCATATGGTAGTTTGGTTTCCATGACAATGAAAAATAAACTTTTTTGTTTTTCAATCTAGTAAGCTATGAATCGTGTAATTTCGTTCTCATGCAATCAAGTAATTCGAGAAAATCACTATTTTGATTGTAATTTGATTTTCAACATTTTTACAGCATTTCAAATATTCCATTAGTCGTAACTCATTTTTTTTAAATGGAACCTCATGTGCTTCATAGCTTAGTTCAACAGAATTTTTTGTCTGAGTACGCTGATACCAAATACTTCATAGTTTCTTTGAAAGTCATTTAAAACAGAGCCATGATTAATTGAGGTTTTAGGTCCGTTTTGCTTTAAATTATTTTCAAAGAAAGTATGAAGATTAAAACTATCTAGCGAAAATCATTCAGTTCCTGAATTTATTTTGCATTTTTATTTCTTGCCGCTGAAGCAATAATGAAGGAATTGTTAACTTGAACAAAAATAAACTTAAATGTGGTGAACCCTGTATATAACATTTTATTTAGTAACTTCTTACATTCATAATTTTTGCTGACTTAGAATAAAGGTAAGGAATTACGCGGGCAACAACGAGGAGTCGCGGATAAGTCGCCGAGAAGTCGCGAGATACGTCCAAACCACTGCTTTACGCTGCTTTACGCTACTTTTGGTTTTCTAACGTTTTATTACTGTTATCAATATTTACATTAGTTTTTTTTAATATACGATAGAAAGTTGATTGACTTTTATTTCGTAACGTCGATGGAACGCGACATAAATCTGGTGGTAGCGGTGTGTAGTGTCCTTTGAAAAAGTTTAATATAAATAGTAATGTTGTCATAGCAATGACACAAAATAAGGCTACGAACATGTATGTAGTTTAGTGAGGCTTATTAGCATTTTCATTGTAATACTCTATTAAATATTAATAAAGTCTATAATAAGAAGAATAGATTGATTGGTTGGTCTTCGTGGAACATAACATTTGGCGACGAGGATAAAGTACCAAGTAAGAATAGGACAAGTAAAAATAGTGAACGACGTCAACGTCAGAAATATTTAAAAAAATTAAACAAAGTCATTGGTCACTGGACAAGATTAATTTGTGGTGAAACTTCATCATTTAATCAAGAAAATGGCTCAAAATCTGCAATGCATCGGTAGTATTGAACCGTTTGACATAAAAGGAGACTTTAAGCAGTATTTACGACGTTTGGAGCAATTTTTTGTATTGAATAATACTCAAAACAATAAAAAGAGAGCAATGTTCATAACGTTGATGGGGGCACCAACATATAACATTCTCTCCAATTTAGTAACCCCATCAGAACCTACTGATAAAACTTTCGAAGAAATAAAGCAAGTTTTACTTGATTATTTTGTACCGAAGAAAGTTATAATTGCGGAGCGATTCAAATTAAACAAACGAAATCAAGCTGCAGAAGAAAGTGTTACAGATTATGTCATTGTATTAAAAAAACTTGCATCAACATGTGAGTACGGTGCTTTTCTGAATGAAGCTATCAGAGATAAATTTGTCGCAGGATTAAAGTCAGAAGCCATTCAACAGAAATTATTAACAATGCAAAACTTGACTTTGGAAACGGCGATTCAAACTGCTAAGGCAATGGAGTTAGCTAACATGGAATTAAAAGAAATTCAACCAGACAGTATGAATAAGGTGTCTTATATGAAGTCGAAACTTAATCAAAAACAGAACCTGTCAAAAGGAAAGTATCAAGAAAAGTCAAACTTCGCGCCAAATGTTATGTTCCACGAAGACCAACCAATCAATCTATTCTTATTATAGACTTTATTAATATTTAATAGAGTATTACATTTAGGGTCGTTTTCATAATAGAACTTTAAATTTAAAGTGACTTTAACCTATAAAAACACATTAGTTTTCCTATGCTTAAAGTGACTTTAAATTAAAGTCTCCTTTAGCACTATTATGAAAACGGCCCTTAATAGAGTATTATTTTGAAAAAGTTTAATATAAATAGTAATGTTGTCATAGCAATGACACAAAATAAGGCTACGAAGTACGAACATGTATGTAGTTTAGTGAGTCTTATTAGCATTTTCATTGTAATACTCTATTAAATATTAATAAAGTCTATAATAAGAAGAATAGATTGATTGGTTGGTCTTCGTGGAACATAATACGGTGCTGATGTAAAAATTTGGCAGCAGTATAAAGAAAATTAAAGTGTAGTGTTTTCTCGTAATACATTTAAACTAACGGAGTTTAGTGAAACGATTTTCGCAAATAAAAACACTATATACAGAAGCAGTTATACAGAGTGATGAAAACGAAGGCGACTCAACAATACGAAGCAACCAATTGATTGATTTACGTCCGGAGTGTCTGTAGTTTCCAGTCATGGTTTGAATCAAAGTCTAAGCCAATACGTAGACCCATATCGAAAGGTATCCTGGAATGGTTTCTTCAGCTGATGACCTCAGGAAATCCTGTCAATCGTGAGGCTAGGACCGGTTGATTTCAACAACTTCGAGATCCGCAACGACTCCAAAGTTTTTTCCGAATTTTTAAGAAAATCAAGAATTATCAAGCGTCAGTGATAGTGAGGCGGCAGATGAAAATGTTTTTGGCAGTTATGGTGCTATTGTAAGTAATAATTTTTGCATAGATTAAATTCATTTTTATATGTCGAAAGTCATATATGTCAGAATCATCATCTAGTTCAAAGGCGGCATCACCAGATAGCGAATACACACCTAGTGATTTTCCTAGTGACGATAGTAGAAATAACGATCGGAGTATCGATATGCCTAACGAAAATCCTGTCACGATTTCTTTACAAACAGCAATTAAATTAATTCCGAGTTATAGCGGAAAAGATGATGAAGACTTATATGCCTTTGAAAATGCATGCGAATTTTGTATAAAAAATATAAGTGCGAGAGAAAAAGCAGTTCTTTTACAAGCTATTGTAACAAAGTTGAGCGGTAAAGCATTTGCGGTAACTAGATATAGAAATATTGATTCATGGGAAACTCTAAAAGATTTGTTAAATGAAGCTTTGGGTGAACAGAGAACGGTAGGGCATTTACAGTTAGAATTAAACGCTAGTAGGCAACAGAAATCTGAAAGTGTTAGTACGTATTCATGTAGGATTGAAAAATTATTTTATCCATTATGTAACGCAAGTACTAAGGGAAAATCAGAGAATGAATCGCGAATAATAAAAGATTTAATTAAAAGTCAAACTTTAAATGTATTTGTTGAGGAGTTGATGCAGCCTGTAAAAACGCTGGTTAAATCTCAAAATTTAACTAATTTAGAAAGTGCGATAAAACACGCACTTGATGAGGAAAGAGTTGTTAAATCAGATCAAGAATCTTTAAAATATTGTCAATAAAAAAAGCCAAATTTTTCGTTGAAATGCTATAATTGCAATGCAGTAGGTCATACTAAGAATCAGTGTAAAAATTTTCCAAGAACAAAAGAACGTGAACATTATACTGGAAATAAGTGTAATTCAAGCGTAATGTTAATTTACTGCAACTATTGCAAGAAGCCGGGGCATAGAATTGCTGAGTGTTATAAAAGAAAGTACAGACGTAATACGAGTAATAATTATTAAGCAACTAATGTGCCGAGATATCGAAATTTTAATACGCAGGAAGAACGTAATCAAAATACAGAACGAAACGCTAGTGCTCATATTCCTTCAACGTCAAAACAAAATTTTTCCAGAAACGAATCGCGACCGAGTCATTCACGTAATCCGGGTCGTCCAGTCAAACAAATACACTCAACTATTTATCACATTTCTTCAAAATTGAATAATAACCACGTTAATTATAAATCTTCCGATTGTATAAATAATGAAGCGAATTTCCTTATAGATACTGGCTCTGATGTAAATTTAATAAAAATATCTGCACTTAAAAATGAAGTAATAGTTTTCGAAGATGAATTTACTTATTTAAAAGGAATATCAGAGGATGTAATTAAAACAATAGGTCGAACTCAATTAAATGTTTATGTAGAAGATAAAAATTTGCTCGTCGATTTTCAAGTAGTTTCTAATTCTTTTCCAATTTCTAGCGCTGGCATATTAGATAAAGAATTTTTACGAAATCATAATGCTATAATTGATGTTGAAAATGAAACGTTAACTCTAAAGAAATATGAGTCCCCGAATAAATTAATAATTCCTGCTAGATCTGAGAAAATAGTTCCAATTCAAATTCTAAACTCGCTGGAAAATTCTACGATTTTAATACACTCTCAAGAAATTGCTGACGAATTATTTTGCGGTAATGTGTTAAATAAAGTTAAGAATAACGTAATGCTTATTAGTGAAATGAATATATCTGAACATGAAATCGAATTAGATAATTTAAATCTTAATCATTTAGAATATGAACTTTGCAATGAAGAAATAAATACAATTGAACATTTTGAAGCGGAAACTAAGGAAGATCGATTAATTCGTTTAGCTGAATGTATGAGGTTGGAACACTTAAATGAAGAAGAAAGGGAATCTATATTATCAATTTGTTTTGAATATTCAAAGGTATTTCATTTAGAAGGTGATAAATTAGCAAATACCGATGCTGTTTTACACGAAATAAAAATTCCTGAAAATTCAGCTCCCATAAATTTAAGACCGTACAGGCTTCCCGAGAGTCAACGAAATGAAATTCAAAGACAAGTGGATCAAATGGAATTAGATAACATAGTTAGAAAAAGTGAAAGTCCTTGGAATGCACCCTTATTAATTGTTGGTAAAAAATGTGATGCCTCGGGTGAAAAGAAATATCGTGTTGTTGTAGATTTTCGAAAGTTAAATGATATTACAGTTGACGACGCGTTCCCGTTACCAAATATAACGGATATTTTAGATCAACTTGGAAACTGTAAATATTTCACAACATTGGACTTAGCTTCAGAATTTCATCAAATTTTAGTGAATCCTAAAGATAGAGAAAAAACTGCGTTTAGTACTAGTTTCGGTCATTATGAGTTTATTAAAATGCCATTTGGTTTAAAAAACGCGCCCAGAACGTTTCAAAGATTAATGAATAGTGTTTTGTCAGGATTACAAGGTATCAAATGTTTCGTGTATATGGACGATATTGTAATATACGCGAAAAATCTTATCGATCATGAAACTAAATTACGCGAAGTGTTTTCTAAGTTAATGCGTTATAATTTAAAGTTGCAGCCTAACAAATGTGAATTCCTCCGTAAGGAAGTAACATATCTTGGTCATCAAATTACGGAAAATGGAATTAAACCAGATCCGAAAAAAATAAGCTCTATTTTAAACTATCCTCCTCCGACTAATTCAAGAGAAGTCAAAATGTTTTTGGGTTTAGCAGGATACTACCGAAGATTTATACCGAATTTTAGCCGAGTTGCAAAACCTATCACAAATCTTTTAAAGAAAAATATTAAATTCGAATGGTCCGATTTATGTCAAAATGCTTTTACTGAATTGAAAACTTATTTGACGATAGAACCAATATTACAGTATCCAAATTTTGAAAAGCAATTTAATTTAACTACAGATGCTGGCCAATACGCAATTGGTGGCGTTTTATCGCAAGGAGAAATAGGACGCGATCTACCAATTGGATATGCTTCTAGAACTTTGAATGCGGCAGAAATCAATTATTCTACAACAGAAAAAGAGCTCCTAGCAATCGTATGGGCTACTAAATATTTTAGACCTTACCTATATGGTCGAACTTTTAATATTGTTACTGACCACAAACCTTTAACGTGGCTGTTTAGTATCAAAGACCCTGGATCCCGACTGATGCGATGGAGACTTAAGTTAGACGAATATGATTATAAAATAAATTACAAGAAAGGTTCTTCAAATAGTAATGCGGATGCGCTGAGTAGAATTTATAAAAATTGTGTGAAAAGAGAAACGAAGAATATTTGAAACACATCGAAGAAAACGTTGTCATAAATCCCAATATAGAAGAAATAGAAGAAAACTTATTTAATGCTCCTGAAGAATTTAGCCTTGCACATTGCGTAAGTAAAGACTTGGAAATGAATAAAGGAATAGCAAAACTGTTCAAAGAAAAATACAGAAGTGTTACTGATTTGTTAACTCAACAGCCTGAATTAGGAAAAATTTTATTTTTGAAAAAAGGAGAACGTTATATAATTTATTTAGTGACAAAAAATAAATATTATGAAAAACCAACTTATCAAGATATTTACAAAACGTTACAAAATTTAAAAATCTTTTGCTTAAACAATCAAATAACCAAATTAGCAATACCAAAATTAGCATCTGGCCTAGATTGTCTAAAATGGTGTAACATACGCTCAATGTTAAGGTACATTTTTGCAGATACGAACATATTAATTAAAATTTATAACTTTCAAGTGTACAACGATTTAACTCCCGACGAAATAGAAACAATTCTGAAAGAATTTCATATTTGTCCTACGGGTGGACATCAGGGAATAACGCGAACTATAAAACGCATAAAAAGATATTACAATTGGCCTGGTTTAAAACAAGACGTTAAAAATTTAATAAAATCGTGTAAATCGTGTCAAATGAATAAACATTTAAATAGAAATGTAAAACAACCGATGAAGATAACTACAACGTCAACTAAGCCATTTGAAAAATAATTTTTGGACATAGTTGGTCCTCTACCTAAATCGTATGAAGGAAATTCTTATTTGTTAACTATTCAGGATGACTTAACCAAATTTTCATTAGCAATACCGATATCTGATCAAAGCGCGAACACAATAGCAAAGGCGTTTGTAACACATGTAATTTGTCAGTATGGAGTACCAGAATCTATTCTGACTGATCAAGGTACTAATTTTCTTAGCGAAGTATTTAGAGAAACTTGCAAAATGTTAAAAATAACTACCTTACAAACGACAGCATATCATCCAGAGTCGAATCCTATAGAAAGAACACATAGAACACTTGGGGAATATCTTAGACATTATGTAGATAAAGACACTCAGAATTGGGATTCTTATATTCCATACGCTTTGTTTGTGTATAATACTACACCTCACTCTTTAACAAAATTTACCCCCTTTGAACTTTTGTTTGGAACTCAACCTCGAATTCCTAGTTCCATTAAAAGGGAACCAGAACCGAGATATAATTACGATAATTATCAATATGAATTAAAACAAAAGTTACAACAATCCCATAAAATAGCACGTGAAAATATTTTGACAAGTAAATTTAAATCGAAATTGAACTACGATAAAACAATAAATCCTATTAATTTACACGTTGGCGATAAAGTACTATTGAAAAAACATAACAACAGAAAGTTAGAAGCTTTATGGGAAGGTCCTTTCGAAATTACTAACGTAAATAATTCGGAAAATGTTACTATTCTGAAAAATCGAAAACAAATTAAAGTTCATAAAAATCATTTAAAAATATTTAATGATTAGTTTTCAGATGTATTGGTGTCAAAACCTCTACAACGACTCTACGATTGTATCCAGTCCAGGTATCTACTTCGAATCCATAAGTCAAGTAAAGTTGATAAACGATGAATGGGAGATGATAACGTATGTTAATTTAACTAATTATAATTCTAAATTAGATAAAATTGAATATTATTTTAATTCAAGTTCGAATATTTGCAACAGGTTAATTAATTCAGGATTTCAAGATTTCAAAATATGTTTTAGTTTCCATCATTCTGCGAGAAATTTAATAAATAATTTAAAACAATCAAGTTTGTTAGCATTACTCGGACATAACAATCAACGTGAAAAAAGAGGTTTGCTAAATATAGTAGGAAAAACTGCAAAAATACTTTTTGGTACGTTAGATTCCGATGATGCTGAATTTTATAATAAAAAATTGCAACATCTATCTTCAAACGAACTGAAACTAACGCATTTGATGAATGAACAGATTCATATTACTAAAAGCGCTACTGCAGCTTTTAAAAATTTAGTTAAAGAGGTGTCAGAAAATGAAAAAAGATTTTCCGATACTTTGAATAACATAACTTCGTTCTTAAACAACTCAGAAATTCGTTTGAATCAAATTTTCGTAGAAAAAGCTATAAACGATCATATCTCTATGTGTGACAGTGATTTTCCTATAGACTTAAGGAAAGATAATGTTTATGAACTTATCCATGTTAGTAAGCTTAGCGTATTTTATAAGTCTAATAATTTAGTGTACGTTATTGATTTGCCTTTAGTGAGTAGGAATGATTATACTTTATATAAAGTTTTGCCTTTACCTATTAGAATAGATAATGATCATTTTGTGTTTATTCAACCCGACAGAGAATATTTAATAATAGATAACTTACAGAATTATTATTTAAGTCTTTCAGATTCTCAAGTTTCAAAATGCACACGTTTACTTAATTTTAATATTTGTAAGCAAGAACAGCAATTAATAAGTTCTCATGCACAAGAAAATTGTGTAGTGAAAATACTCCTTAATCCTAAAGAAATCCCAAATTCTTGTAACAAGAAAATAATTTCATTAACTAGCACTTTATGGCATAGATTAACTAACCGAAATTCTTGGTTATATGTAACTAAAACTGTAGAGCAAGTAATGTTAAATTGCCGAAATAAAAATGGTTTTAGAATTTCACCTTATACGATCAGTTCCATAATCATAAGATAATTATCATCCATTAATGGAACCGGAATATTTTCACTGAATCGTGATTGTAAAGCTTATACAGAAAATACTATTTTATTACCCATAGCACATAAAAGTTTTGAATTTAGCAATCAGTTCGATGACTTCATTCCAAACATTGAATTATTAAAAAATTGTTGTAATCGTACTTTGGAAAAGTTTCATATTTATAAAAGTAATTTAAAATTAAATAAAACTGTTTTATTAAATAATCTCAACGAACTAGATAAGTCAGGTAAAGATTTAACAATTATTGAAAATGAAAGTCAAAAGTTAGAAGAGCAAATTCAAAATGATCAGAAAAATGTGGTACATTCATTTATTTTATATATTATATGTGTATTTCTTTTGTTATCATTTATAACTTACTTATGTTATAGTGTTAAGAATCGTTTTTGTAAACCTAAATGTAATGAAAATAATTTAACGCAGCATGAAGCAGGTACTGGAACCGAGAATTTGACTGTTGACACGGGCTCTAGATCTGCTGGATATAAAATTTAAATGTTGATAAAAAAAAAGCACCAACTTTGTTGATCCTTTTTATCCCCGGGAGGGACATGTGGTGAACCCTGTATATAACATTTTATTTAGTAACTTCTTACATTCATAATTTTTGCTGACTTAGAATAAAGGTAAGGAATTACGCGGGCAACAACGAGGAGTCGCGGATAAGTCGCGAGATACGTCCAAACCACTGCTTTACGCTGCTTTACGCTACTTTTGGTTTTCTAACGTTTTATTACTGTTATCAATATTTACATTAGTTTTTTTTTTTTAATATACGATAGAAAGTTGATTGACTTTTATTTCGTAACGTCGATGGAACGCGACAAATTGTTAACTTGAACAAAAATAAACTAGCTGATAAATCTCTTGAATGATATAGCAGATTAAATATTCCTGAAACGAATAAAAATTCTTTACAGTGAATTTCTGTAAGTTGATTATCGCGGTAATGAAACTGACTTCATTTGATGCCTTCAAACAGTATTTACCTGAAAATTGCCCGGAGAAACTCATACAGATACTTTCTGAATTTCGTGTAATTTTTATCACTGGTGTTGCTTCCTGAACAGTCTCAACTGCTGAACTTAAGATTCGTTTAACAACCGACGTTCCTGTAAGGTATCGTCCTTATCGTCTTTCATATTTTGAAAGGCAAAAGTTCCGAGATATTACTGCAGATTTGCTTGAAAAGGGCATAATACGACCCTCTTGTTCTCCTTACGCAAGTCCGATATTACTGATTACTAAAAGAGATGGGTCGTATAGGATATGTGTTGATTATCGAGCATTAAATCGCATTACGATAAAGGACAGGTATCCCTTGCCTCGTATAGAGGACCAGATTGATAGGTTGCAGGGTCACAGGTATTTTACTTCTTTAGACATGGCAAGCGGGTTTCATCAGATCCCGGTCAAGAAAGAGTCAATTGAGAGGACTGCTTTCGTCACTCCGGATGCACAGTTTGAGTACCTAAAAATGCCCTTCGACTTGGTCAATGCGCCTTCAGTGTATCAAAGGGTCATAAATCAAGCTCTCCATCCTCTCTTTACCTCAGGCCAAGTACTTGTGTATCTCGATGACATACTGATTCCTTCTTCTACTATAGACGAAAATATCGAACTATTGCGACGAACCCTTCTGTTGCTCCAAAAGAGGGGGTTTCAAATCAATTAAAAGATATGTCGATTTCTTCAAACGGAGATTGAATATCTAGGTGGCTCCATTTCTGGAAATGGCGTTCAACCAAGTCGCCACAAGGTCAAGGTATTGCTTAACACCAGCCCCCTCCCCCACAAACCCCAAGGAGGTGCGTCAATTGTTAGGTCTAACTGGCTATTTTCGGAGATTTATAAAAGATTACTCGAGAAAAGCAAAGCCCGTTTTAGAGTTACTGAAGATTGGAGTTCTATTCGAGTGGACCCCGAACGGGAAGAAATGCGCCTGGAACTCATAGCCTTGTTATCAACATATCCCATCTTGTCTTTATTTGACCCAACATTGCACACAGAGCTGCACACGGATGCAAGTCATATTGGTTATGGTGCAGTGTTACTGCAAAAATATGACAATAAACTAAAGCCAGTTGCATATTTTAGTCGTCTAAATCAGGGTTATGAAACCAAGTACCACTCCTTCGAGCTGGAGACACTTGCTGTTATTAACGCACTAAAATACTTTAGGCATTACCTGTTGGGTATTAAATTTACTCTAATTACCGATTGCAATGCTCTGGAGGGAACATCCACCAAAAAGGATTTAAATCCTTGCGTGACCCGCTGATGGATTTACATGCAGGATTTCGATTTTGACATTTCTTATCGAAAAGGGGTAAACATGTCCCATGTTAACTATCTTAGCAGAAATATTCCTAGGGTCGCCCTTGTCATCGATCAAAAACATTCGTGGCTTGCAACGGCACAACGTGCTGATGAACAAACTAAAGATTTAATCGAACATGTAAAAAGAGGCGAAATAGATGAAAAACTATACCAAATCCATGGTGAATATCTTTATCGAGTGATAACTAACACAGACGGTTCGGTAACTGAGCGATTCTTTGTTCCTTCTTCGTATCGACTACCCATACTGCAGCTCTACCATGACGAAAATTGCCATGTTGGTGCTGAGAAAACACTCAAATTGCTGTCCCAACACTTTTGATTTCCCAGAATGAGAAACCTTGTATTAAAATATTGCAGAAGATGTTTAACCTGTTTATTGCACAAACAACCTCGATTAGCTACTCAAGTTCCCTTACATTCAATACCTAAAGGAGAGTTACCATTTGAAACGTTGCATCGCAATTATTTCGGACCACTAAAAATTTCCAATAAATTCAGATATGTCTTTGTAATAATAGATGTTTTCTCAAAATATTGCTTACATTAGTAAGCAATATTTTGGTATGTGGTATTAACCAAATGTAGAAATAACTTCAGCTGTGTTCAAAGAAAACTTAGACAAGACTATTTCCTTCTTCGGAACACCTAAAAGGTTGATCACCGATAATGGTTCATTTATCAAACGGGCAAATAAACAGCTATTAGAGGATTGGAGAATTAATCTTCACCTTATTACGCCCCATGTACACCGTGCGAATGGACAGGTGGAACGTTACATGTCCACAATCGCCGACATGTTGCGGGTAGAATGTAGAAATAATCCAAAGGCCCGGTCTGAAAAACTATGGAAGATTCAGTGGTGCTTAACACGACCGTACAAAAGTCGGGTTATACACCATTACAACTGTTACTAGGCCGGGAAAGTTCAATCACAGAATAGTAAACAATCAGAAATGCGACTCTCCGGCGGTACCTTTGATGTTTAGAAGACGATTTTTGTGACCTTGCACGTGGCCGCCATGTTCTTGGATTACAACTCAAACATATTAGGAGAAATTAGCTCCAATAAAATTTACAATAAAACTTATTTCACGTTCCATAAGTAACATTTCTTTTCAATAATTAATGTTATTTACAAAATATACATGAAACCTAACCTCAATTTATTTTCAGAAACTTCAAATAAATAACAATACAAAACGAAAAATAACACAACAAAGGAAGTTCACTAATGGTTCACCTCAAATGTTCATCGCATAAACATTCGTAGTCTATCACATTGTCCGGGCTCCTATCCATTGGTACCCGAATTCGCTCGCCGTTGCCAAGATATAGTAGTTTCCTTTTGCGACCCCAATTTCCAGGTCTCACAGAAACGGGCGGTGACGGGGTGACTCAACCTGGAAAACCTCGCGTTCATGCATCTTTTAAACTCCAGCCAATTTACTTGCCGGACAAACTGCCGGACTCAAACTGCCGGACTTCCTCGACCTCCGTATCCTCGATGGACAGTAGCACCACTCTATTGCTGTTTAACAAAAATGAAGCGAATTCTTAAAGTTTGATGTCGTGGAGTGTTATTCTGTTAAGTGTAGATGTGTTTTCATGTTTTTATTGTTTGTAGATTGACAAGAACTGCGCCCAATGTGATGTCTTAGGTTACGATTTATGTTTTGGTTTTGTACGATAGACTCCTTTGATCTGGTCTGCTGGAAACTTCCCTCAGAACTATCTTCCTCCGCTCATGGTGGCCCTTCGCTCGACATGGATCGTGTTGGATACTTGACGTTGAAACCGGTGCGCTTTTCTGACTTTGTGGTAGAAATTTGTGTCTTTTTGTAATCGTTTAAGTTTAAGGTAAATATCACTGCAATATGTACAGTGCGTTTCTTGTAAAGTAGGTTATTTTTTGAATTTGTAAAATTTACCTGTTGGCGTCTTTTGGAAAAAGGAAAAAACTAGCTTTTCACTTCATAAAAATATTTTTACAGTTCTTTGCATCGCGAACAATACCACTCTTACGCTTTTCAGACATGTTATATATTTGCAACACTCCGATTCATAACACCATAAAATATTACGAAGCGGTAAGGTTAATAAATAATAATCCCAGAATATGGCCGTCATACCTGCGCGAACGAATGCGCGGACTTGTTTACTATTCTGTGGTTCAATAGCAGTTGTGGCTGCATTGCTGAACGATCTATCAATAAATGAAACGCCACCGAACAAGAAAATTATGCGGGAAAAGGCAGCACGTTTGCTTGCGAAGAATGCTGAAAAACTTAAACTTAAATCCCCAGGAAGGTATCTTCTGAAGGGAGTATCGCCTTTGTTAAGAGACACATCCGCTACAGCCGAACATCTTAAGAAATGGTCCACGGAATGGTTTCCAGAGCTCTACGAGGCTATGATCAATGGCGATGAAGACGATGACGAAATTGATCAACAACCGTCGCTAGAAAACTCAATAGTCGGTACAGTATAGTAAATTATTCTATTACTCCTTTAAAGTCGTTTTCTGATTAAACTGATGTCACATTGGCTATGTGTAATAGGTCAAAGTTGGCACGGTTTATTAATAAAGTTAATAAAGTAGTTCAAACTGATATCACATTGGCTATGTGTAATAAGTCAAAGTTGGCACGGTTTATTAATAAAGTTGCCCGATCAGATGTTACATTTGTACTTAGATATCAAAGTTGGCACTTTACGAGTAAATTAACCTGATGTCACATTGGTACGAGACGATATCAAAGTAGGCACAGGAGGTAATAGTTACTTCGTCATGAAATACTATGACAGATAAAATTTATCTTTGTGTCATTGCCGCACCAAATTTTAAAAAGGAATTAAATGAACATTCATTTAATTCCTTTTTAAAAATTGGCGCGTTTTATATTGCTAGCTGTGTGTATTTTCTTTCGAACGCAGTGACGTTTACTACCTTCTTATCTTGAATAGAGTATAAGTTCAAGCTGTAATAAGTAATGTAATCAGGTTAGGAGTATTGTATTTTAACCTGAACTTTAATCACATTTATCATTTCACTAACAAATTTCTCTGCCATTTAATAATAAAATAAAATACAGTATGAGCATAAATGTTTGAGGATAAGTTGAATTTGCCGCCTTCCAATATTTTTCTTAAGTTGGTCAAATGCATAGGTTACAAAAAAAATAGGCAAGTAATTTGTTTATTTTAAATACAAGAAGCGGCAATAACTACTGACAGGTACATTAGGCAAACGCGCCCCATTTTGTCTTATAAATTCTTGGAACCGGCTGCAAAATTTACACAGGCGACACTGAACAAAAATTAATTTTTCAGGACGGCCACACACAAAGAGTAAAAATTACTAGATAGAGACGCGGGAAATTCAACTTGTCCTCAAACATTTATGCTCATACTGTACATTTCACACACTAGTGACTTTATATTAAACAAAAAACCGAAAAGAACTTACTAAATTTCTGCAAGACAAAAGTTTTATTTACCAACAGTTGATAGTTATGTTATGCCGGATATTCGGGTTCCAGATTGGCCACCAGAGGCGCTGTTATGTAAACTTGCATAAGGTACTAAATCAACATACTTCGTGTAGAGGTAACGCATTTAGTGATTTTTTATATCAATCCTTGTCGCACATTCCTCTCATCTAGGGATAAAAAACAGTTGGAAATATTATTTGAAGTGACGTTTGTAAAAGTTACTGTCAGTGGTTAAGAAAATTGAGTTTAAATATCGCATCCCAAACTTTAATCGCATGACATTTAATGATTCCGCTTTTCTCGTAAAAGAAAAATTCTGCACTTCTTAAAATAACTTTTTGATTGGTAAATAACTTAACTAGACATAACCTAATACATTTTTAAATTGAAACCAGTGACATTGCGGTAAACAGAATTACCTAAAACTGTTATCTTCCTTATTGCACTTGCGACAATTATATTTATTATCTTTGTTTTTCAATCTTCTCACGAGAGGAATGGGATTGCGTTACCTGTACGGAGTCTTGATTTAGTACCTTAAACTTGCATCGCCAATTAAGACGTAAAACAAATAGCACGAGTACTAATTATATTTTGATAAAATTAAAACAAGGCGTTTAAGTTTGGCTGTGTTGTTTATCCCCTTTATCGCCAATAATATGATTCAATAAATTTCAGGTCACAGATGTCTATGGAATAAAATTTCATGTCTCATTTGGGTTTTATTTATCAATTTAGCACAGATGGCTATGGAATAAAATTTCATGTCTCATTTGGGTTTTATTTATCAATTTAGCACCTAAGATTTCTTCAATCAAATATTAAATTACTAGTTTAATTTATTAAACTAAATTTTATTTTATATTTTTACAAAATGGACAGAAGGCTTACATCATGGAATTTTGCTTTCGATTAGCGAAACAGCGCTGTAATCCAAATGCATCTGTTCTAAGTTAAGACATGAATTTTTTTCCCATAGTCGCCTGATACCTGAAATTTATTGAATCATACATTATTATTGGAAAACTGGTAGAAAGTAGAGATGAGCGCGTGAGTATATTTTAACTCACTGACCCGGTACTGTTACGGAAACTGTGGAGAAATGCGCGATTAGCGGTACTGACAGCTAATCGCGCATTTCTCCTACATTTTCCGTACGCATGTCTGCGTATTCTTGAAACGTATATGACAACACATACACTAATAAATGTTAAAAATTAAAGTTACAAGCTACACCAAATTCACACAAATTTTGCTTCGCTTCCAACATTACTCTTTATTAAAATCTAAAAATCATTCAATAACCAGAACGGACTAAGTGTGTTTTATCACATCACCTGAGGCGACATTTTATGAGGCAATAAAACAATAAACAGATTCTTTTGACGAAGGTTAAGGTAAGTTAAGGATTCCGTTCGACCTCACCTACGGTACGTTTCAAAAATATACGATTCTCCTTTCCCTTCGGTTTTCTCAAAATCTATTCGTTAGAAAAAAAAAACTTATATGAAACTTTTATTTCTTTTGTCGATATCTGTCGATATACCGAGTTTAATGAACCTACATTGAAACAGCCTGTATAAATTCTTATTTATATCATATTCATAAATTTGTAACATAAAATATATTTTGTAATTAACAAACAATTGTCAAATACTCAGTTTTTGAGGTTTTCCGATTTTAATGGATTGATGTAGAGGACCTCACATCTTTAAGGAGGGATTTTTTTTAGTTTGCTTATAGTTGAATATCTTTTCCTACTTTATTGCTGGGCATAGGTTCTTGTAATTTGATCTACCTAAATTTGGAATATCCCGTAAATTTAATTTCTTTTTTTAATTAAGCCTATCTTTTTGTTTAAATTAGTTCCTTGATTAGTCCTACAACATACTCGCATACAACATGCACGGTGTTGCCTTGTTGGAAATAAACTAAATAAAATATAAATAAAATTCCGATCTCTAATAATAATTACAATCACATTTGATGACAGGTATTTAGTACACCGAAATCTGAATATTGATTTAAATCGGGTCATCGATCTATAATTATGAATTCAAACTTTATGAATAATTTGCATTTATGAAAAATTAAACCAGGACTTCATAAAACAGGTATAATTCCCAAGGTAAATAAATTTTGCTACTTAAAATAATGCCGGGATAGCGCATGGACGCTGGTCCCGTTCACAAAAATTATCACCCCGTTACGAGTGATGTTAAAAAAATAAGGGATAACAAACTTCAGCAACGACAATTAACGTTGATGAAATTTATTCCCATTAAACCATGTCATTTAATAATGATTGATAAATCTTAAGCCAGTAATTTAAAACGAGAAATTCCTAGTTTTTACTTAATATATGATACTTTATAAAACGATAAACTTGAGCCGCCATCTATCAACCATATACATAAGCAGCAAGTCCATAAATAGAGAACTAAAAAAGGATCCGTTCTTAATACTTACTTTATTGTAAACATGATTATAAATGCGATTACCAAGGCACATAATGAGAATGTGTAACCCGTTCTTGAAATAGCCTTAACCAATGCAACATAGAACTGGAAAAGGATAGATATTATGTTTGCTAAAATTTCCTCAGTATCTATGTTAATTACCTCTGATATGGTGTTGGATGGTGGAGGAAATAATATTTCCAGCGTTGGGTATTCAGCCGTAAAACATTGGGTGTAATTTGTCCAATACCGTTTTGGTTGATCGGCCATGTACCAGTAACCCGTTTCTGTACACCATCGACTTGCATTTTGGTCCTAAAAAAACAAAAAATAAATGATAAACAGAATTATTTTTATAATTTTACAGCTAATTCATTGTTCCATAATTTCTAGTCATCTTTAGGAAGAAAAAGAGATTAAAGCTATGTCTGTTGAATAAACGAAAGATGCTATAGGTATATTTAGTTAAAAATGCACTACTTTTTTAAGTACTAAATTTGAATTATATGTAATACAAGAACAATTATTTTGATTAAATAGATACATACAAAAACGTAATTAAATATTAAAATAATAAGTAGGCCACGGTGGTGATAAAGTCCTGCAAAAGGCTCATAATTTGTTTATTTAATGTTTATTTGCAAAATCCTGGAACAGGTAATTTTTTAATTTTAAAAAGACACCTTTTAGTGCAAAAATATTTTCTCGATCGGCATTTATTTTTCTGTGACGTCATCATTAATTTTTTTAAATGGCGACCTTAACTTTTTTATGCAGATTTTGATAGTCCTTCTTGTCAGCAAAATGGTGATGTAAACAAATTAGTATTTTCCACAATAAATTTTTCGAAAAAAATAGACATTACTATTTAAAAATACAAGGCTATTTTACTTTATTTTAATGATAATCTTGAAATTGAAAACAAAAACAAGTAAAAATTAACAAAAATATTGAAAATGTTCCCTAGGAACCAATAATTGTTCCGATTTCCATTGCAGCATAACATAAATTTTTCAAAAAAATTCCAGAGATACGGAAGACTATACTTCACCAAAACAATAAAAAAATGTAACTGTAGTGCCTTATCATGACCATGAGGCATAGTAATGTCTAGAACTGATCTATGCATTTTGCGCTTCTCATTACAAAAATTCAATCGTTCTTGATAGACTATCGAATAGTCATTGCAATATATTTTATATTTTGTTTTTTCTTTAATATTTATAATGGATGACATTACTGAAGGTAAACATGGTCTATTTATATATTTTTGCCTCCAAATTGAAGTTAAATACATCATTTTTTAAGAACACACTTTTTCCTCAAACCTACAATTGTTTCAAAGGATTTTAAAAAAGGCAAGCGTATGCAGGCTTTGAATGTTATTATATCACATTAAGTGATAAAGTAGTTTTATTAAAAAAAAAAAAAATTAACTGCCCCAAAGAGCCCCCCTCAGTTTTATTTAAATACTTTCATTTAAGTTCCCGTACGTTTTATCCGTTTGGAGTTGTTCGAGGAATGGTTAAAAAATTTTAACCATTCCTCCAACAACTTTAAATAAAGATTTAAATAAAGATTTGCCGAGGAACGATTGTTGTAATAAAAAAATATATAAATGTTTAAATAGGTTTTACGGATGTCACAGCATTATTTAAAGAAAATCTTCTACTGATTACGTTCCTTTTGTTTACGCTTACAATTAATTCGCACTACGATCGTGATCATGTCTACTTTTTTTTTTCGAAAAAGTTGTGTAAAGTACTAATTAAAGCGTTCTTTAAAAAAACAGCCTTTGTCAACTTGACAAAGTTGAGAAAATCATCCACGAGGTGGCGCCAATTTCAATACATCCAGCAAATTAAAGACGCGTCAATATTTACCTGCTGCACAAAAACAGCCTATGTCCACGTTTTCTCCGAAAATAACCCTTGTCAGCAACAAAGGTTGTATTTGCTGATCAATAATCATTTTAAAACAATATCACTTTAGTTTTGTCATTTTTAGGAAGTTTAAATATACAGTGTTCGCCAAAAAGTCGGCATCAAATGGGAAAAGTTTTTATTTCTGATTTTTCGAAAAAATTTTTTACGGCAATAATTTGTGTTTGTCTCAAAACCTATTTAGCCCCTATTAGATATACCGAGTGATTTTTACTTAGTTAGAAAATAATATTTTTCGAAAGTGCTAAAATCCTAAAATTGTTATTTTTTGGAAAATAATCAAGATTCCAACGAGATTTTTTTTACTGTGTATTAGCTTTAGCTTACTGAAAAATTTCAAGGCCAAAAAATAAGGTTTTTTTTCTTTAACTTCCGCAAAAATTGAATTTTTCAATGTTTGAACTTCACAAAATTTCACATATCAAAACTTATACTGCAATTTTTAGCTCAATCGTAAGCATCGTAACGTATTATCGAATCATTTATGGCAGGGAATGGGACGATTCGCCGTCGCCAATTCGCCGTCGGACCAATTCACCGTCGGACCAATTCGCCGTCGGAACCACAGTATAAAGATTACAGAGTAGCGCGACTCTCATGAAAATATTCAGTTCGCGCATAAAATCCCGCGCAAGGTCTGAGTCACAATCTCGGGATGCAGAGCTCATTCATTCACGGCTCTGGTACCGAATGGATCTTTATAATTATGTTAATACACATTATTTATGCTTTGTTTTTTTTTACCACGTCCACTAAACACTACAATCCGGCCCTGATGTGTGGGCACGTGTAAATTTACAATTTACAACAAAATCGCTCACACGTAAAGCAGAATAAACAGTTCAACACACCCCTTTAATCTACTCGAGGTCAATGAAAATCCAGTAAAGAGATCAAAGTGCCGACAAGCGAGTTGCGCTACTGTATTCTTTATACTGTGGTCGGAACAATTCGCCGTCGGGCCAATTCGCCGTCGAACCAAATCGCCGTCGCGTGTTCACAATTTCAACTTACTGATGACTTTTAGTCATCATATTATTTAGTTCTCAAGTAAATTAAAATAGACTGTATATATACCTGGTGTTCTGTGAGGAACACCCAATATTTGGAGAATGTATTAACTTTAATCTACTTCTAATGATATTTGATATTTTAATTTAGAATATACAAAATTAAATGCACTAAACAGACGTTCTATGTTCTTTATGTAACGTTTCAAATACGTCCTCAATTTTTCAGGTTAAGCAAATCGAAAAATTGATCAAACAGCATATGTATTAAACTCTATATACAATTGCCAATAATAATAAGACAGTAGTCTTACAAAATATTTAAAATGAAATTAATATCGCTTTTAAAAGATGATGCATTCTATCCTAACGACGAATTTTCAGAATGTTTGAAACACGCATGTTTTTTCATATGGTCACCCTACTACTTTCTTGCAATTCTGTGCCCGATCTATTAACATGAAACGTTACGATCACTACTTTACGATACGCACCTATCTTCACTCATATTGGCAGGGCCCCCGCAAGTATGTGTGCAAAGCGTGCGGTGCATGCGGGCGGCATGTCCAAAGGGCGGCAAATAGCCTCTTGGCCACTATACGTGTTTTATAATTTTTTTCGACAAAAACTAAGACAAAAAAATTAACTACATTGAACGAAAATTTCTAAACTACTTATTATATTTCCTTTTGATTAAAAGGAATAACTTGCGTCGCATCGCGTCGGTCTCTTTTCTTGTCGATTTATGTTGAATTTTCCTGTCGATTCTTGCAAAAATGCAAACCTATAAAAGTCATTGCATTAAATTGGAATCGGTATTTTGTTCGTACCTACATACCGCAAATAAAATTACATATACAGTGTCTTTCAAAAAGTGTGCTACAAGAAAGCACAGAGTCTCGGAATGCATTGAAATAAACACTCACAACTAAATGAAATAATTGAGAAATAAGAACAAATTTCGAGTTTTCCTATTCATATTATTTTGCCGGACACTTTAATCCTACCAGTATATCCTAATGTAGTGTATACATATACCGGGTGTCCGGAAAAGAATGGGCCATACTTCAAGGGTGGCTTCTTTGGACCAAAATAAATTGAATTAGATCAATTTATCTTAGTACTATTTTGCTTCATTAAAAAGTTATGGCCTTTCAAAGATAACTTTTTTATTTCAATATTTTAGCAAAACTCGTTCATTTTTGGAGGTATTTAATTGTAATTTGGTATTTAAAGGTTTCTTGTACTGCTGAATCTGAATATCTGCTTATTTTTAACGTAACGTATAGAGGACGCTCTAGAGACCCTGACGTTCTCTTGTTTATTATCGTACTTTTTTTTACGTGAATATTTTTAAAATATGTTTCATTTTCTTGAAAGAACATTTAATTTACTTTAAAAAAGGCATACTTGTCACATGTCGCTAAAGTACACCAGTTTTGAGAAAAATGGCTTTGAATGTGAACATGTTGAATACTTACTGTTTTAGGTCTACACTGAATCACGCACATAGACCCGTATTTCGGTTACAGTTTAACTTTAATCTTCACTTTATTTCCATGGGAACAATTTTTTTATAATTGTTACTATAGGAGCAATCTGGAGTTGAAAGTTAAACTATGAGTGAAATACGCGGCCATAGCAAACATAATAAGAATTTTTTACGTAATGTATCGTTGATTTAAATGTGGAATTGTAATTTTTTTTTCAATTTTAAGTAAATTACGATGTAGTGCAACTTTAGGTAATTGTCTTTTCATCGTGCAGTAGCATTAATGGTGTAGTAAGTATTCAACATTTTCACATTCAAAGCCATTTTTCTCAAAACTGGTGTACTTTAGCGACATGTGACAAGTATGCCTTTTTTAAAGTAAATTAAATGTTCTTTCAAGAAAATGAAACATATTTTAAAAATATTCACGTAAAAAAAAGTACGACAATAAACAAGAGAACGTCAGGGTCTCTAGAGCGCACTCTATACGTTACGTTAAAAATAAGCAGATATTCAGATTCAGCAGTACAAGAAACCTTTAAATACCAAATTACAATTAAATGTCTCCAAAAATGAGCGAGTTTTGCTAAAATATTGATATAAAAAAATTATCTTTGAAAGGCCATAACTTTTTAATGAAGCAAAATTGTACTAAGATAAATTGATCTAAATCGATTTATTTTGATCCAAAGAAGCCACCCTTGAAGTATGGCCCATTCTTTTCCGGACACCCGGTATATATAATATAACGGAAAGTTTACGCCAGGAAAATACAATCATATGAAGGGTAATTAATGGCTTAACTGGCAAAGAAAAGTAACTGTCGACGTACGTTTCGGTCTTATTAGACCTCATCAGGACAGTATAACCAAGGTGTAAGGTGTAGACACTTGGAGATAAACAACAACAAATGAAGCAACCAGCCAGGAGACCGAATGCACATTTGTTACAACCACTGGGAAGACCCCCATTTCGGGAGAAACTTCCAGTATAGCAACGGAGGCAAACAAGGTCAACCTGCGTTACTTCAATAAAGCCAAGAATATAAAATATAACGGAAAGTTTACGCCAGGAAAATACAATCATATGAAGGGTAATTAATGGCTTAACTGGCAAAGAAAAGTAACTGTCGACGTACGTTTCGGTCTTATTAGACCTCATCAGGACAGTATAACCAAGGTGTAAGGTGTAGACACTTGGAGATAAACAACAACAAATGAAGCAACCAGCCAGGAGACCGAATGCACATTTGTTACACCTTGGTTATACTGTCCTGATGAGGTCTAATAAGACCGAAACGTACGTCGACAGTTACTTTTCTTTGCCAGTTAAGCCATTAATTACCCTTCATATGATTGTATTTTCCTGGCGTAAACTTTCCGTTATATTTTATATTCTTGGCTTTATTGAAGTAACGCAGGTTGACCTTGTTTGCCTCCGTTGCTATACTGGAAGTTTCTCCCGAAATGAGGGTCTTCCCAGTGGTTGTAACAAATGTGCATTCGGTCTCCTGGCTGGTTGCTTCATTTGTTGTTGTTTATCTCCAAGTGTCTACACCTTACACCTTGGTTATACTGTCCTGATGAGGTCTAATAAGACCGAAACGTACGTCGACAGTTACTTTTCTTTGCCAGTTAAGCCATTAATTACCCTTCATATGACATATATATATATATATATAATTTTTTAACACCTATTTTTAGACGCATTTTAATCAGGAAAAGATTTTAATATCACTAAATGAGATGAGCTTTACAACTTTTCAAGTAAAACTCTATCCGTATTTTTTAACACCGATTAGGAGGAGAACATTTTATCCCAAAAATTTTTATGTGTGTAGGTTTCGATCAGAATACTATAGAATTCTTCTCTTCCTATTTAATCGGGAGAACTCAGCAGGTTTATATGATGAAAGATTATCTTCTTCACTTACAAATATTTCTGGTGTTCCACAAGGTAGTATCCTTGGCCCTATTCGTTTTACTATTTATACATCTAATATCATTAAATGCTTCAAACATTGCAACCATCATCTTTATACTGATGACACACAGCTTTATTATTCCTTCAATGCAAAAGACGTGTGTGCAGCTGTTTCTAACATAAATGAAGATCTTGAATCTCTCGTGGATCTATCTTCTAAGCACTGCCTTCGCATCAACAGTAAAAAAGTCTGTTTTAGTTTTCGGTCATACTAAAACTAGGGCTGCTATCATCGGTGCCATTAAAATTAAAGTTAATAATGGTATAATTCCTCTTTCGTATTGTGCACGTGATTTGGGACTGTACATAGATACAAAATTGCGTTTTAAAGATCATGTCTCTCGTCTGCTCAGGCTAGGATACTGCAATCTGAAAATACTTACTAAGGACTGCTTAGATAGCCATTTAAGAAAAACTTTATGTGAGTCTCTTATTCAAAATTCAATTTTTGTATGAGTGTTCACGTACGTCTGAATTCTATTCTGTGAATTTTTACTATAAAATCATTTTCCTTAAAAAACCCAGCTATCTATATTGTAAGGTGGCATTCAGAACAGATGTGCATAGTATTAACATCAAAAGTAATGGCTCATTAATTCCTCCAATTGAAATCTTTAAAAGATCTTTCTCTTATAATATTTACATTGGAAGGGAAACTTCATTGAAATTACTCGGTCCAGTTTTTTGTTTGTTTTATTACAAAGTACTTTCGAACCAGGTCTGGTTCATCATCAGTGTACAACTAAAAAATTAGAAAGAGTGTAACAATTAAAGGTAGCCTATGATTATGTATAAATTACATGAGTTGTAAAAGATTAATAATTTTTGAAAAAGTAAGGTAAACTTACGTTAATGAGTTCCGCACGCGCTAATTGTCGCAAGTGAACTAAATGGAACAAACAGCGCATCGTATCACGCGAAAATACAAGTACTAGTCAAAGAGGGGGTCAATTTTTTAACAATGGTAGATAAATGTTAGACAAATTATTAAAATCAGATCTTTTGTTGACACAATTATTGTTAATTACAATTTGACACATTTCCAGTATACTTCTTTTACGATAATTGGATTCTTGGCACAAGACTTGGGCCGATGCAAAGTTGAAACTATGACGGTTATTAATATTAATTTTACCAAACCAATCCATCGAACATGTTCTAAATATCTTCAACTCTTTTCATCAAAGACTTAATTTCACTTTAGAAGTTGAACAGAATAACCAAATCAATTTTTTAGACGTCACTTTAATCAAAAATAGCGACGGCTCTTTATATACAAACTGGTATAGAAAAAACACTTGGTACTTAAATTTCAATTCTACCCACCCCAAATCTCAAAAAATAGGGGTTATAATAAATCTTATTGACAGAGCTATTCTACTTTCCACACCCAAATTTCACAAAGATAATATAGAATTGGTCAAATCTACTTTATTAAATAATGATTACCCTTTACATATTATCAATTCCATCACTAGTAAAAGGTTAAAATTTTTAAAACAAAAATTAAACCAAATTAATACTCCGTCATGCTCTCCCTCCAACTGTAACACAAATCAAATTACCAAGAAAAAGTTTTTCTCAATGCAATATTTTCCAGGTTTAAATGAACCGTTACAAAGAAAACTAAAACAACACAATATCATTATAGCCAATAAATCACGCAATTCACATAAATATAATTTTTTTCCCAGCTCTAAAGACAAAATAGACAATCAAAAGAAAACCAATGTGGTTTATAAAGTTAATTGTAGAGATTGTTCAAGTTGTTATGTGGGACAAACAAAAAATACTCTGAAAAAGAGATTGTATAATCATGAATATCATATTAGAACAAATAATCCTGACCACTCTATGTTAACACATACGCTATTAATAACCGTCATAGTTTCAACTTTGCATCGGCCCAAGTCTTGTGCCAAGAATCCAATTATCGTAAAAGAAGTATACTGGAAATGTGTCAAATTGTAATTAACAATAATTGTGTCAACAAAAGATCTGATTTTAATAATTTGTCTAACATTTATCTACCATTGTTAAAAAATTGACCCCCTCTTTGACTAGTACTTGTATTTTCGCGTGATACGATGCGCTGTTTGTTCCATTTAGTTCACTTGCGACAATTAGCGCGTGCGGAACTCATTAACGTAAGTTTACCTTACTTTTTCAAAAATTTTTAATCTTTTACAACTCATGTAATTTATACATAATCATAGGCTACCTTTAATTGTTACACTCTTTCTAATTTTTTAGTTGTACACCAGACCTGGTTCGAAAGTACTTTGTAATAAAACAAACAAAAAACTGGACCGAGTAATTTCAATGAAGTTTCCCTTCCAAATGTAACCAATACCGGTCAAAACGTAATAACTACCCAGAAAAAAAAATCTTATAATATTGTACACTTTTTTAATGCCTCCGTCATCGTTTGTAAGTCAATTATGGAAACATTTCTTTGTAAAAGATTGACTGCACCCCTATATTTTCTTCCTTTTCTTTTCTTATTTTTTCTTTCCTTTCTTCTTTTCTTTTTCTTTCGATGTTGTTTAACTCTCAAACAGTAATCCTTTTATTTTCGCTCGAATTAGCTAACTTAGTTTTCTTTTGAATATGTTAATTTGTCTATTTAATTAATTTTTTTTATTTGTACTTTGATTTCTCCATGTAGTTCAGGAGGTACAACTACTACTTTTTGGATGTAGCTGATCCTGAGCCTTTTGGCAATTCACAGCTTGCATTGTTTAATCTATTTGATTTATTATTTTTTGTTTTTTGTTTTTCATATATTGTTGTGATGCCAATAAACTGCTTTATTATTATTAACTAGCTGCAATTTGTCAATCCTAATGCAATGTTAGGTCAAAAAGTGATCGCATGATGGCGATTGAAACATTTTATTACATTTATATACAGGCTGAGACCATAAAAACAACCGTTTATTACGTCATCTCATGTTAATAATTAATTTCTTTCTTTTTATTTTCTTCAATTGTTTTCAGAAATAAGTGTTTACTGTAGCATAACATTGAACGCAGAAAAAAAAGTTCTTTCGAAATTTATTACAGTAATTATACCATTGCATTTAAAAAACAAAAGTTGACAGCTGTCGCAGCTGTCTTAAATGTGTTAAAAGCCCAAGATATGATATATTGTAGAGTTTATTTTGCCATTTCATTTGATTTTTTATCCGCTCAAATACGACAATAAACAACAACGCTCTTCGCGTAGGCGTTTTTCTGGACTCAGCCTGTATAAAGAGTGAATCACAATAAGTTGTGATTTCTTCTTTTCTGAGATAGGAGGCTGTAACTTCATATTTGGCTATAACTTTTAATTCTGAATGACTTCATCTGACATTTCTCAATTTGACTTTAAGGGATGCAGATGCGTTCTGCGTCAATAAATTTGCATAAAAATCGATAATTAAAAAAAAAATTCATTTGTAGTACACTTTTTGAAAGACAGTGTATGTATAGAGGTACATACCTATTTATCCTACTTAATTTAGGGTCGATTTTACAATCGTCGTATAAACTGAGTATAACAGTATTCTTGGAATAACTTGACGTAGATATGGAAGAATGTTAAAGGATATTCGACGAATAGTTATTATTATAATAGAACTTATTCATTCCGCGATTGTAAAACTGGGCTTTAGTAACGCAAGTTTATTTTTCAAGTTTTTAGAAATTTTAAGTTCCTTTTGCTTTTGTGATTTTGTTTCTTTTTTTCTAATATTAATAATAATGTTTAAATAAAAACCTTTTAAACCAACATATTTAATCACACTTTTTGCGTGCCCTAACTCATTTGTCAGAGAGCGCCAAACTGTGGAGTTGCACGCGGGCGGCTTTTGATCTCGCGGGGGCCCTGCATATTGGTTTTCTATAAAATTGAGATTGATTTCGAGTTGAAACACAAGTGTTTGGTATAATTTTTAATAAAGAATAAATTGCACAAAATAAATTATAACAATCTTTAGTAAAATGTTAGTTGTAATTAATTAATTACTTATTAAACGAAACTTTGAAAATAATTATTACTTTTTAGTTGTGAAAACGGAAAGAAATGGACAGTGAATATGATGAAGGTACAGTATATTGTAATAAATTAGTGGCAATTATGTCGCATATGTTTGCAATAATTCTGAAAATTGGCTTAAAGCTATAGGCGTTTAATTTTAAGATCGCAGCGCTACCGCGCATAAATCTGAACCTCTGTAAGCTATACGGAATTTTTGTAATGCACGTGTTTAAGTGCATACTAATACAAATACACAAGTTGATTTAATGTGAATGTCACATATAACACAATCCTGATAGATCATACACTCAGGATCGACGCCAAAACACGGTTTGTTTAGTTGACACCAGGTGGAGAACGCTACAGGTTGTTTCAGTGAAGATGCACCAAACTCGGTATGCCGGTAGATATCGTGAAAAGAAATAAAAGTTTCCTATAATTTTTTTTTTAATGAATAAGTTTTGAGATAATCGAAGGGAAAGGAGACTCGTATATTTTTAAAACGTACAATAGATGAGAGCGGCCCGAATTCTTAACCTGCCTTAGGCCCGGTTTTTCAATCGATTGGTAAAGTGATTGTTACTTGCCAATGGGATAAATTTAACTTCTTTGGTTTGTTAAACAAAATCTGTCTTTCAATCTATAAGTTTCTGCTTGTTACTTAACAACCAAAATTGTATGTTAATCGTAAGTTGGTCACACTGAAGAATATAGGTTACTATCTTCACATCTACATTTTAACCCACTCGTGAACGTGAAGCGTGTAAGGTTATTTACCTTCAAATTAAGTTGAGTTTCAATTATTGTAACTATGAGTAATAATTTTAAGAAAAAGAAAGCAAGAGCAACAAATTTTACACCAACAGAAACCGATTTGCTAAGTGAGCTAACAGTAAAATACGCAGGAGTTATAGAATCACAAAAGTCAGAAAATATATTTACATTTCCCACGTTATTCATTTTCAATTTTTAAATCAAACACAAAGAAGTAGAATTGCGTAGTCGCTTGAGCACATTTACGTATCCCCTCTACTTGTTTACCGCTAACAAGCAAATTTATCGACTGTTAGTTTACCTCCTTGTTAAAAGGAATTTATGTCATTGTTAAGACTACCAGTAGATTGATAAACCCATTTTCTCTGCTAACAATCAGGTAACGCTAACTGTCACTTTACCAATCGATTGAAAAACCAATTCTACAATAAGTGTATTTTACAATAAGTGTTCAAAATGTATGCATTTTATGTAACAGAGCTTAATAAACTTAGGAAATTGACATTTTACTCAAAACAAATAAAATATTTGAGTAAATACTCACTTCTGATTTAATTAATACGTCAAAATGCAAAAGTTATAAAATAATATTAAATAATCCTCAAGCGTCAGTAATTGGTATAGGGTAGTGTATAGCTAATTGAAAGATAGTTTTATGGAGTATCTAACGCTGATATAAAAATAACACCATTCCATTTAAAAAACAGAAGTTATTGCCCTTCAATTGTTGTCGAAATGGAAATAGTTTTACTGAATCCCTGTTTAAAGAAAAGTTAACTTTGTTACTGCGGTAGATACCTTCCACTTAGCTTGTAACAGTACCATAATATTTGCATTCTAACTTTCTTCGTTATTGAGATATTAATTATAAAAGTTACATATGGAATTTCCGAAAACCGTAAACAAAGCCTAATATCTTAAAAACCATAGGACTTAGGTATAGGGAACTCTTATCAAACTTATCCTAAAATAACCTGACAAGCTCAAATTCGTTATAAAAAATAGGGTGTTCCATTTAAAATAACGAAGTTACGCATCGTACAGCCAAATTGGGACAACCTGTATATTTGAAAATAATTTTGAAATATGCGGAGCTTAGAAGGATGATACTTTTGTATAAAATATTTTTCTATACAGACTGGCCCAACGAAAACGAAACAGACTGAATATCTCCCAAGAAAATTTTTGTTTGAAAAAACACAAAAATAGGCCGATTTATAATCCCAGGAGGACACTTTCTTATCCTATACTCAACTGTCATACGTCATCCCCCTCCCTTCCAGCTCTCTAACCAATAGAATTTAAATAGGGAATGTACTATGAATGGCATAAGGTAATTTTATAGAGAATTCAGTAATGTGAATATGAATATCCGAAAATTTGATTTTAGCGCCCTCTATCGGGAAAAAATTGTTACATAATCCAAAGTGTGACATATCATATGAAAGCTAATTTTAATAGTAATTCAATGCGCTAATTGAAATTACGTAAAGATATTGAAAACTGACTAAAATAACTAAAGTAAGGATACCAAATTTGTGTGTCACGAACCCTATTTGTGAAATGATAATGTTTGAATCCCGACATAAACAAATCCAATATGTCACTTCAATCCGATCGAGAACTTAACTCAATCCGCCTGAAAATGGGGATTGGATAACGAAGCCGCTTGAAAAATAGCGATATAAACACGGATTCAAATTATCATTGGTACTGGCTAACTTCATGTTATAATATCAAATTACTAGCACTGCCATTAATTTATTTCTAAATTATTCATTTCAATTTAACATAATAAACAAAAACTTACAGCTGACGGTTGACAATTGTCATTTATTGTCCGTTATAAGCATGTAATGCATAATCTAATGTTAAGTTAGCAACTCAATGCATTTCTTTCTACCATGTGGTTGTCTCTTTTTAGTATTGAAAAATATTTCAAGCGGATTGAGGTAGATGATCAAAAACAATTCAGATTCACGAATCCGCTCGAAATCTCAATCGGATTGAACGTGCGAGATAAACATAGTATATAAAACGTTTTAGCAAGCAAATACGTATTTCCACACACAAAGAAAACAATTCATAAAAATTAATTATACAATAATTGCCCTTTTTAGGCATAAAATAGGCAACAAAAAATTTTGTAGGCGCTTAAGCTATAAAACCAGGCAAATCCTTAAAATAGTGTAAAAATAGGCACTTAGGCACGAAAAAATATACATCTCATTCTAATTAAAATTGTAATCTAAATGTTTAAAACTTGATTGCCTATGTTTTTTGTTAAATAAAATTTTAGGCAATTGCCTGAATAATCCGGGCTTTACTGATAGCTAAAAAAGGTGCACTTGTTGTGCCATAAGTGACGGTATTCAAAGTATATGCTTCAATATTTGCATTGGAATTAAATCTCCAAACAATTTGTTGTAATTTTCTATCAGGATGTATTAGTATTTGTCGATACATTTTTTCTATATCAGATGATACCACATAACTATGTTGACGAAAATTTAAAAGTATTGAAAAAATGTAATTTTGTATTGTAAATCATTAACTGAATAACCACTAGTTGTTAAAGCTGAACCATTAAAAACAACTCTTAACTTTGACGTTAAATTTTTTTCTCTTATGACAGCATGATGAATTGATGAGGAAGAAAATATGATATCTCATTGATGTCAATAACTTTAGATAATTAATTAATTAATTAAATGAAGAGATTATTAGTGAATAGTATACAGTGTGTCCCCGGATGGAGTTGACAAGAGGAAAAACTTTTTTAATATCAATTTTACGCAAAAAGATGATTCTTTACAAAAAGTTCTGCTTCTCAAGAAACTTCAGAAACAATCGTTAAATTTAAATTTTGAATTACAGTCCGTCTATAAAATTCAAATTTCTTAATTTCATGTTGCCGATATCAAAGTAGCGTTTTTATTATTGATTTTAGGCAAAAAATGTATTCTTTACAAAAAATTCTACTGTTCGAGCATCTTAAATAACATAAATTTAAGTTTTTTGACTACAGGGTGGTTGATATATTCAAATTCAAATAAACAAAGAAACTTTTTTATTATTGATTTTACGCAATTACATTCTGTATAAAAAATCGTGTCGATCACAGGCTTCTGTGTTGTCGATAATATTGAACTGTCGAACGTCATTAAGCGTAGATTTTTCAATACAGTTATTTCCCGTTGGTTTTACAAAATATTAACCATTGAAGAACGTACTTATTTGGTTAAATGTTATGGCATTGGAAACGTATCTTATCGATATGCTATAGACATTTTTCATGAAAAGTTCCCAAACACTGCGGTATCGCGCGAAGCACTGCGCAAAATTGTAAATAAATTTGATTTAACTGGATCTGTAGTGAATGTTAAGAAACCCAAGAAAAAATAGACGATACGTGTACACTTTTGGTAGTAAATTCAATGATAGAAACACCAAAATTATCTTTACGGAAACGATCACAAGAACTGGATATTAGTAAAAGTCATTTGCAAAGAATTTATAAAGAAAACAAAGTTCGGCCGTTTAAACCAAAGCTCCGACATACACTTCAAAACGGAGATGAAGAGAAGCGATTGGACTTTTGTTTATGGGTTGGTGAGAATTACCTCGTTGATAAAAGTTTTCACAGATTTATCTATTTTACTGATGAAGCAACCTTCTGCACCAATGATCACGTTTCATCACAAAACAGTCGCTATTGGGGCTTTTGAAAATCCAAACTACGTCATTGAAAAACGAAGTCAACGTTATAAAAAGTTAATGTTTGGTGCGGAATTTTTTACGATCGAATCGTTGGTCCATATTTTATTGACGAGAATTTGAATCAACATGTTTGTGTGCGTCTTTTGGAAACTTTTCCAATTGTATTTCAGAAAATTTCAGTTGTATTCCAGATTAGTAAATTGTATTTAAGAAATCGTCAATTGTAGTTCAGATTAGTAAATTATATTTCAGAAAGTTGTAATTGTAGTTCAGATCATTAAATTGTATTTCAGAAAACGTCATAAGAAATTCAGAAAATATCATTTGTAAATCAGAAAATTATTTGTAAATCAGAAAGCATCATTTGTAAATCTGAAAGCATTATTTGCAATTCCGGAATCATTTGTAATTAAGATTTTTTTGTAAGTTTGTAAGTGCCTGCATGTTAAAAGCGAAGAACTGCATTTTTAGCACGGACATCATGCAAATTCCACAATTATTTAAATTCCTGGTTCCTAAGGTGTACTAAGACTTATTTACTGTGGTATGCTGAAAAATATATGTATAATTATTATTTTCTGAAATACAATTCACCTTTTCTGAAATTGATTTCGCTTTTCTGAACTACAATTAACACATTCTGAAATACATTTTACGTTTCTGAAATACAATTGACACGTTCTAAAATTCATTTTTTGCATCTGAAAAACATTTGACACTGTCTGAAATTAATCTGTTACTTTCTGAACTACACTTGGAAAAGGTGTAGTACCGTTTCTAGACAATTTGCAGCTAAAAAAGCGGCGTAAGATTTTTTGGCAACAAGACGGGTGCCCTGCTCATTCGACGCTTTTGGTACGGCAGTGGTTGACAGATCAGTTCGGAGAAAGATGGATGGGAAGATTTGGACCAATAAATTTTCCTGCCAGATCGCCTGACCTTACACCTCTTGACTTTTTCTTGTGGGGTATTTTAAAACAAAAAGTTTATGCAGATGACCTGCCGCATGATCGAGAAATACTAAAATAATAATTGAACCACAAACCATACGTAAAGTCTATGGAGAATTTATTAAAAGGATGGAGAAATGTGTGGAAGTTGGAGGTGGTTATGTAGAATAATTTTTGTTGACTTTCTTAAAAGTAAATGAAATTGAGTAAAATCAATAATAAAAAAGTTTTTTTGTTTATTTGAATTTGAATATATCAGCCCCCCTGTAGTCAAATAACTTAAATTTATGTGTGATTTCTGAAGATGCTCGAACAGTAGAATTTTTTGTAAAGAATACATTTTTTGCCTGAAATCTATAATAAAAACGCTACTTTGATATCGGCAACATGCAATTAAGAAATTTGAATTTTAAAGACAGACTGTAGTTCAGTCATACCGACGCCATACCGGACAAGGACTTCAGCAATAGTTATCGCCTCTTGGTTTGGTAGGGCGTATGCTTCAACTCACTTGATAAAGTAGTCCATCACCACGACGATGTACTTATTTTCACTATTCGTTTGTGGAAATAGGCCGGCTACATCTATGGCAACTCTCTCAAAAGGACATCCCACGTTATACTGTTTCATGGGAGCCTTGCCTCGTTTATGGGGGCTGTTACTAACTGCGCAGACTACGCACTTCCTACACCAGCCCTTTATGTGTTCCTTGCAGTTTACCCAGTAGAATCGCTCGAGCACCTTTTCCATAGACTTCTTGATTCCCAGATGCCCTCCCGAAATTCCATCGTGAAGTTCCCTTAGAACTTCTGGCACCCTACTCTTGGGGATCAGTAACTGTATCTTCTGTTCTGTGCCTTCCTGGTTCTCGATGGTTCGTTTCAGAAGACCATGATCCAGCGCTATGGAGTCCCACTGCGCCCAGTACGATTTTACGGATGGTGCCCACGGTGCTATCTCTCCCAAGTAGGCCTTGCCTCCTTACTTTTCCATTCCAGTACCAATTTCAAATCCTGATCGTTCTCCTGGTCTCGTCGCAATTCTTCAACTTGCCATTTGTCGTCTACGACGGCCGTCCTCGCAGACGTGGCTACTTTCTCCTCCAGACGACTACAGTGCTTACAGTCTTCGGCACAAGGTCTTTACCACGGCCTAGCAATTCTCTTCTAGTGACGCAATAATTTCGTTCCGGCTTTGACAGGATTTTACTGAAGTAGCCGATCACCTTCTCTTGCCCTTGTATCTGGGAGAGTACGCCACCGATACCAACGTTGCTAGCGTCGGTGTCCACGATAAACTTGCCTTCTGGGAGAGGGTAACTCAGAATAGGAGCACTTATCAAGTACTGTTTTAGTTGTTCAAAACTAATTTGGCAATGTTGGTCCCATTCAAACGGACGACCTTTTTCGGTGAGTTTTGTCAACGGCTTAGCGATGTCCGCAAATCCGGGAACACAGCGACGATAGTAAGTGCATAGGCCTAGGAAACTCCTTATCTGGTATTTATTTTTGGGAGTTGGCCAGTCCTTCACGACCTGAATCTTTACTGGGTCCACGGCGATTCCTTTCCCATTGGCCTAGATAATTCACTTCCTTCTGGAACAGGTGGCACTTCTTGAGACTAAGCTTTAGTCCAGCTCCGCGAAGCCGCTGGAACACTCCTTCCAGGTTCTTCAGATGGTCGTCGAAAGTTTTCCCCACCACAATTATGTCGTCCAGGTATACCATGCACGTTGTCCAGGACAGACCCTTCAGAACCGTCTCCATTAGCCTCTCGAATGTTGCTGGGGCATTACATAACCCGAACGGCATCACTGTGAATTGCCACAGACCCATACCAAGGAAAACGCCGTCTTTTCTCGATCTTCGGGCGCTAATTGCACTTGCCAATAACCATTCTTTAGATCCAAGGTCGAGAAGATCTTTGAACCGGCCAGGGTGTCTAGGGTGTCATCAATCCGTGGCAGGGGATAGCTATCCTTTTTGGTGACGTTGTTGAGCAATCGATAGTCTACGCAGAACCGTGTGGATCCATCCTTCTTCTTCACAACCACCACCGGTGACGCCGACGGGCTGCCCGATGGCTCAATTACATTGTCTTTTTCCATCTCGCGAATAATGCGTTCTGCTTCTTCACGCTTCGCCAATGGTAACCTCCTTGGAGCTTGACGGATGGGTCTTACTTCTCCGGTCTCTATCTTGTGTTTGACGATGTCGGTTCTTCCCTTAGGTCCATTTTCTACCTCGAACACATCTTGATAGCGACAGATCACCTGATCTGTCGCTAGCAAAGAACCTTCTTTGCTTTTGTCTTTTGTTCTGGAGTCAATTCCTGGGCCGTTGACATGACCATTTCCAACAACTTCTTCGGGACCTTCCTCTCTTGCACGCTTGCTTCTAGTTGGCGGGAGATGGAGGACACCATGGCACAGCTTCCCAAGATCGTACCTTTCTTGACATTGGCGGGGAAACAGTTCACATCATTAGGCGGACTGGTATTTCCTTCTTTGCTGTCAACAACATTTTTCCAACGAAAACTCTTTTTCAAATCTTCTGATCGTCAGTATTAGGTTCGACCATAATAACTTGCCCATCTTGGAAAGCGCCATTCAGGTTTGCGTCGACTATAACCTCGGTTCTGCTGGGCAATACAACATCTTCTGCGAGAACAACTCGAGCGGCCAGGTCCACTCGTTGATGTAGAACCAACTCCTCGTTGTTAACCGCCATCTCGCCACGCTTCAGATCCAATTGGAACCTATGGGCACACATGATGTCCATGCCCAGAATCGCCTCATCCTCTATTTCTGCTACCAGCGCACGGTGTTTGATTAATTGGAAGTCGATCCAATGGTAATGATCACCTCTACTTCACCATGAACAGTTGCTGATGTTCCGGTTGCTGTCCTCAGTCTCCACTTAGTCGGCTCGGTGCGTCTTGATGACTTGATAACGTCGGGCCTCAAGATAGTCTTCGTCGCACCCGTTTCCAATAACATGGTGTGAGGGATGTCATCAATGGTGACATCCACGAAGACACTGCTGGTTAATCGCCGCAGGGCTATTACTTTCGTGGCTTTTGTCTTTGGGGGCCTTTGAATACGTCTCGATGTTTGTCCATCTGCACCGACCAGGTTTAGTTTACCCTGTGACTTCCTTCGTGAAGGATTCTGCCTGGCCTTGGGACACCGCCTGCGAACATGTCCCTCTTCTTGGCAATTCCAACTGGTGTGTTGGATTCTTCTGCCTCAGGAGTTGTTCCACAATGCGGCGAATATCCTCCGTGGTGGTATAATCCTTGGGCCGCTCCTCTGCAGCAGATCGCACCTTGACGCTGGCGGGTTCTTCTTCTTGGGAGTCCATGGCAGCTCGCACCTTGACATTCCCTCTTGAGACTCGCTTCGCCGCCTCGTATTCCAAGGCGTAGGCCAGTGCGTTCTTGGATGTCTTGGGGTGGGCCATTCTTAATGCCTGCTGGTTGTCCGGATTCCATCCACGAAGGTCTGCAAGGTCAAACATTGCAGGAATTCATCAGGAGCTACAGGATATGCCAACCGGGCTAGGCGCGCTACGTCAGCCTCGAATTCCTGAAGACACTCTCCAGATTTCTGGTAACGGTTTCTCAGCTGCGCATGGTACACCTCGGTCAGATGCGCTTGGCCATAACGCATCTCCAATCTATTCACCAGCTTGTTGAAGGCATCGTTTGTAGCACATCGATAGCGTCCCCCCTCAAGGCCACAATTAACGAAGTGGCTTTTTCACTGGCCGTCCATCCGTTCGCCTTTGCTGCAGCTTCAAACTGTTTGAAGTAGTTGGGCCAAGAAGACTTCCCATCGAACGTCGGTGGTTTTATTTTCAATTTAGAAGTTTCCATTGGTCCTACCACAATTTGGGCCTCATTATTTTCTGGCATTTCTGCAGGCGACGGATCCTCGAACATTCGCAACCCTGCCATGATTTGCTCGAGATTCTTAATTTTATGCTGCTGGAATAGTATCTCTTCCACATTTTCTTGCAGATTCCTTGTCTCTTCTGATATTTTTACCACTAGTTTATCTTCGAGCCCTTTTGATTGCTCTAGAAATTCATCCTTCAAATTTCCAGACTGTTCTAGAAGTTTCTCGTCTAATTTCTAGATTGCTCCAGCAATTTAATTTGGAGTTCGTCTTTGAAATTTCCAGATTGTTCTCGAAGTTTTTCGTCTAAGTTTCTAGATTGTTCCAGCAATTTAGTTTGCAGTTTATCTTTGAAATTTCCAGATTGTTCTCGAAGTTTCTGGTCTAAATTTCTAGATTGTTTCAGCAATTTAATTTGCAGTTCGTCTTTGAAATTTCCGGATCATTCCATTAATTTGGCTTCTAAATTTCCAGATTGTTCCATCAATTTATTTTGCAATTCATCTTTGAAGTTTCCAGATTGTTCCTTAAATTTATCCTTTAATATCTTATTTAAATCGGAGGACCGCCCGAGATTTCAAAAAGAAAGGCTTCGGGATCCTCCCCTGCTTCTAGTAGCGCTTGCTGTAGTCTCTCTTGCAAAATCGATTTTTTTCCGGAGATTTCCAATTCGCGCTCTTCTAATTCGGCTTTTAATTCGGTCACTTTTAACTCTTTTAACACTTTCTTTGAAGCCATTGTTTTTTTTTCGACACTGCACTTTGTTTAATAATTTGTTTAAATTTAATTCAATTTTAATTGTTTATTTATTTTCACGAACCTCACGCCTGACACCAATGTAACGAATTTAAGGGTTTAGTCCAGTCAACGAAGGGGTTGTAGAGGACATGGACGGGGGGAGAATTTTTCTCTTCAGGAGTGTGTTGGGGGTAGTTAGGAGGTAAACATATTAAAAGTCCCCACCCCTACCCCTGCCGCTTCAGGGGTGGAGGGGGAGAAGAAGCTCCTTTTTTTCGGTTTTTCGCTTATAACTCGGAAACTGTGCGTCGTACGAAAAAAGTATTCTTACAAAACTAAGATAATTAAATTTCATACAAAAATGTCTATATTCATTTTCTACCTATGTGTTATGGTTTCCGAGATATTCGCCACCGAAAATCGATAATTTTCGAAAAACTTTTTTTTGCCTCACGTTTTTCGTCAATCTTGTCCTTTTAATTCCTCAGCCTTTTGTTTTACAGATTAATGTTTTAATTCCTCAGCCTAATCTGTAAAACAAAAAGCTGAGGAATTGAAAGGACAAGATTGACGAAAAACGTGGGGCAAAAAAAAAGTTTTTCGAAAATTACCTATTTTCGGTAGCGAATATTTCGGAAACTATAACACATAGGAAGAAAATGAATATAGACATTTTTGTAGGATATTTAATTATCTTTAATTTTGTAAGAATACTTTTTTCGTACAACGCACAGTTTCCGAGTTATAACCGAAAAACCGAAAAAAAGAAGCTTCTTCTCCCCCTCTACCCCTGAAGCGGCAGGGGTAGGGGTGGGAACTTTTAGTATGTTTACCTCCTAACTACCCCCAACACATTCCTGAAGAGAAAAATTCTCCCCCCCTCGATGTCCTCTACAACTCCCGTTTGGGCATTCATTGACTGTACTAGTTCTATTAATTTTCATTTTAAAACAAAACACGAAATAGTTAATAAAATAATTTATTTAAAAGCAAACTAATTTATTTGTTATACTAAATATAACACTAACACTAAATTATTTACAAGCTTACACCTAATTTATTTTAACAGCCGAGCGAAAGTCTAACGCGAACTTTAATGCCGAACTGTCCAACGCTGAATTCCCCCATTCACCGGCTGCCGCTTTTATATAAGCCGGTCTCCTTTTCGAGAATCGCCTGGAAGGCGACGGAGAGTTTGGGATTGATTCCACCATTGCACAGTGCTTCGACAGTGGACAAAAATCGGAAATCGAACTTTTTTTTTCTTAAGTCAATTAGCTCAAAATTGTTACTAGATGAATGTTAATTATCATATGAGAGTTTTTCGGCCGATTTATGCTGTATTTGCTTTTTCAAGAGCACCAACCTAAAGTAGTAATCTAATAAGTTCGTCAATGCCATTCAGTCTCATTTTACGTCCAAAATTTCAATGGTAGGCTATCAAAGAGATTTTAAAGAAAAGTGACATTATGCCTGAGAAGAGGAAAGTTAAGTTTACGTTTTTATTGTTGATGCATTGGAAATTAAACATTACTTAGGCCCAGTTTTACAATGACGGTTTAACTTTGAGCCGAAGCTTAAACCCTTCACAACAATTGTTGAAATAATAGTTGCTAAGGGTTTAAGTCTCAGCTCAAAGTTGAGCCGCAGTTGTAAAACTGGATCTTAATGGTTAAAAGATGGCGAGATCTCAATATGTAGAATTTTGAAATTTCTTATTAAACTTCGAATTAAATAAACATTTTCTTAAAAACACCGAAAAACACCCCTCATTCTGTTTTACGTTGTTCAAATTATGTAGAAGCAAAATTCATCAAACTTGGGTGCTTCAATCTGCTACTTCAGTGTTCACTTCTTGTTAATAATTTCCAGCACCATTCCTAAAAGAATCATCACCTGTATGAAAGATGGATTTCCGCACCAAAAGAAAATAAGGAATCCCAACCATATTCGTTTTTATTGGATGAATTGCAATTAATAGACGTAGATAGTGATGGTTTGAGCAAAGAAATTCAATATTTGTGTTTAAAAATGGAGAGTAAGTGGCGAGAGTGAGGTCGAGTCCACTAAAGATTTGAAAGGAAACGTGCTAACTAACTGGTTGGATAAGGAGTGCACTTTTATAGAAAAATACAAAAGTACATAGCAAACTGCTTAATTTTCAAAATGAGAATATACAGAGTGTCTCAGAGATTACTCCCCAGCCTAATATCGTCCTTATTTTGCATTATACCTCTAGCAAACTATACATAATTTTTCAAACGGCAGATGATTGTCCGAGATGAAGGAAAATTTGTCAATTTTTACCAACAGCGCTATTCAGCTTCTAAGTATGACCATATACGAGTAGGTACAAGATTTTCGTTTACCCATATTTTGAATGCTATATACACATTTCATTATTAGACATATAAAAAAAATGTTAAATGCCAAAGTTTTAGTAAATCCTGGCGGTTCAAGTAAATCCCTAAAACTTCTGCATCCCAAGCTTTCGCATATGCCGAACAATAACATGCGCAGGTACCAAATATAAACAAAAACCCTGTAGATGTATTGATTTAAAATAACTGAAAAAATGTTTTGCGAAAAATATTTTATATTTCTGTAGAACAGTATGTAATATTAAATTTTCGCATTTTTTAATTAAAACTAACAATATGGAATCGAGTTTGTGTTTTTGTCCACCTTTCCTATAAAATCGAAGCACTGTGCGCTGGCGTGATCTCGAAGTGTCCGAAGTTTCTCGTCTAAGGCGCGTCGGCGGTGACGCATGAGACGGGCTGGCACCAGGGGGGGTCCACTTATATGGAGCAATTTTATCGTATAACTTGATAATTTCGCTTCTCATACTAGATGGCAGCACTCATCAACTTCCATTTAGGGAATTCTTGCTTAAGAAGTTTTCACATGTTGGTACAACGCTCATATTGAAACTTCAAATTCAATGGAATAAATGATTAAATTTTTACGAGATTTGTTTCGTTTTTATCGCAGCGTGTTTCGGAAACGGTGTATTTATGCTGTTAGTGTGACCACGTATCGTAGAAATTAAAAATTGTAGAACGGTGTATGCTAGGTAAGTAGGTACAAAAAATTAAGTTGCATGTTTAAGCCACTTTCGATTATACACATTTGAGCATTCCAGGCTTTTCGTAGTGTGTTTTCTTATAGATTTTCATTGTTTGTTCCAAATCCCAAAAAACGGCTGTATTCATCAGAGTGGGTTAAAAGCAAAGGCAATATTGAATTCCAAACTTTGTCGCAGATGGATGTGTACAAATGATTTAAAATATGCCAAAACATTGTCAAAGACAAGACCTTTTACAAAGTAAATTGAAATTTAATGCTATACTAAGTATTAATTTGGCAGGTAAGCAAATAGAATTTAAAATAATATAAAAAGTAATAAATTTTTAAATTTTGGGAAAGGTTTGCCAGAAGGTCACTAAAAAACTTTAGCACGTGGCCATTTTACTTAAATTTTAGTAAAATTGCCACGTGCTAAAGTTCCGACAGATTTGAAAATGGTATTAAAACCAACACATGTCATCTAATACATAGAATTTGTATCGATAAGCTAAATAGGTATAAGCCAAAAATTTTTCAACGTTTTTTTAGTGATCTTCTGGCAATATCTTTACCAAAATTTATTTATCAGTCATTAACATCATGGATAACCCATTATTTTTTTATAAAAAGTAATGTTTGCTTTAATTAAACAAACTGAGTGCATTATTTAATTTTTAGAATCCTTGCAGTAAAGGAAAAGAAGGAGGCTATATGGATGGTTAGCTTCAAGAACGGGAAAAGAGTATGCAAGGTATAAAGAACGAGGCAGTGGAGGCTCGTCGGGGTGGACACTGCCCACCTTGTTAAAGTTTATCAATGCAATTTAATATTTAAAATAATTTAATAATTTTTCAAATGCTGCCCACCCTCTGCATATCTTGAAGAGCCGCCACTGGAACGAGGGTATGATGGCGTTGGGAGTTAAATGTATTAGTCCGATTAGCAATAAACCTGTTCGAAATTGAACCTTATTGATATGTTCGTTGAGACTACTCTGCCATCTTGATATGTGAATACATTTGGTTCCCGTTGTATAAGATTACTAAAAAAGAAAGAAAACGAAGTGGATTGAAGATATAATGGACACGCTTGAAAAGGATAATAGTAAGGATAGAGACCTTGAGCTTTGAACTGGAGGAAGTGGAGAACTTTAAATGCTTAGGGTTAATAATATTATTAAAAAGAACATAGGAACTTAGAAATACAACAACAAAGAATAAAAGCCGGCCATAAAGCTCCTGCAAATATAAAGCATTATTGAAGAACAAAAGAATTAGCAGAAGAACAAAGATGAAAATATATAAAGTGTATATAAAGACTAGTACAATAAAAGGAAAAGAAGAGAAACTGAGAACTTTCGAGATAGTGAGGAAAATATTTGGACCCAAGAGAACAGGGGAAAACGAATAGCAAATACTAATAACTATTGAAAGAAGAAGTTATCATAAGATCTATAAAAACCTCAAGACTGCATTGGTATGGACATATAAAAAGAAGAGAAGATAATAACGAACTGAAAAAGATAACTCAGTGGAAACCAAGAGATTGGTTTGCTATCTCTTGGAAGACCAAAAAGCCAATGGGGAGATGAAGTGGAGAGAGGTATAACGAATTTCGGAATTCTTCAGTGAAAGCTGCAAATACAAGATAGGAAGAAAATTACTGAAGAGGCAAAAGCAAACCCTTTGCTATTAGGAACTGAAATGTGGAGTTACTCACCACAAGGAAGTGAGTCAGTAAAGCTGTAATTAGAGCAGCTATTATTATAATTTAACATTTCAATTACATAATTGATTAATGTTTAATTGCAATTAAATTTAATCACAATTAACATCAATTGCATTTTACAATTAAATTTAATTGCAACTACTTTAATTGTTAATTATAATTACATATTTTTAATAAAATATCTTATAACGTCATCATTGTTCCATTTCAATGTGATTACTAATCAAACAGAAATTACATTTAGGAAATGATTCACAATCAAACAGAAACAACATTTAAGAAATTAACTAACAATTAATCAATTGTAGATTAATTAATTGTAATTGTAAGAACCAAACAATTACAATTGACTAATTATAATAAATAAATAAATAATAAACAATTATGTATTACAATTGATTAATTGTAATTGTAAAGTCTCGACAATTACAATAATTAATTGTTAGTTGCCAAAATAATTTAATAATTGTGCCCAACACTGATCTACAGATATAAATTAATTGAGACCATTTTTTTAACATAACGTTAATCAAGATTGACTGGCATTGCTGATATTCTCGGATAAAATTATAAAGTAATTACAATTTGATTAAAACACTTGGTATTGTTTTTAATTCACTCAATGTACATTTCACCTTAAGGCATCATCAGGTGTACTAGCAGTACTCAGTACATCATGTTTTACACAAAGAGTTGACAGAGTATTCTATTAATTATATAAAGTAATTCCTCAAGTTCTGAATGTACAAGTTGTATGTAAATTAGAGGAAAATTTCAGGTACAAAGCTAACTTACTGATGAACTCTTCAGTTAACATATAAGAACGTATTCTTTCGAGCTGAATGAACTGAATGTAATAAATTTTACTTGTTCTATGCACAAGGTTCATTACGTTCAATTAGTTCACTTAGATCAGTTCGGAAAAATACGTTTTAATAATGGTACAATATGAGCATAAATGTTTGAGGACAAATTGAATTTCCCGCCTTCCAATATTTTTCTTAAGTTGGTAAAATGCATAGGTTACAAAAAAAATAGGCAAGTAATTTGTTTATTTTAAATACAAGAAGCGGCAATAACTACAGACAGGTACATTAGGCAAACGCGTCCCATTTTGTCTTATAAATTCTTGGAGCCGGCTGCAAAATTTACACAGGCGACACTGAACAAAAATTAAGTTTTCAGGATGGCCACACACAAAGAGTAAAAATTACTAGATAGAGACGCGGGAAATTCAACTTGTCCTCAAACATTTATGCTCATACTGTATATGTGACTATCAACATTTTGAATTTCGCGCCATTTCTTTTTTATATAAATAGTTGCGCTCCTCAAACTAGATGGCATCCTTAAAATTCATGTAGCGTATATAGAAGTGAGCGTTCTATAGCTTATGTTTTCTGTGGCTGGCACCGGAATCGTCACATTATAATAAAAATATAGAAAAATTGTGTGCAAATCGGTTTTGATTACAGCAGATTCCTTGAGCAGGCTCCGTACAGCTGTTTCAGGCCTAGTTGGGCCTTCGTCAGCAGAACCGTAGCTCGAGAAATTCACTGCAAACCAAACCGATATGTCCAGGTTATTCGCCCATGCGATGTGAAAGTAATAAACAATTTAAGTAGCGACATCTTACAATATAGGTAATAACAAGTACTATTACATTCATTGCTGCTACTGTTCCCGCTTTCGTCATCGGCACTTTCATCAGTTTTCTTATTGTCGTCATGATTAATGCAATTCATATCCATTTACACTCCCAACAGTGAAATAGTAAAATTTCAGTTTTTAACCGATCAACCGATGTGAATATGATACAGGTGCAGCCATATTGCAGGCAACAATAGAAAAAAACAACACTGTCTGTAGCCAGTGCAGCCACATAAAATGGCATCGTGACTTAAATTTCCCTAACTAACAATTAAAAAAAGGTTTCTTTTTGGAAGAAAAACGTATCAATTTATGACGACGATAAGAGAGTTGGTTCCGTGAAAATATAGGAGATTTTCTCCTATATTTAATGCTTCATAGAAGGTAGGAGATTTTGTTAAAAAATAGGAAACTCCTATTAAAAATAGGAGAACTGGCAACCCTGGTTGCCCTGCATTTAGCACGCATTTAGTGCATGGTCAGTGCTGTCGACATTGTTTAGTCCGTAGTAATTTTTTTATTTTGTTTGACCACTAGCTGTTTGATTGTGGAGATTATAATTTGATATGAAAATTTGAAAACAAAGGTCAGAATCTTTTATTAGCATAAATCGATTTGAATGTTGAAGTGTGAGGTTTAGTGTAGAAAATACAACAGGATGATCGTGAACTTTACTGAGGCTTTACTCTGTTCGTCCTTTTGGAATTATACGGTCAAATTGTAGATTACATAAAAATTATAATTTCGTATATTACTCTGACGTTAATTCTATAGTGGTTCTATGTATTATAATGCACTGTACATTAGCGGACAATAAAATCCAGGCAAGAATTTGACAAGTCTTTCGTATTTGGACAAATTTGGTAAATCAGGCTTTTATTGAGGTTACATTTCTATCAAAATTTATATGAAACGTCAGAATTATTAGTGACTTTTGTTAATACAAATTATACAAAAGTCACTAATAATTCTGACGTTTCATATAATTTACCAAATTTGTCCAAATACGAACGACTTGTCAAATTCTTGCCTGGATTTTATTGTCCGCTACTGTACATTTTTGACGTTTAATAACGTCAAAAATGTCAGAGTGAGGTTTACATTGTACAAATGGTGTGCCCGGATTTTATTGTCCGCTACTGTACTTATTTTATATGTACTTAAATATACCTAATTTGTTTAATCAAACTGTTTTATTTTCAATTTTACAAGTTATTGCTGGGTTTCACCAACACTGAATACATTTAATCATCGACTAAAAGTAAATATTGCTATGGTTACACATGTTAAAACCATAACAATATTTATTTTTAACGTATGATTATATTTATTTAGTGTTGATAAATAAAAATTAAATATTGAAATATCAAAGGTATACATATACATATACAGGATGCCCGTTTTTCGAGCCTAACCATGGGGATCTCAGTTATTTGAAGAGATACAAAGTCGGTTAATTTAGGGTAAAGTTGCGTATTTTTATGCTGATTAAAGAGCTGAAAAGAAAATTCACATATCTTTTACGGTTTTCAAGATATTTGAAGAAAACGAAAAATCGTGATTTTCGTTTTCAATTTTTTTAACAAAAACCGTTAAAGATATGTATCTCTAAGTTCGACATTATTAAGGCACTTTTTTACAAGGAATTTAATTCTGTCATCGCCTTTATCATTGCAACAAAATTTTCAGGAAAACGACATTCAACTTTTTTTTTCTTATGGGCGCCATCTTGGATTTTTATATTTTTAAATAATGTTTTTCTCTCTGATTACAATGATGTAGCACACTTGATGATTTATAGTTGCAATTTGGATAGAAAAAAAAACAAAACATTTGTTTTGCATATTTAATTTTAAACAGTTTCTTTTGTTTAAAACATGTTTAAAATTGTCTTGAAATTAATCATGTTTTAAACAAAAAGAACTGTTTAAAATTAAATAAAACAAATGTATTGTTTAAATTTATAACACTTTTGTAATTGCTTTAAATGCTCTCACAACCTAAATACATAGTAAAAAGAAAAAGTAGTTCTTAGTTGTATTGCGAAATGTTGAAAGTTTAAAAATATTTACAATAAAAATTCTAAATTCATTTTGCAATTTATAGGATTGAAATTAAAAAAAATAGAAAACAGTTGTGGGCTAAAAATGTTTTCTACACACGCAGTTTCTAATTTCAATTTCATTTTTTCATACAAAATTAAATGCACTAAACAGACGTTCTATGTTCTTTATGTAACGTTTCAAATACGTCCTCAATTTTTCAGGTTAAGCAAATCGAAAAATTGATCAAACAGCATATGTATTAAACTCTATATACAATTGCCAATAATAATAAGACAGTAGTCTTACAAAATATTTGAAATGAAATTAATATCGCTTTTAAAAGATGATGCACTCTATCCTAACGACGAATTTTCAGAATGTTTGAAACACGCATGTTTTTTCGTATGGTCACCCTACTACTTTCTCAATTAGTTATACTTATTTGTATATCTGACTTGTAAAACACTTGATTGTATTATTGCAAGAATAAAATACAAAATACAAATATTCGAATTCATGTTGTCATTTTCTAACTAAAACAGCGATTTAGAAATTTTCTACAGGCTGCCTAAATTTATTTATGTTGATATACAGTATAACTCGGATATAACGAGGGCTCAAGGGACCACAATTATTGCTCGTTATATGCATGTGCTCGTTATAAACGAAAAATATACGTATGAACAGGAGACACGGAACTTTTCAAGTTTCTCGCTATATCCGAGATCTCGTTGTAACCAGTGCTCGCTATAAGTGAGTTTCACTGTATTGATATTTTAATTGCAAACGTCATACATCAACGTTTCAAAACATAATGAAATGAATAATAAATAAATAAAAAGTAAATGATTCAAGTACCTACTAGAAAATATCATAAATTTTCATATAAAATACTATTTTCGAAAACAAATACAGTATAACTCGAATATAACGAGGGCTCAAGGGACCACAATTACTGCTCGTTATATGCAAGTGCTCGTTATAAACGAAAAATATACGTATGAACAGGAGACACGGAACTTTTCAAGTTTCTCGCTATATCCGAGATCTCGTTGTAACCAGTGCTCGCTATAAGCGAGTTTCACTGTATTCATAAATTTTCCTTTTTACTAGAACAGTTCAAGAATGGAATAATTTAAATGAAATAAATTTGATACATTTAATAGGAAATGTGGAAATAAACTAAAAATTAAGATGTAACTTTCTAAAAGCAAATTTTACATATTGTTAATAATGTTATAGTTATTTATTTAATGTATTAGTTTGATTATTAAACCACCAAGTATATTAATATACTGTACATCTAATTTACAATAATAAATAAATAATAAATGCTGACAGATGTTTTTCAATTTCTTATTCTATACATAACTATTATCAGACTGATTATAACCAATCTAATGTAATAAAAAATAGGTATATCAAGAAACTATCGAGAGCTACAGTGTTACCATCAGCGCCAACGCCAATACATGGCCAAATTCAAATAGATCATTAAATAAGACAATTAATTTTTGATTATTAAATACATGTTATATCAGTAATACAAAACACTTACATCAGAAGTGTTTCTTCTACGCTTAAAACTACAAAAATGAATTTAAAACATCAATCTCAAAAAACATGTTTAAAACAAAGGGTTTATTTTTAATTGGGTGTTTTAAACATGTTTTAAACACAATGTTTTAAACAGTTTGTTTTAAACTTTGCAACCCTGCATAACGCACACTCTTCACTTTGGAGATAATGATAGACGCCCACGTTTATGTCAGACTCTAATGACAAAGATGCAGGAAAACCAAAATTTCTTAAGTAATGTGATATGGACTGATGAATGTAAATTCACAAATTCAGGGATGTTTAATCGTCATAATCAGCACATTTGGTCTAATGAAAATCCGCAACAGCATGACGAAAGGAGACCTCAAGTACGCTTTGGACTAAATGTGTGGGTTGGTTTATTGGACGATACAATTAATGGTCCATACATCTACGAAGAAACATTACCGGTCAATGGATGCTTAAATTTTATAAGAACGTTTCTCGCAGATTACATTGATAATAACTAACTTTAATAGATTGAGAGACTTATGGTTCCAACAAGACGGCGCGCCGCCTCATAATGCTAGAAGGGTAATGGAAAGTTTGGCAGAAATATTTCCCAACAAATTAATTGCAAATAATGGTAATGTGTGCTGGCCTGCACGATCTCCAGACCCCTTAGATTATTTTTTGTGGGGTACCGTGAAAAACAAAATTTTTAAAACGAAGCCTACAGACATTAATGACCTGCGCAGAAGAATTGTTACTACTTTACAACACATGCGAAGAAGGGATGTCAGAAGGGCAATTCCTAATCTAAGAAGACGTTTAGAACTCTGCTTAGAGGTGGATGGTGAACAATTTGAGCATATGTTGTAATTCCGTGTTTTTTTCTTTTTCCATTGGGTTATAGTTTTTTTTTTTTTTAATATTGTTTAAACCAAAACAAATTTCATGCACATAAAATTTATTCTCATTTTTATTTTGTTCTATAAGTTACGTTTGCCGCCTATGTTGCGCCTCTTTGCTCCCGGCAATTTCACGACGTTGACCCACTAGCTTGGAAGTTTTCCAAAGCACTCTTTGCAAAAAAGAAGTCTTTGGTGTTCTATCCAAATTGCAACTATAAATCATCAAGTGTACTACATCATTATAATCAGAAAGAAAAACATTATTTAAAAATATAAATATCCAAGATGGCGCCCATAAGAAAAAAAAGTTGAATGTCGTTTTCTTGCAAATTTTTTTCCAATGATAAAGGCGATGACAGAATTAAATTCCTTGTAAAAAAGTGTCTTAATAATGTCGAACTTAGAAATACATATCTTTAACGGTTTTTGTTAAAAAAATTGAAAACGAAAATCACGATTTTTCGTTTTCTTCAAATATCTTGAAAACCGTAAAAGATATGTGAATTTTCTTTTCAGCTCTTTAATCAGCATAAAAATACGCAACTTTACCCTAAATTAACCGACTTCGTATCTCTTCAAATAACTGAGATCCCCATGGTTAGGCTCGAAAAACGGGCATCCTGTATATGTATATGTATACCTTTGATATTTCAATATTTAATTTTTATTTATCAACACTAAATAAATATAATCATACGTTAAAAATAAATATTGTTATGGTTTTAACATGTGTAACCATAGCAATATTTACTTTTAGTCGATGATTAAATGTATTCAGTGTTGGTGAAACCAAATATCTTGAAAACCGTAAAAGATATGTGAATTTTTTTTCAGCTCATTAATCAGCATAAAAATACTCAACTAATTTAACCGACTTCGTATCTCTTCAAATAACTGAGATTCCCAAGGTTAGGCTCGAAAAACGGGCACCCTGTATATGTGGGTTTGGAGCTATGGTTACTTTTTCTCCAAGAACTAAAGAGGGCGCCTTACAAGGTATTCCAACTTTCTATTGATTGTCTCATCTATTTATATTATCTATGGTAATATGTTCGTATTCGTGAAGCATAGTTCGTAAGTACATACACAGTATCAGTATATTCATCAATCAGTAGGGACAGCTAGGGGTTTCTGGCACTACAGTTTCTGAGTGCGCATGTGCGAAAACTGGCGGACTATCCACAAATGGCCGCGTGTGGCGCACCGGTGAATTCATCAATTGCTTTTAAGCGGGCGTTTTTAAATTCAGCATTTTGTGTGACGGAGAGATGAGAAAGATTGAACAGAAAACCATCTTTGTTAGATTATAATGAATTTATGTTGTGTAGAAAGCCTGAAGTTGTGTAAAATAACATCGCATTCTATGATTTGCTTGCAATCATTTCTACCCGTGCCATTTTTTCAACCAGTGACATCTGGTAGCAATAAAATGAAAGCCTGCCAGTAACGGCCATGGCCACCTCCATTAACATTCACTGACGTGTATGTATGGCCGTTTCAATTCGCCTAAAATTCGGTTCGAGAAAGCATGCCGTGGAGTACTCCCCTCAGCGCTCCCTATTAAGGATGCTATAAAACTACTGACAGTAACTTAATGACAACTGCAATTACTTAAAAACTCACAAGAGGCGCTGAGTGGAGTACTGTCAAAATTTTTAAAAGTCGAATTGAAACGGCCATACATACACGTCAGTGAATGTTAATGTAGCTGGCCATGGTAACGGCCATATTGACTCTGAAAACGGTAGTATGAACATCAAAGGTGCCGACACGAGCTGTCCCTACTGATTGATAAGTATACTGTGGTAAGTGATTCGTAATATTCGCACACGTTGCAACTAGGCGGTTGAATGTCTTATGATCAAGGTTAAATAGACATGGCCGACTCCATTAATAAGCTAACGCTTATATGGCCGTTTCAATTGGCGATTTTTCATTGTTGAAATTGTTCCAGAAAATTTACAGATTCATACGGTGACTAGTGACCTCTGTGGCGAAAATTGTTAGTTCAGTGACCTGTCAAATGTAACAGTTTCAGAATTTTTCTGCTTGTAAGTTTAAATTCGAACATGTTTCTTCAAAAAATCTGTTTTCTCTCTACTTGTATTATCGAGAATAAGTTTCTCTACTGTCTTTTGTGATTGTCATAAGCAAAAATTGTATTTTGTTGGAGTACAGGAAAAAGAATTTCAAATACCTAGTTGTGCACCGGTTTTTGTATTTTCCAGGAGAGGTAAAATTTCAGGAATATTTTCTGTTAATTGCTTAATAATTCCGACAAATTTATTACTAGGATAGTTTAAACTTCCTCTGTCCTGAATCATAATAAGTTTCATCAAGGAATCAGATAAGAAAGAAGAGGTTCTAAGCAAGTATTGCAGTGAAATTTGTCGTCTCTATTTTTAATTACGTAACCAGCTAAGAATGCCACAGAAGCAAAGTAAATACTGTCATCAGGTAATATTTTTAAAGATACGTTTTGAATTGAAGTTTTAAAATATGAGATAACTCTTTCTTAACTTTTTGTTCTTCTGTAGGTACTGGTTTGAAATTTGCCTTACTCATATAATCTATATTATCAGCAATATTAGCAGATATCAAAGCTTTGACGAATCCACAACGTAAAATTTGCTGAAGTGAAATTCTGCCACTCTGACTTCAATCATGTCATTTGAACCACTTCTAAGACGAACATGAGAAAATATGGGTTCCACTGCACCTGAACTATGAATTAATATGTCATTACACAATAAAATCTGATTTGTTGCAAAAGAAGTTTAATATAGAGATTGTAAATTGTAAACCAAGGGCCGTTTCTGTAGACAGTCCTTGAATATCTGCATTTGCTGAACTTTTTTGGATATCATCAATGTAATGTTGCAATGCAACTTCTAACCGATACAATATTTCATCTGTAACATCAACTTATGGTGCAACACTGCTGTTCACAGAATGAATATATTGTGTTCGGTTTGAAATATTAGGTTTGTTCGTGCAGCAGCTTCTGACTAGTCCAAAACTGTCAGAAGCATGCGCCGAATATATTTGACAGTTTCAAACTAGTCAGAAATGGTGTACGAACAGACCTATTGTGTACTTGAAAGAAGTGGTACATATTCTCCATATAATAAATAAAATTTAATTTAGTAAATTGTTTATCCAATTGTTCCTTTAATTCTTTAACCTTATTAAAATTTTCTGAACACTTCTCATTAAGTCTTTTTAATTTTAAAGAAATTTATTAGGAGAAATTATGCTTATTAATAGGTTGATTTCTTGGAGATTTTTTATATAATTTTTGTATCTTTAATTTCCTTTTTTGGAGCTGCTTATAGATTGTATAGTCATTGTTTTGATATTGCAAATCTGAAATTTGTTACCTGGATCTCCTTATAATTGTTTTCTGCTAAATATTCTTAATAATTAACTCCAGAATTTAAACAAACCATAAAATGATATAGTGAAGTAAAATTTAGAAAAAAATTCTTACAAATAGATGGTACAGCTTCTTTAGTAAATCCAGTCTTGTTTTTATAATTGAATATGTGAGATTAAAAGGGCCCAAGCCTAGATTGTATATGTCTATTATTTTGGTAAAATTGAAATAACGTTTTGATCTGGTTATGTGATCTAAACACAAAGAAATTTAATATAGTAACAGGTGAAAGAAAAAGTTTACATATTAAAAAAAAACAACTTTCAAAAACCTTTTTTCTTCAATTTCTCATAATCATTCGAGCAGGACTTGGGCCCCTTTTAATCTCACATATTCAATTTTTAAAGATGATTCGTGAAAATGATTTCTACAAATTACAGAAGAAATGAATAAAGTACACTAGAATTGTTATTTCCAATTCTGTACCTCAGATGTAAAGAATCATATCTCCATTATGATAGATTTAGAGAAAACGAAGTTTAAAGTTTTAAAATGCAATATTTTTTTACAATAATGAAATAAAATAGCAATGTAACTTCTGGATTATTTTATTAAGTAATTTAACCAACATGTTTTACATTACAACTGGCAGTACTTATATAACATGCTCTACCGGATAAGAAATATGGTATTTAACCAAAAACTGTAGGTACCATAAAATTTTTTCATTGCTTCAAGTCACTTAGTTCGAAGCGGAATTGCATTAAGAAATTCAAACTGGCATATTTTCGTTGCCACAAGCAATACATTTTCTAATCATGATGTAACTACTATTAAATTTAAATTCTGAACCCAAGTTAGACAATTCAAAACTAATTTTAGCAATACGAGATGATTTTAGTATTCTCACAATTGATGTAGTATTAAATTTTTAAAATTGCCGCATTTGAAAATGTTACTTCAGCGGGTTCGTGATCTTAGGTCTGTTACATTTGACAGAATTTCAGATTCTGAACCGTTCGAGTCATGCGCAGTATGAAATTTATATCCAATTTTGTGCACTGCTCATGCTCAGTACGATTTTGAACGGTTCAGAACTCGAAATCCTGACGAATGGAACAGGCCTCTTATCGCGAGACCGCTTATTTTAAACTGTCTCGTGGAAGTAACAGAAAAATACAATATATGATTTCGTATTGACACATCATCAAAAAATTTAGGCTTCATTAAAGCATACATATTTCATAAAAAGGGTCTGAACCAGTGCAGGTTAACAAACAGACTTATTGCTTTTCCTTAATACAAAGATATTTGGAACGATCTTGTAGATTTAAGTTTAAAGTAACTTTCATAGATGACGTTGGTCACCGTATATCATGGCATGCTTTCTCGGAACCGAATTTTAGGCGAATTGAAACGGCCATATAAGCTTATTAATGTAGTCGGCCATGAAATAGATATGTTATTGTTGTTCTCGTCTCAGAGATGGCAGTTTTACAGGTTTCTGCATTTACCTGTCATAATATTATAGGAATTACAGATTGCAGAACATTACTTCCATTTCTTGTGAACGACTGTGTTGTATGAAATTGTGCACCTCGGGAATTCTTGTGAATCATTGTGAGTACGATATTTATTTATTTATTCCTAAAAAGTTTTTTTTTTGTGTATGTGAACAATTTTGGTACACATTTAGACTGGATAGTTTTGAAGAAATGCCCACAAGAAGGTATTGTAAAGCTCCAAATTGCGTCAATACATCCACAACGCACCCAGGCTTGACGTTTCGTTTCTTTCCTCAAGATTTGCAAAGATTAATAACCACATGTACTACGACGCTCAACTTAAATGATACTCCTGCATGCGAACCACACTGTCAAGAACATTCAGCGTAAGGGCTACGAAACTATCAAATGGTATCATTTAAGTTGAGCGTCGTAGTACATACCTACCTTATTTCATTTCGAGATAAGCTATTGTGTCTTGTAAATCATATTGTGAATTATTAATTAGTTGCTTTTAATAAATTGACTAATTATTTTCAGTGATTTTACTTTGTGTATTTGTTTTCTCTTTTTATAGAACAGTTTAACATAGAAAAATAGTATATTATACACCTAGGTAGAGAAGTCTAGTGTTATAACCCAAGGACCGAGGGTTATAAGACTTCTCTACCGTGGTGTATATACTATTTTTTCCACTACTAGTGCAAATGATAATTTTAATTTGAACAAATATTTATTTCAAATTACGAAAAGTTTACAGTTTTCTGTATTACCGATATGACAGTTGATTTAAATTTTTTAATTTGTCACAAACATTACGTCGATTTTTTTGCCAAATCGTCAATTAACCCTTTACTGCATGATTTTTTATTTTTGATTGGAAAAAATCGAGAACCTTTGGGACATAGTAATAATTGTGGGAAAAATATTTAAAAAAATCAGGCTTTAATTTCTCCTATAATTTTTCAAAAAAATTTAAATGTTATAATTTTACAACACCATGCGAATATTGCATTAAAAATGGAGATGGTAATGGTAAATAATTTGGGTCAACTAAACTATCATCATCACTAAAGTCAAAGCCGTCTTCCGAAACATCGGAAAGGTGTTCAATAATTTCCTAAAGTTCTTTATTTGTAAGATATTTTTTACACCGTGTCTCACGCAGCATCTAAACAAATTGTAGGTAATGCATAGTGTTGTAAATGTATAGCAATAAAAAGAATTGAAGGTTATTTATTTGAAACACAGTACCTACCTTTTTTTATGTAAGCAAATGCTATACAGACCTTCCTAGAAAGTTATTATAATTTTTATTTATAAATTACAAACTTATATAAAATAATCTTGCAATGTAAAGTTCGAGCACTACGTACACTTTGTAGACTGAACGAACTGTTTTTAAATTCAAATCAAGTGGTTCCATCTAGGATAAAAATAGTGTACTACATACATCAGTAGTATGTTGTAGAATTACTACACGATGCATTACCTCAAACTATAAAGTTCCTTAGTAAGTAAATGATAGTTTTAGAATACGTTGTATTATTACAACATGATGCAGTAAAGGGTTAAATAAAGTAAGTACGGTAAACCATGTCCGGCGATTTAAATTGTACGCCGCCTGAAATGCGGGAAATTGCCGGACAAGTTGCCGATTTAAGAATCCCCCGTAATGTGCAAATTTAAACAAAAATATTGTCTTCATGTTTTTTAGAGTAAATAATTTAATTTTGAAAGTAAAAACTGTGGCGGAAAGTGATACATATTGAGAAAATATACAAATTAATAACCAAAATGTCAAAGCAAGTAGAATTTCGCTTACCTACCTGTAAAAGTATCAGAGCAGATGCAAAAATATAAATACTTATGTGGCATGATGATACTACAACGAACTGATACTCTAAACTGCAGTAAAACTATAAATAATAGTTACAAATAATAGTTTCTTTCTCTTTGCCGTAAACGGTAAGTATATTGCAATGACACATGACATTAATTTTTCTCTGTTTTTGCGTGGTTTTTGCACCGCGTAAATCAAGAAGTCGAGATTACTTTTTAATGTCAAAAGCGTGTAGGCTGTGGCTGTAGTATAGAGTATAGGAATGATTTCCCAATAATTATGTTCATTTTGTCTTTGTTCTACAATAGTCTATTAACATAAATAATGTAACGATATTCAAAATAATTTCTTTTTATTTCAATTAATTTTCGATTGGTTAACAGAAAATCTAAATTTGCGGATTATCCGTAAATTTCGAAATTATCGCCTTTTAAATGTTACGACTTCTAGGTTATGTTTGATCTATATCAATATTTTCGAATAAGTTATTTTTAAAAAGTGTTGTTAAAGAGAAGGAAAGCCTTTTTCGTGTATACAGGCTGTTACAAATTCGAGGCTCACCATTGGGATCTCGGAAACGGTAAGAGATACGAAGTCGGTTAAATTGGGGCAAAGTTACGTATCTTGGTGCTGAATAATAATCCGTTCTGAAAAATCTTCTACGTTTTGTAGTTTTTTTAATATTTCATCAGAAAAATCAGAAAACGTAATTTTCTTTTTTATTTTTTTCTGAAGTTATTATTGCAGGGATCATAATAAAATTAATACATTCTACAGGCACTTTTTTAAACTCTTTATGATGATATCATTAGATTTTACTTAAAACGTTTCGTCTCGTTCTGACCATCATCAACTTCATTTTTTCTTATGGGCGCTACATTGGATTTTAATACCATTGAATAGATCTATTTTTTCTGATGCTTTTCCATGTATCACACATCCCTATTTAATAATCTGAAACAACTGGAAATGCAAGAAATTGTTGAAAATAACACTGCAAAGAAAAACATGGTATGCAGTGAAAACAAAAACCAAAAAAGTTTTATATACCTTCGGAGTTCTATTTCGTGTATCACAAGAGCTGATTTTAATAAAATTTTTAGATCTAAAAATGAATGTTTTTGAATCCAAGAATGACGTAAATTAAAAAATTTATCGTGGTCTTAACAACAACAATTCAGTAATAACGAGCGAAATTTCCTTCCAACAATATCCAGAAAGTCAACTACAAAACAATAGTTGATTAGATTTGTAATTAAATTATACATTATTATTATTAAAGCAAGAAAAAATCAAATTAAATTATGTATGTCTTTAGAAAACTCGTATCTTAAAAGATATTACTGCTCGAGGAAACACTCTTTCTTGTAGTCTCATAATTTTATACATTTTATAAGTAACTATTTTTATGTAATCTACCTGGCCATGAAAACAATGACAAATGACAACGATTTTGAAACGTCAAGTACAAACTACCTCTACTAATAATTCTTCATTCTCATGATCATTAAGGCGATCTCGATACGTCCTTCGAGCGTTACGAAAATATCCATAAAGTGCAATGTTTCTATCTAACTTAATAACATTGTTCTATGTGGATGGGATCTTTCTGGGTATTATTGGAAGTAAATTTCTCTTGCTATTACTAAATTGTTGTTAGCACAATACATTTTTAAATTTGTAAGAATGAGAGATTTTTAAAGATATAATTTCTTGTGATACTTTCTTGCTTTAATCATAAAAATGTATAATTTAATTACGAAATTAATTAAATACTGCGTCATCGTCATTGTTGGAAGTAAATTTCTCTTGCTATTACTAAATTGTTGTTGTTAGCACAATACGTTTTAAAAATGTACGTCCTTCTTGGATTCACGTCATTCATTTTTATATCTAAAAATTTTTCAAAAATCTGCTTTTGTGATAGACGAAATAAAAGTCCGAAGGTATATCAAACTTTTTTGGTTTTTGTTTTCACTGCATACCATGTTTTTCTTTGCAGTGTTATTTTTCAACAATTTCTTGCAATTCCAGCTGTTTCAAATTAATAAATAGGGATGTATGATATATGGAAAAGCATCAGAAAAAATAGATCTATTCATTGGTATTAAAACCCAATGTAGCGCCCATAAGAAAAAATGAAGTTGATGATGGTCAGGACGAGACGAAACATTTTAAGTAAAATCTAATGATATCATCGTAAAGACCTTAAAAAAGTGCCTGTAGAATGTATTAATTTTGTTATGATCCCTGCAATAATAACTTCAGGAAAAAATAAAAAAAGAAAATTACGTTTTCTTGTTTTTTTGAAATATTTCAAAAACTACAAAACGTAGAAGATTTTTCAGAACGGATTATTGTTCAGCACCAAAATACGCAACTTTGCCCCAATTTAACAGACTTCGTATCTCTTACCGTATCCGAGATCCCAGTGGTGAGCCTCGAATTTGTAACAGCCTGTATACATTTGAAGGGAAGAGAAACTTTTGTGTAAATACATTTTATTATATCGCCTGCTGAGAACATTAGTGACGCAACTCCAAAAAATTTAATCTCTTAAGGGTGGTTTCCACTGGCGCAATTCCTTGCAGGGAAGTAGCAATGAATTGCATGGATGCTCGCGTTTACACTATGCAATTCTTAACGTTTTACCGTGCAATTTTGAAGCACGCGACGAATTGCATGCTTTAAGGCCGCTTTACAGTGCGCAATTTTCATTGCCTGCAATAAATAATTGTTGCGATTTGTATTGCACGCATGCGCAGTATTTGTATTTTAATCAACTGTGGCAATTTTTCTACCATTAACGCCGAACTTGCAATAAGTATGCATAGAGCAGCACTTATTTTTTTCTGACAATTGTTGGAATACATTGCTACTTTAACACAAACAAATTCAATAAAATGATTGTTTTTTAGTAAGTTGTAAACTTGATGCTTGATTCATCAGCAATCTTTATTGCCATTTGTAAAGTGTTCTGCAATAAAAATTGCTCAATTCTTCATTGCTGCAATTATTTATTGCCGGCAATGAAAATTGCGAACTGTAAACAAGTTCTAATTCTGTGCAACTTCTCCGTGCAATTCTGGTAAGTTTAACCGTACCAACTCACTTTGTGACACCACACGCATTATAATTATTTACTAGAATAAGTTGATAAGGTTAACTGTTAATTCAGAACTATCTTTGTTTTTTATTGTTGTGTATATGGGTCAAAATTGCACGAAGGAAACGTATCATGCAATTCGATCGCTGTGCATCAAAATCGCAGCGATTCTAGTATTGCAGGGATGAATTGCACAGTGGAAACTCCTCTTAAGACAAAAGCTTTAAAAGCCGTTATCGCAGAATAGCATTTTGGAGTTACGTCACTACTGTTCTCAGCAGGCGATATGTTGCCCATCGTATCCAGCAAATTATGAGACTCCGTGGTAATAGTCGGTAACGCATGATGAATCCAGATTTACAGATTTTATTTCGCAATTTTCTATTTAGCTTCTTTCCGAAATTGAAAGATTAAGAAAAGAAATTAACTTTGAGATTTAAACGCCAGAGCTTCATGCCAGCATTAATTATAAAATCCCAAGAGCTTTTTCTCCTTAAAGGGGCCACAGTGGCACATTTGGCGATGGACGGATCTGTATAATGTTAGTTAAAATGAGCTGGCCCATCGGGCATTGGTCGTGAAAATGTACCTGATATTTATTTGAGCATTACACAAATAATTTTTATGAGATTAGCTTTCAGGGGTAGTGTGTACGTGTATTTAAATGAACAGCCAACGTATTAAATTAAAAAGGGAAGGGTTTACGGTCTTCTCTGTATCCTTTTAGGGGACGATAGTACACCTCAGAAGGAGTTGATAAACCTTAAAACGCCTTAGTAAAAGACGCCTCCTAAGCGAGATAATAATTATTTTATTTTTTACATTAAACGATTATCACAAAATCTTTTAAGCGGACACTAAATCGCGCACTATACACTTAACGTTTCGCAATCGTTCGACAGCTTCGTCAGAAGCTGTCGAACGACTAGTGTAGGTATTGTTCAAACGTTGAAATGAATAATAGGTGGTTTAAAATATAATAACAAAGTCGCTTATCCCTCTCGTCGACGTAGTCGTAGAATGGCTCAATTGAGACGACAAACAAAAAACAAAAATGCGTCATCTCCGTAGAAAGTAAAACACCAACTGAAACTTTTGTTAAAAATCAACAACCAGTACAATCATTACAATCAACAACTGTGTTAGTTGATAATGAAGTCGATTTTGGTAGGTAATACATAGGGGAAGCTGCAGTAAAATGTCCCAGAATTTTTATGGCAAATTCTACATTTCGTCATTATTTGCAATTCATGCAGATGTATTAGATTTTCCTCTACAATCGCATTATTGTAAAGTAGCAATTGTGTATGTTTTCATGTAATTAGTGTCAATTGTAGTAAAATGTACGTTTTAAAATTATTAAGTCCGGCCGGCGAACAAATAGGTGCGGCCACAGAACATAGTTTGCTATACCAAAAGTCTATTTTATATTTACAATGTTTGCATGTCTGCGTATTTACAATTATTTAATTTCAAAATATAAATTTCAGTCCAATCAGAATAATAGTACCTAAATAATAGCATAATGTTTTTTTTTTAATGTAAGGGCAATGAAATTCCACTATAATTTAAAACTTACAACTTGTAAAATAAATCCATCTATCTGACCTTGAAAATTAGATCATGCTCAAACAAATAAATTTGAATGCAATTTCAAATTGGCTGCAATTATTTTTATCACTGACATATTGTAAAATGAAAACATTATATATACAGGGTGTCCACCGAGTGCCGTGGTCTTCTCTACCGTCTATAATATATAAGATAGAAAAAAATTCAAACGAGCTAAGATGTAACTCAGTCAACTCTACTTCATAAAATTATTTTTGGCTATACAGAGTGTTCAGTAACTGAGAGCCATACCAAAGTTATATTTTTTTAATGAAACACCCAATATATTTTTACATATTTCGAAAGTACACATAACGAATAGGTAATAACCAAAAATTTAGGAAGTTTTACTTAAACGTCAATGCCATAATATGAGTGCTTATATTTTTGTTATTTATTTACATTTCGTCTTGAATTTTTGTAGGTACTCAATACAATACCTTTTCTACAGAAATTTCAAAACAGCTTCGGTCTATCGGTTATTATGAGTACAGGGTGTTGAGTTTTGCGAAAGATAATTTTTCTCAAAATTTTCAAATGGAACACCCAGTATATCTAGACTCTCATGAAACACTGTTTTAATAAGCTTTCATAAAACGCCAAATGTATTTTCCTAAATTAAAGAAGTCGAAATTATCTTTCGCAAAACTCAACACCCTGTACCCATAATAACTGATAGACCGAAGCTGTTTTAAAATTTCTGTAGCAAAGATATTGTCTTGAGTACCTACAAAAATTCAAGGTGAAATGTAAATAAATAACAAAGATATAAGCACTCATATTATGGCAATTTTTTACACTTAAACGTCAATATCTTACAAACTCTTAAGTAAAACTTCCTAAATTTTTGGTTATTACCTATTCGTTATGCGTACTTTCGAAATATGTAAAAATATACTGGGCATTCCATTTAAAAAAATATAACTTTGGTATGGCTCTCAGTTACTGAACACTCTGTACAGCCTAAAATAATTTTATGAAGTAGAGCTGACTGAGTTACATCTTAGCTCGTTTGAATTTTTTTTCTACCTTATATACTATAGACGGTAGAGAAGACCGCGGCATTCTGTGGACACTCTGTATATTATATTTATATAATTTGTAATTTCTTTTTCTTATTACCTGCTATAAAAAATAATTCTATATTTATAAAGTTTAATTACTTCAATCATTTAGGGCCAGTTTTATAATGGAATTTAAAGGAGACTTTAAATTCAAAGTCACTTTCAGATGTCAAAACAAACATGAAAACGGATTTTTCTACTTTGCGTTCACAATGAACTCATTGTGACACCAAAAACAGTTTCACAATGAAGCTCATTGTGAAACTGTTTTTGGGGAAATTTTAGTCAATTTTTAATTGAAAATATTTATTAGATTCTACAAAATAACTCATTATTTATTTGTTACTTAACAGAATACTCACAATGAAGCTGGATAAGAAAAATTAATAACTTGTTAAAGTGACTTTTGATTAAAACGAAAGGTTTTCAGTGTTGCCACGCATTACAACTAAAATTCCCCATATACCAAGGAGATCAAATTTTTGACAATATTTTTCATTTTTTTGTTCAATAAGTGACGCAAAGTAGAAATAATACTATATTTTACACGTTTCACAAGAGGCATTGTAACACTCGTTCCGTTGGGGCACTCCGAGCTTGCTACGCTTCGCTCGTCGTACCCCAACCCCACTCGTGTTACAATAAGCCTTCTTGTGAAACTCGTAAAATAATATACTATTGTTTACACATCAGAATGTGACTTTCATTTTAAAGTCTCCTTTAAATGTCATTATAAAACTGGCTCTTAATTATTTAAATCATTTAATTATTTAAATATAATTGATTTCATCGGTCGTGAATTAATATTTCCGCTTGTATAAAAAATAACTTTGGTTGATAATGATAACAAATACGCATAAAACTTCAAAACAGTTATTTATTTATGAATAGAATAATCTTATGATTTCTCCCCTGTAACAAATTTTAAAGTTTCGCGGTAAAACTGCACACATTTTTTGGTTTCAACATCCAGAAATGTATAATTTACGCTGACAGTACCCGATAAGTCATTATTTGGCTCCACCTTTTGTCCCGCCTTCAGCATACTTCGTCCCTTACCGCTGCCTCGCCAGAGATGTTAACGTGAAAATCTTGCGGCCCCTTATTTGCAATCGCGCTTTTGATTTTGTTCTCTGATCCTAGGTGGCGCAAACATTCTTGTCTTACGGTCGATATGGTAGATTCACATCTTTCCTTATTAATCTATGGTTGCAACGTCGCATGTTAAAGGTGCACGTGTTAATAAGAATTATTTCCGAACACGTAAACGAATTATTCTGATAATTGAAATATTATCGGCTAAATTGCATTAAAAATATATAATATGCCTAAATCAAAGCGTGATAAAAAAAGTAAGTAAACCACATTTTTGTCCGTTCTGTCCTGTGCTATATGAACCTTCACTTTTTAACCTCACTTCTTACAAGAATTGTTTTATAGTTTCCTTGACAAAGGTTGACAAGAAAGGCTTGGCTTTGAAGCAGAAAATAGTGGAGAATGTAAGAACTTGTATAGAGAAGTATCATAGTGTGTATGTTTTCATGCACAGAAATATGCGAAACAATAAAATGAAAGAGATTAGAGAGGAATGGAAGCCGAGTTGTTTCTTTTATGGGAAGAATAAAGTATTAAGGATTGGCCTTGGTAGAACACCAGAGGAAGAAATCAAAGATGATTTACATAAAGTAAGTTCGGTAAAGGTGCAATATAATAGGTGCTTTCCTTTTGCCAACTTATGTGAGCTGAACGAAGCTGAAGTGTACACACAAACTCAGTGTCGTAACGGAACGCTCTAGAAAAGTTTGTTATGTATAATCAGTATAATCACTGCATTTCGTATAATTGTGTCGATATAAATGACATTTTAAAAATTATATGTGTAAATAATTTTCAAAATTGTTAATTAAATACACGTTTGCTAATTTTTATGCAACCACGTGTCAAAATTACCCTTTCCTAAGTGAGCGTCAAATCTCAATACTGAGTTGACTTCAAACGTAGTGCTTGAGCGGCAAGGGGGGAGATTGAAATCTCAGTTCAAACTCACTTGTTCGTGCTAAAAGGAACGACATTTATGTGATCTGAAATGAGCATATCTGAGATTTGTGGCAAAAGGAATGTACCTAATGTTACTTGTTCATGCTAATGGAAATGACGTTTAAGTGATCTGAGGTAAGATTTGTGGTAAAAGGAATACAGCTATTAACGCGTTATGAAAGAAGTAAGAAATAATACAGAAGAATCTCAATAAAATAGACAAATTGGCGGGAAGGAGTTTTTGATTAAGCTGAAAATCATATCATATGCAGGATGTTTAAAAAAATATGTTCGGATGTTTTACCCACTTTTAGATCTCATCAGTACACACACAAAAAGTCTTAATAGGTCCGAAAATCAACCGATCCCGAGATACAGTATCTGTAAAAAATAGTTTGCTTGTTAAACCTTCAATAACTTTTCAATTTAAACTAATAGTGGTTCATTATATTACTGCAACTGCATTATTGAATGTAACTGATGAAATATTTGAAGCTCGTGATCATGGTAAAGCTTCGGTACTTATATGTATTTTTTGATTACAGTAAAGCTTTCGACCGGATTAATCATCCATTACTTTGTACTAAACTTTAGTACTGTGGATTTGACAGTAATTCTGTTTTGTTTTTTCAAAATTACTTCCAGACACGCAAACAAAAATAGCATTGAACAGCTTATCCTCATTAAAATCGGATGTATCGTAAGGATCGGTTTTAGGCCTCTGCTTTACATTATTTATACATCGGATTTCAGAAACTTTCTTAAAAATTATATTTTTTAGTTTTATACAGATGATACACAGTTTCGGCATAGTTTTTTCTACTGATGCTGTGCAGTCAACTTCGGTTGCAATTAACTCAGATCTTGGCATTTTATGGGAAATATCGAAGGGTCAACCACCGGTGGGAATCACTGTACATTTTATAAGCAATACTGCTACTAATACCAGCAATACTGGCAATACTAAAGCAGTCCGGAGAAATACATAGGTAATATGTGCCAATCTCTGGCAATATCCGGCAATATTGAGCAGTACAAGCAATCAAAGGTAGAATTCAAATTTACACGCCAAAAACTCTCAATGTTATTGGCTGTTCAACTTTCCAGCTTCACATCATCGGCATCATGCTGTAAATATACCGGGTGTTCACTTTCATTACACACCATAGGAGTTTCAATGCAATTTTTTATAATTCCAAATTCCTGCTTCCCTATTTGAAGTGATTGTTAAAAAAGCAGCATGCTGAATGCAGGCTTGTTGATCACAATGGTCTGCATGTTCACCGGATTTAACACCAAACGATTTCTTCTTGTGGCCTTATTTAAAATTAAAGATTTATCACCGCGATTTGAACGAATTGATATGTAAAATCGGCAACTATTACTTCTAGAATGTTAACCAATGTTCGTAGAAGCTTTTAGGACAGGTTGGCCGCAAACGGCAAATTAATTGAACATTTTCTGTAATAGCTATTAATTTATAAATAAATATTTTTCAATACGAACTATGTTTGCAGTCTCTATTTTTCATTACAAACTTTGAAAAACCAATAAAATTTATCAATTACAAGTTTGCTTGCTTGATCAAAACTGTGGAATAAAGAAATACTTGCTTGTTTTTTTAAATTTTTTCTTTTTTAATTTTGAAAGCCCATGTATTGGAAAAACATACTAAAAGTAGTCTTAGCTAATGTATAACACAAAGCTACGTATTAAACCGTTTAGTGCTTTATCATATATTTGCTAGGAGAGCAGGAATTTACAATTAAAAAAGAATGCATTGAAATCCCTATGGTGCGAAATCAAAGTGGACACCCGGTATAAAGTAGGTTTACGTGCATGCGGATGACACGTGGAATAACTGAGGATACTTACATATTTATACCACGAATGACACCATTCTTTAACACGAATTTAGGGCGCTAATTTTACTTTCCCTGGTTTAAAAACAAGTAATTCCATTTTCATTCGTTTGACGTTGAGAAGCGAAAATTAGTAAATTTGTTTTTAAAGACACAAGGGACTACCTTAAATTTTTTTTATTAATTGCGTTTAATAGTTTACGTATTGACTGTTGTTTATTTTGATTAATAAAATGTGGAAAGTTGTGAATGTGTAGAATTTAAATACTTTGAGCTTTTTTTTTATTACGAAACATTCAGATTTGAGAATCCATAGCAACAAATTGAAATTGGTGCTTTACATTACGAATAATAAACATATACATAGGGTGAATAAAAAGTAAGGGCAATCGGTGGTAAAACCGTTATTATAAGTTGTACAAAAAAAATGTTTCAAACAAAAGTCGAAAGGTTAATTATGGCTATAAATTGACGTTTTCAATTTTTTCTTATCGCGTAATAATCTCCATTGAAGATTTTTAAATTTTTGTACAGGGTGTCCCAACGGTGTGTATTTCTTCTGTGGTGCCTATAGGAATAACAAGTAGAGAAAAAAAGATTAAGAAAGTTATATGTATTAGACATCACGCGGCACATTTTGAAATTATTTTCAACTATACAGGCTGTTCCAGAAAATGGTGGTGCATACAAAGTGATTTTTTTTAATGGAACACTGTATATTCTTATAAATTTGGATGTCCCGCGGAGAGATGATTACAATAATATAGATATATTAATTTCGCTCAGCTATTTTCGCAAGAAAAAATTTTTTCTTCGAAAATTCCTTAAAAATTTACAAATTTTGAACTTATGTTGCTGATTATGGAGATGACACAGACTTACGAAAATGTAACAAAATATTCTTAGGACTTTGGGCTCTTTTAAAATATGAAAAAAGTTAAAATATCTTTTAGCATTATACAGGGCAAACAGTACTTGCGAAGCACTTAATATCTCATTTTTTTTTTAAATGGAACGACCTATTTTTTTATTTCAGAAATGAGTAGTTCTTAAACTTAGCTTTCTATTGATACCAGGTTATATACCTATATTTCTAGCATTTCTTTCATTAGAAACCTTGTTTTTACTACTGTTTGAACAATTTAGCCATCCATTTATAATTTTTGTATAGTAAATGAGCAAAAAGTAAATCCCAGAGTGTATTTATGTCACACCTGAAGAAACGTCCAGGTCTACACATTTAACGTTTTACAATACTCACATTGATACGAGAAAACCAGGTAAATATGTGAAAAAAAAATTTTCATCGTAGTCAGCCATTATTTCATATTTGAGATCTTATAACAATTCTGAATAACTTTTTCAAATAATATTTCCGCGTATTTTGGAAAATAAAGGTACTTTACTCTTATGTCCACTTCAAATATTTTTATTTCCTCAGTATGTGACCAGTGGTATTCGAATTTTGATATCTGCATTTTGAGTTTGGGAAGCTCTAGGAACTTTCAAATACAGGCTGTCTTACGAAAAACGCCCCAAGCCATAACTCCGTTATTTATAGACTTATCTTAACAAACAAAAAGGCAAATAAAATGAAACTAAAAGTACTATAAAGTGAGTCCAGTTTCAATTTTTTTAAAAATTACCTTCAAGGTCAAACGACTGTCAACTTTTATTTTTCAAATGGCTCTGTATATTTTTTATTATTATATCTGGTAGAGATTTTTTTTCTAAGTCCAATAATGTGCAACACTTTGATATTTAGAAAACATTTTTCGTAAAAAAAATAAATGAACTAGTCTATTATGCAAAACGTGCTTTTCATAAAAATGTTAAAGTTTGTCGTGAAAACAATGTCACTGAGGTTATTTTTCACAGATGTTTTAAACTATCAAGTTCTTCTACTTGTACGACTTATTGTTTCCTAAAAAAAAGCCGATTATGGATAACAATCACCTGACTGACTTATTGCAAGTACATTTTGAATGCAATAAAAACAGCAATCAAGCATTACAGAAAACATTAATGAAATAATTAAAATTAAGTCTACAACTGTGTAAGTTGCTTTGGGAAAAAATTCCTGTCTATAGAGACGCACTGCTTGTGTTTTTATTGCATTCAAAATATGCTTGGAGTAAGTCAATCAACGGAGTATTATCCATAATCGGCTTTTTTTAGGAAACAATGAATCATACAAAGAGAATAACTTGACAACTTGAAACAACTGTGAAAAATAACGCTCAGTGACATTGTTTTCACGACAAACTTTAACATTTTTATGAAAAGCACGTTTTGCGTAATAGACTACTTCATTTTTCTTTTACGAAAAATATTTTTTAAATGTCAAAGTGTTGCACATCATTGGATTTAGAAAAAAAATCTCTACCAGATATAATAATAAAAAATATACAGAGCCATTTGAAAAATAAAAGTTGACAGTCATTTGACCTTGAAGGTAATTTTTAAAAAAATTGAAACTGGACTCACCTTATAGTACTTTTAGTCTCATTTTATTTGCCTTTTTGTTTGTTAAAATTAATCTATAAATAACGGAGTTACGGCTTGGGGCGTTTTTCGTAAGACAGCCTGTATATGGTTATAATTTATTTCCAAAAATAAAAGGTTAAAAACCAAAAAATTCTAATGATATTAAAAACAATATTTCCATTAAAACAAATATTAGAAATATAGGTATATAACCTGATTATCAGTAAAAAGCTAAGCGTAAGTACTGTCTATTTCTGAAATAAAAAATAGGTCATTCCATTTAAAAAAATGAGATACTGAGTGCTTCGCAAGTACTGTTTGCCCTGCACTGAGAAAAATGTATATTAAAAACCGTGTTGTAAAAAAAGTATCATTAATAATAAAATAAATTGTTTTAAAAGTAGCAAAATTGTTTAAGTAAAGCAAGTAAATTTTTCTCTTAAAAGAAATGACAATGCGATTTTATTACATTAAGCATATGATTTTGTAACATTTATGAGTTCGGCCTGCAGATATGATGTTTACAACATAAAATTTGTAGGTCAAAAAGCGATCGAAAGATGTCGCTACTTAAATTGTTCATTACTTTCACATCGCAATGGCGAATAACCTAGAACAAATCGGTTTGGTTTGCAGTGGAGTTCTCGAGCTATGGTTCTGCTGATGAAGGCCCAATTAGGCCTGAAACAGCTGTACAGAGCATGCTCGAGGAATCCGCTGTAATCAAAACCGATTTGCATAATTTTTTTTAAATAAAATTTGTAATTTAATATACGTTTTTTCTTAAATCGAGTGCAGCTGCAAAAGTTGGTGATCGTGTGAATCCCGTAGCTTCTTATCTGTGCGTAGATATAAATGTTAAAATATAAATATATTAAACTATATTATATTTTAGCCATTTTAGAATATCTTTTTATAAATTTAAATATATAACAGTTAATATAAATATGTTTTTAAGTTAATAAAATGATTTTGCTGTCACATATAGTAATATAAATTTTATATAATTACTATATTTATATTTACTTTTACAACGTAATTCTCTCCGTGTGTATAATGCTAAAAGATATTTTAACTGTTTTCATATTTTTATAAAGTCCAAAGTCTTAAGAATATTTTGTTATATTTTCGTAAGTCTGTGTCATTTCCATAGTCAGAAACATAAGTTCAAAATTTGTAATTTAATATACGTTTTTTCTTAAATCGAGTGCAGCTGCAAAAGTTGGTGATCGTGTGAATCCCGTAGCTTCTTATCTGTGCGTAGATATAAATGTTAAAATATAAATATATTAAACTATATTATATTTTAGCCATTTTAGAATATCTTTTTATAAATTTAAATATATAACAGTTAATATAAATATGTTTTTAAGTTAATAAAATGATTTTGCTGTCACATATAGTAATATAAATTTTATATAATTACTATATTTATATTTACTTTTACAACGTAATTCTCTCCGTGTGTATAATGCTAAAAGATATTTTAACTGTTTTCATATTTTTATAAAGTCCAAAGTCTTAAGAATATTTTGTTATATTTTCGTAAGTCTGTGTCATTTCCATAGTCAGAAACATAAGTTCAAAATTTGTAATTTTTTAAGCAATTTTCGAAGAAAAAATTTTCTTTTACGAAAATAACTGAGTGAAACCAATATATATTTATATTGTTGTAATCGGTTCTCCGCGGAACATCTAAATTTGTAAAAATATACGGGGCGTTCCATTTAAAAAAAATTTCTCTCTATACACCACCATTTTCTGGAACACCTGTATAGATGAAAATAATTTTAAAATATGCCGCGTGATGTCTAGTATAACTTTCTTAATCTCTTTTTTTCTACTTGTTATTTCTATAGGCTCCACAGAAGAAATACACACCGTTGGGCCACCCGGTACAAAAGGAAGGTAATGGATCCTATAATAGAGAAAAAATTGCAGTTAATAAAAACTCTGTTAATGAATTTAATTACCTAAAAGATACATATTATTTGAAGATATTGAACTCTTCCAAATAATTTCTACCGAATGGATTACAAAAATTAATACATCGTTATTTTAAGTTATGTATTCTAAAAAATACGGTTGTATAAGTATTTTGAAACTAGCCGTGCAATTGATTTTTTCTTTAATAAAAATTCTGAAATACAGAATCTTAATAAATTAAAATAAAATAAAAATTAATAATATTTTTAAAAATACTTCAATGAAAGACGACAGCAGTGGAAACAAACTCATAAAAAATGTAAATGAAATAACCAGACGGAAAAATATAAATCACAAATTCGGATACGGAATGCGATGACATTACCGATGAAGTACAGAAAAAGAACACTTAACAATTCTTGCCAAGACCTACATAAAATTTTTCTCCAAAATGGATGAATTAGTAAAGAATGAAGTGAAAGAAAAGAAAGTAGAAGTAGCAGAAGATTCTCAGAATTATAACCAGTGGCGGAACTAAATTTTTGGCCCCTCTGCGCAAATATTATTCGAGGTCCTACCAAGCGACATTGAAACGATACGATACTGCTATTCTCTCTTTTCATGGTGCATTTAATTTTTGTAGTATTACATTGATAATTTAAAAGTAGGGTAAATAAAATATGTACACACAAAGAAGATTTGAACCCCCCATAACTCTGCCCCCCCGGCGTCGCGGGGTCCGGCACATTGTAGTTCCGCCACTGATTATAACGTAAAAATTAAATGCTCTTTTTGTGAATTCTTGAAGAAAATTCATACATAAGTTGATTTTTCTGCACTAATCTAGGAAAATACGCTATTAATTCATTTTCAGTTTTTTTTTTTTTTTGGAAAAGTGGTGTTTTTACTATAGGCGTTTGATTTAAGATCGCAGCGCTGTGGCGGATAAATCTGAACCTCTGTAAGCTATGCGGAATTATTATGATGCACGTGTTTAAGTGAGTTCCAATCCATGATTTATGGGTCAGTTCTGCGCATATCTGTAAGGACCGTAAGATCTGTAAGCCTGTAACTCAATTATTAAAATATAGAATTTTGAAGTTCTCTAGAAGGTATGATTTCTCCTAGGTCTCTAGGATTACTCATAAGTATCTGCGACATTATCTTAGAGACTTACAAGAAACCGTATCATACATTGCATATCTGCATTCAAATGCAAAAATACCGTGCCCTTTGATACTCTGTAGATAAGTTGTTTATTAAAATTTAATTTTAAAATATAGGAGTATAGGAGAATTTATAGGAGTATTACATGACTTATTAACTACAGAAAGCAATGCTTGTTTTGAAAATATTCCTATTCATTTTTACAGGGTGAGTCGTAATACGTATGCCTATTTTACTCCGATGTTTTAAATGCAACACCCTGTATATTGTTACTGATTCTGATACATTGTTCATTAAGCTTCTCAGTAATATACGGTTCGGTATACGTTACACTTCGAATTTCCATACAGTAAGACCTCAAATTCGATGCAGGTTTAATGCACTTTTTTTTTCGGCACCCACCGTATTCTTTCGCTTACAAATCATTCATTTTAGCTTATAGTTGTTTTAAAAAGTTGTATCCAATATGATTGGAGTTTTTAGTTAGATAGATTTGAGTATTAATTAATAAAATAAATTTTTAAGACAATGATTTAAAAAATAAGTATTATTTACCGACGAAGCCACATTCCATAATAACGGTATGGTAAACAGACATAATTTTCACTATTATTCTGATGAAAAGTCCCACTAATTTAGAGAATATAATCAAAAAATATGTTCTGTTAACGTGTGGGCAGGGATTTTGAATAATTATGTCATTGGACCGTTTTTATAGACGGGGATTTAACATCAGAAAAATATTTATATTTTTTAATCAATCATTTATTCGAACTCATCGAAGACATTCCTCTCGTTTTAAGAAGAGATGCTTGGTTTCAGCAAGATGGAGCACCTCCACATCATGCTGTTACACTCAGGAGATATTTGAATGAACATTTTTCCAGATAAGTGGATTGGTTGCGGTGGACCTTTCCATTGGCCACCACGATCTCCTGACTTAACTCCGCTGGATCTTTTCTTGTGGGGTTTTGTCAAGGAAATTGTTTATCGAGAAATAACAGTCGACGTCAAAGACGCATTTGCCACGATTAGTGTGGAGATGTTGGAAAATGTTCACAAATCCACTCAAGACAGGATACGGCTATGTGAAGAACACCAAGGGCAGCACTTTGAACTTTAAATTACACACGTTGTATTCATGTTCGTATTTATTTTCATTATTGTCTTTAATTTAATTTTAATTAATTAATTTTGAATAAAATAATAACTTTATAAAGTAATTTTAAGCCAACATGAATGATTTGTAAGCGAAATAATACGGTGGGTATCGAAAAAAAGTGCATTAAACATTAATCGAATTTGAGGTTTATCATATGGAAATTCGAAGTGTAACGCATACCGAACCGCATAAAAAAAGCAAGAGCTTAATGAACAATGTATCAGAATCAGTAACAATATACAGGGTCTTGTATTTAAAAAATCGGAGTAAAATAGGCATACGTGTTATGATCCTGTAAAAATGAATAGGAATATTTTCAAAACAAGCATTGCTTTCTGTAGTTAATAAGTCATGTAATATTCCTATAAAATTTTAAAATTAAATTTTATTAAACAACTCATCTACAGAGTAACAAAGGGCACGATATTTTTGCATTTAAATGCTAATATCTCAAAAACGTTAAAAAAAAGTGTTCCATTCTTAAAGACGAATCGGATGAGACCATAATATATAGGGTGTTCCATTAAAAAAATATAACTTTGGTTTGGCACATCCAGACGAAACACCCTGTATAATTGTAACTAATTTTAAATCATGTAGCTATATCTCATCTAAGTCACAGCGCAAACGGATTTTAAGAATATGCAATAATAAAGTCCCTATTTTCCGAATACGCACTAATGACTCATCCTGTAATACGATGAGTAGTCAATGTTATGCCGATTATTTTTGTGGTGGTGCTACGAATGTCAACGGCGCTAGGGTATGAATTTGACGAGTGCTTGCACGAGTCAAATTCGAAAGCGCCGTTGACATGAGTGACACCACCGCAAAAATGATCTGCATAACATTGACTACGAATCGTATTCGGAGGACTATTTAATAAATCAAATCCCTCGAACCCGTTTTAGTACAATATTCGATGTAATTTGTACTAGTCCGATAACAGCTGCAATTTTTTTGTAACCATGGAAATGACTAAAATTAAGTTTTTCCATTCGTTAATGAACATTAAATGACAGATGAGTGCTGATCTAGTTAAAATTATAAAAAAAATTATCCCCACGAATGTAATTCGGCGTGATTATTTTTTAAACCATGTTGGAAAATCTCAAAAGCGAAATCCACAATGGCGTCGGTGCTGAATTTTTAATGTTTATTTAGACAAATGAAAACGTGAAAAAATAGTCGCTATAATTAGCTACTAGCAAATTGTAAGTGTAATTTTGATGCTATTGGTCGATTTGAAATTTTTTCTCATTACGATTAGCTGACAGGACTGTTTAAAAAATAATCGATGTAATTTGTACTAGTCCGATAACCGCTGCAATTTTTTTTGTAACCAATGAAATGACTAAAATTAAGTTTTTCCATTCGTTAATGAACATTAAGGCCCGATTTTACAATCGTCGGATAAGCACTATTATTGGTATAACCTGTAGTATAACGTGACGTAGGTGTGACGTAGATATGGAGGAACATTGAAGGATATTTGGCGCACAGTTATTCCGTTCTTATTCCACGATTGTAAAATTGGGCCTAAATGACAGATGAACTAAATAGTCACTGTAATTTATGTGCGTCAGTAATGTAGCGTCAAAATTTAAAATGTCATGTTAATACTTAATTTGCTCTAAATCTTATGATGTCAAGAATACGCAGAAATCTTTTAAAATGTGCAGTTAAAATTTTCTTCCCCTTAAATTTGTCACTAGAAAGTACCTGCGGTACCGCCGCTGGTTGTATCTACGAAGTAAATTGCGAGGTTGGTGGTTTTTTGATTTTGAGACAGATATAAATACTTATAAATCGCACATGATGTTATTCAATTTAATCTGGCTGAATATATCTAATAGAAGATTGCTTCATATGGGTGTTGCAGTATGTAAAGTAGTACTTAATGCTAGTCCATCATAAATAGACAACGGAATATATGCAAAATGTTAATCTTCAATATTAATTTTTTCGTGAAATCTACATATTATATGCTACTTCATTAATTTCAGTAATTACTAACTTAATTAACAATAATTAATTTCTAATTACAAAATTCAATAAAACGGTATCTTGATTTTGCGAAAAAATTAAAATTGAAGATTAACGTTTTGCATACAGGATGGTCCCGAAATGACGTTCCAAAAAGAAATTAGTTATAGGAGATGATGAGTAAAACTCATATACAAAAAATTTTTGTAATAAAAGTCTTTTCGTTTTTGAGATAAAAATAATTGAAAATTGCTGTATGGTAATGAGTTTAGATGCTACAGGTACCGTTGCTAAAAAAATGCAAATATTGTTGCCATACAACCAGTATTACCTTTTCAATCCCGATTAGCATTAGCGTACAGCAAATTTTCAACAAATTTTCTATTACTTTTATCTCAAAAATGAAAAGACTTTTATTAGAATCCTTTTTTGTATATGAGTTTTACTCATTATCTCCTATCCTATAACTGATTTCTTTTTGGCACCTTATTTCGGGGCCACCTGTATATTCCGTTATCTAATCATAAATTAGTGCAATGTAGTCAGTTGCATAACGTAAATATACGTAAAGCAAATGCCTTTCATTTGCCTCAATTTTCAAATACACTCTACATACTTAGTCCACCGAGTGCCGCGGTCTTCTCTACCGTCTACAGCTCTACAGTATATGTATAAGATAGAAAAAAATTCCAATGAGCTAAGATGTAGCTCAGTCAGCTCTAGTGCATAAAATTATTTTTGGCTATACAGAGTGTTTGGTAACTGAGAGCCATACCAAAGTTATATATTTTTTAAATAGAACACCCAATATATTTTTATATATTTCGAAAGTACGCATAACGAATAGGTAATAACCAAAGAATTGGGAAATTTTATTTAAGAGTTTCTAAGATATTGATGTATAAGTGTAAAAAATTGCTGTATTATGAGCTCTTATATCTTGGTTATTTATTAACATTTCGTGGTGAATTTTTGTAGGTGGTCAATGCAATATCTTTTCTACAGAAATATTTGAACAGCTTCGGTCTATCAGTTATTATGCGTACAGGGTGTTGGGTTTTGCAAAAGATAAATTAATTAAATTTTAATTAAAAAAATATGTATCACAAAATAAAAATATGTTGTCAAAATAAAAATATGTTGTCAAAATATTTTGACAACATATTTTTCACTTCTGACGAAGCTGTCGAACGACGGTGAAACGTAAAGTATACCGGCTGTTTCAAATTGGGTGTGCACTGAAGGGATCTCCTAAACCATGAGAGTTACAGATTCGGTTAAATGGAAGAAAAGTTGCACCAGTCATTGCTTAATTCGTATCCATTAACAGAATCAATTTTCTCTTAATTGTTCTTGAAGTATTGGTGAAAATGTAAAAATATCGATTTTCTTTTTTCCTCTGTAACTCCCTTATTAAAAATAATTTAGAAATTCTGTCTTAACTTTCTACAGGTACTTTTGGATTCTACTTTAAATAGGGGCAGTAGAATTGTGGTCACACGTTTCGTCTCTCCGCGAATAACAGGAGGGGGAGGAGAAGTTCCCTTCTTTCGGTTTTTCGCTTATAACTCGGATACTGTGCGTCGTACGAAAAAAGTATTCTTACAAAATTAAAGATAATTAAATTTCCTACAAAAATGTCTATGTTCATTTTCTTCCTATGTGTTATAGTTTCCGAAATATTCGCCACCGAAAATCGATAATTTTCGAGAAACTTATTTTTGCCTCACGTTTTTCGTCAATCTTGTCCTTTTATTTCCTCAGCCTTTTGTTTTACAGATTAGGCTGAGGAATTAGACATTTTTGTAGGAAATTTAATCATCTTTAATTTTGTAAGAATACTTTTTTCGTATGGCGCACAGTTTCCAAGTTATGAGCGAAAAACCGAAAAAAGGGAACTTCTCCTCCCTCTCCACTCCTGAAGCGGCAGGGTTAGGGGTGGGGACTTTTAGTATGTTTACCTCCTAACTACCCCCAACATATTCCTGAAGAGAAAAATTCTCCCCCCCTCCATGTCCTCTACAACCCCTTCGTTGACTGGACTATTTCAAATCCTTACGCGATAGAAATTTTTTAGTAGTATTCTAGGAAAGTGCAAACATAAACTAACCATACGCACAGAAAATAATTGAAACCCCAGACAAAAAGTTAAATTTTGCTGGCCTGTGATATTATTATCATTAAAAAAAATCTTGATGAAAATGAATTACAGTAGATGTTCTTACATGTCCTCCTTCCATTGCATACTCATCTCCAGAACAATGAAACCAATTGTGTTTTAAACCACTTTCATAGCACACGTTAGTATTACCAAAATTCAACGCCTTCTGCGCGTACATAAGTTTCATTTCAAAAACGATTGATTTGCGAACCTACGTTTATTAAGACTTTTGTGTTTGTATTCTATAACTGGGTGAAATATCCCAAAATGTTTTTTTAAACATCCTCTATACAGGATGAGTTTTTTCGATGTTTAGCATGGGAATCTCGGAAACTAGAAGAGCTAGAGAGACGGTTAAATGGGGAAAAATTTGTAGTTTTAGGAGCCCAGTTTAATGAGTTTTTGTTTTTTCATAGCTGGCTAGATATTTCAAAAAAACTGATTTTTTTATAAATTCGTTAAATGCGTATAGCTCGGTTATTCTTGATTTTAGAGAAAAGTTATAAGGACAAAAGTTGTACAGAATTATGTTTTTAATTAAACAGTCGAACTAAATTTTCCATGTAAACTCTTATTTTTCAGTTATGACATAAGCATCGGTTTTTTTAAATGGAAACCATAGTAGGCCATGAACGAAAAAATGGCCTTTTTTTTACCTTTCCAAAGATGTAACATTCGATATGGTTATTTAGAAAGACGACATACGGCGGTTTTTCCGTTTCGAAATTGTTAATATGGTTGGCCATGGAAACAAAAGTTTATTGCCAAGTGCAATAAATTATATTACTTTGACATTTTGTATGTATAAATTACTTTATAGTTTACAAATACGAAGCTGCGAAAACTTGGAAGATCATTCTTGTGGTTCTGAAAAAATTCACCGGATGAACAACTGCAAGTATACCAGGGTCGGAGAGTAGGACTTGACCTTCGTATTACAAATCAGAAGCCTTTTTAACAAATCTAAACTATCAAGAACAAAAATAAACTAAAAATATATCTAAAGGTGTTTAAAAAACCACTATTATTTGCAATACATAAACTACATCTCTTTAAAATCGAATTTACTGCTTTCCGAGTAGAACGTCCGTCAATATTGGTAAAAGCTTCTGGTACACCTTCTCTCAGGTCTTCTATTGTTGCATACGACCTTCGATAGACCTTATTTTTTATCGCTCCCTATAAATAAAAGTCTAAGAGCCGGTACTTTCATCACTGATTAACTTTACCCTATTATTTCTATATAGGAATACACCAAAGATTAAAGTTAATCAATGATGAAAATACCGGCCCTAGAACAGACAGATTTGGAGATCGAAGTGGCTACGTAACTGGTGCATTTCGTCCAATCCATGAGTTGGGAAAAGTTTCGTTTAAATAATTTCGCACTGTTAATTGATTATGCGGCGGTGCACA